>OZ010736.1:125359456-125859456 GCA_963932295.1 Tipula lateralis
AAAATAAATCACAAATTCATTTTAATTGCTTTATAAACAATCAATTAGCAAACAGTGTGATGTCGAAAATAATTTCAACAAACAATTAACTTGATTATTTTATACTTCTTATCTATATACACATAAGCATGTCTATCTTATCTATAATTTATATTAATGACAAAAAATGTTGACATCTAACATCAAAAACTATTTAAACTTTAATCTTGATGTTCTGCGCGCAAGCATTCGATTACAAAACACCATCAATCTAGTCAATTGATTCAAAATATAGAATGACGAACCCACACATTTACGCATGCATAATTAAATTAAATTAATTTAATTAAAATAAATAAATATATATTTAAGACTTTAAATAACAAAAAAATCATCGACATGCTCATCTATTTAACCCATTAATTGCATATCACAAAATTTTGTGTTTAAGACATTGTCTATTCCTCATCTCGGCTTTAAAAACAAAAAATTTATATATAAATAAGACAAACGATGAAGAAAACTTCTTAATTTCTTATTTAAATTTCATAATAAATTTCTTATTTTTATTTTTATCAAACACAATAGATTTATATTATAATCATAATCATAAATTAAAATAATGTAAGAAACAAAAATAAAATAATAAGACAGCAATGAAGACAGCGATGAAGAAGCATTAGAATATAGAAAAAATTTTGTTATTGTAAATGACGAGATGATGAATAAAATAATTATCATTACAATGTTTTGTTCCTAGTGGGATTAAGTTTTCACTATATTTTGTTGTCTTACTTCGAAATTTACGACCGACGAAGGAGGACGATAAATATAAGTCTTGTTATAAACTCATGACCACACAACCACCCAAGATCATATAATAATACAACAAACAAATAATGAAACCACACGAATCACCTAAATAATGATTGTGTATATATGATTGACACCACCACGGTATCTATAACGCGAAGAAATTATATGTCTATAGCACGAGTGTGATAATGATAAGACAACAACTCGATTATATATAGAATCTTATTATATATACTTGTACGTAACTTGAACTCTTGTTCGACAAACGGTATATAAACGGTGTAATAAAAATAACTAACAACAATTGTAAATAAATAAATTTTCTTTTTAATTCCAACAACAAATAACACAAGAACAATAAAAGTTATTTTAAGAAGGAGAAAAATGTATATATTTTCTTTCAATTTCACAATTAAATTCTTAAATAAAATGAATTCATCACACTGTATCGTGTACATGCATATACACATACTTGTATGATAGACAAGATGAATGAATCACTTTCGGATATGTATGTGATTTAGGTTAACCAGATGGTCGATATAAAATTTTGTTTTTGAGTTCAGAAAGTGCATTCTCGATGTCGAGGACGATTGGTACGTTTCACTTTTGACTATAGGTAAAAAAATAAGGTTTTGCACAATTCGAGCGTGCCGGTGTACTCAGGCTTTCGAAACTATATAAAGTCTGTTGTCGTCATATATGTGATTGTTTATATTGGCGGAATGCCCAGCTATTTAATTTTGTTGCAATGTGGAACACACAATATATAGATATAATTTATGAAAGTGCAAATTGGAAACCATTTGGATCAACAAATTAGTTTATTGACTCGTTTGTATATATTTTCAAACCTCCATTTGTCGATCAATCAAATTTGACACATTTGAATTTTTTTTTATGGAAATTAGTTAAAATTCCTCTATCAATCACGAGAGACTTTCGTTTCATAGAAATTGAGTGGCTTTTATACCAAAATAAATAAAACTTTAAATTTATCTATAAAAGTGTGAATCGTGATTGAGTGTGAGATAAGATACTGATCACGTGGTTGGGTTGAGTATTTAGCAAGATAAAAATTTCACGTAATTTGCAACTTGATGTTTTCAACCAAATGATGCAGTGGTTAAAGCTGCGGCAATCGAAGTGTAGGTTACTGTGGGTGTGAATGGAGTGCAGAATTCAAGGGCTCATCCATATTCCATGTCAACCCGTCCTCGATTTGCCTATTTAAAGGCGTAAAGTAGGCCCTTAATAAGCGAACCGCGAAAGAGTAGGAAAAACCTTAAACCCCAAAACAGATTGCAAAGATAAAAACAAACAGAAGTTACACGAAGCCTAATTATCTAGACCTTACTTACTTATTAGAGCTTCAGAAATTATCCGCCGAACTCAAAATCTCTGGATGACTCCTCCGAAAATTTATTGGCTGGTGTTTGTATCATAGGATCGCGTTAAACCCTACGAAACGCCATTAAAAATGATGCACTTAGTTCATGATATTTCTTTGGGCGAAAGTTCACCACTCATCCCATTTATCATTGGGTTCATGTAGTTGGGCAGCAGTTTTAGTTTTTTTCAGTATATATGCAGCTGGATTTATAGGTTAAATCTTTGATAATTACAAAAAAACTAATACTCTGTATTATTTTGTGATTGGCCGAAATAATAGATTTCAATATCTTTTGCCATCTTTCTGGCAGTAGATTGATTCCACGCTCATAAAACTGCTGATCTTTGCTGGCGAAAAACTGGTCCAAGCGACGTCGTGATTTGAAGTAAAGTTTTACTTATACAAAAAAATTTGTAAAGACCGGAACAAGTAATAGCCCAAAGGTGACAAATCTGGAAAATATGGTGAGTGTGATGGTATACACTCAAGATGTTAAAGCTTTTTGGCATGTTACTAAAATTGTGTGAGGTCTCGCATTATCACTACATGTTTTCTATTGATCAAGTCTGGCCTTTCATATTTCAGTGAGCCATTCAATTTGTACAGTTGATCACAGAACACTTCAGAATTAATTGTGGTATTGTCCGGTAGAAGCTAATTAAAAACGATCTCCTGGCAAGCCCACCAAATAGCATAACCTTTTTTGGTGAATATCGGCTTTTAAAGTGCCTATATAATATAATTGTAATCCAAGTGTTAGAGAATCTAGATTTAAGCCTGTTATAATTTCATCGATTCAAAAACAGTCCATCGATTAACGGTTAAAGGATGATCGACAAATCGTGCGATTTGGTTCGGAAAGCGTTATGTTTCGAATCGTCTGTCAAGAATCGACATTTTTGAAAAAGCCAGTTTTTTCAGCCAATTTTGATGTAGACCCGACGATTTCTCGCCACAGAATATATGTTCATATACGTATACTGTTTATACACAGTCTGAAAACTATTTAACTCAGACATGGTGTGTTAGTAAGTGTGAATGCATAATTTTATTAGAACGCTCTAGTATCTTAAATGTTATTCATTCGAGTTTTTAAAAAAAGAAATATCGAGCAGTGCTTAAATTCAAATGTGTATGCATCGCTTAACTTTGCATTACAAAGCTTAACTTTGCATGAAAAAAGTTGTTGTTCCTTTGTTGTCATCCAAGCCCCGAATTGGCTCGTTGTATCATCATTTTCAAACGAAAATCCATTTTTCAGTTCCGCAATCTGTTTGTTCTTCGTATAGAGACCAAAAATATCTGGGTTTTTTCAAGAGCGATAGTTGGCCCTCAATGTGCTCATTGGATTCTTCTACTCCTCTCCTACACTGGTTATGAATTTGATTCGTCAAAATATAATATCTATTGAGATAATGATGCCTGCGTTCATTTACACCGCCAAGTAGATTTAACATAACAATAGTGTTCTCAAACAAGGTTCGAAGAAACAGTTTACAAGGCATGTGCCTTTAAAGCATTTTGGCTGGCAGAGTTATCTCATTTCATAGAAAGCCGCTCTCAAATGTCAATAATATCTTCATGAAAGAAATATAGAAAAATATAGCGTGCCTCCTTGGTGGATATAGATAAGTTCACCTCAGAATTTGGTATGTATAGCCGACCATTCCTAACCAATCCTGAATGATAACGGCATCTTTAGTGATATAATGGGTTATGATAGTCCCATCTATACGCTAAAATTGCTTTAATCCATCACTGTACATAAATGTGAAAAGGATATCACAAAGGTGTTTGGCACAATGGTCTCTGGTTGCTAAGGTTATAATTTTCTTAACTTCTCAAAAAGGTATATAATGGTCGTTCCTTAATGAACCAAATAAACTATTTTATCATCAATATATAAACAGACAGGAAATCAATCAATTACATGCCACACAACTGATAATTTAATCAATTATTTCTAATCTGACATCACACATATACAAACTAGAAAAACTACAAATATTTCCTTTCAATCAAATCATGTGTCAAAACTACATTTTTTTATATAAATAAATTCCATTTAAAGTAAACAGCAATCCAACTATCTATTTTATAACCCGAATTTCTTTAAGAAATATCGCAAAAAATAAACTGGAAGACGCCACACTTCCTTATTTGATTTAATACAAAAGAATAATGTGATAAATTTGCCAATAACCCTTGAATGCGACGAGCTCACCATAATGTATAGAATTTAGAGCAGATATACGGCCAAACAGGGTTATATACAATAAATACTTTAAGATAACGCAGCATTAAAGAATCGTGTTTTCTTGTTTATAAACAACAACAATTTAACGATTGTGTTACTTTCAAATCAACCTTGAGATACGTCGTTAATTTTGATCAAATAGTTTAGATAAACTATATCTCACGGGTAGCACAAGTAGCATAATTTTCGTAACGTGTGGGCGACACACCTTATACACACACCTAATCTTATACTTATTAACGGCGTGCGTATTGAAGGTTATGTAATTTATATATAATAAAGTGTTTTCCAATATGAGGTTTCATTTTTATAGACAAACGCTTGCAGTGCCATATCCTTTTCATGAAATTTTGCCCTCGATAGCTTCACGAATTCCACCTTTAAAGTCTTGATTCGTGGAACATTGGCATAGAGCTTAACTTTCACGTGACCCCAAAAAATAGTCTCAAGGTGTTAAATCACAAGATCTCGGTGGCCAATTGTGATCACCCTTTCGAGAAATAACAGGGTCAGGACCGTTCTTGCAAAATTGCGATTGTTTCGTTGCTTGTTGGCACGTAGCGCGATCTTGCAGAAAATGAATGTCGCCAATATCAATATCTTTCATTTCCGGCCATAAAAAATCATTAATGAGGATGGTGAGATATAAAATATAGCGTAATGTCGTTTGTGGAATGTCTAATTTCAAAGATCGACGAGGAATCGACAAACCTGATAAACCCAGTTGTTCCTGAACGACGCACACGGTTACGATTCTTAACATCACTAACTTTGTCCCAACAGCTCAAATTATTGCCGGCCGATGATTCACGATGGCCAAAAAGTGAAAAAAAGGAAAATTCTCACCATTTTTGTAGTGAATAGCAGGCTTTTCAATATAAATAAATCTCTTATTGGAAAACCCTTTATTTAGTATTATTTCGAAAATATCTTGTAAATCAGCGGGGTTATATTACACGTCTCTATATATCTCGTTAATTTCATCATATATACGAGTATATATCCCATTCCGTGGAGCAATATCGATTCTACGAAAACATACATAATATCTAGGCCAACAATGTATACTTGACAATAATCGTGTTAAAATATCGTTTCACCCGCACTCGCGCCAAACTTCCGTCCCCACCATATGCATATACATTAATTCAAAATATGTTCAGTGGTTTTAGTGGTTGTACTATTACCATGTCAAGAAGATGATGATATGGTTTGAAGTGTGTGTCTTTGAGTGGCGGGTACGGGTGAGATGGGGACCAAAAAAAAATTTAACATGTTTGTTATTATTTTTTTTTATTGTCAAATATATATTCCTGTCATCAACAAATCATCGTGAAAGTTTTTTTTTTGTTGAATATATTCTAACATTTTTCTAACGATTACAAATTTTGTTTTTCCTCCATTTTTCGTTCTTGGTTCGTTATTTTTTTCCTAATGTCAAATATATCTCTTTTGTCATTATTTCTATCATCGAAAATGATAATAAAATATATTTCGAAAAAAAAAAATATTTATCAGAGTGTAAATGATAGATTGGTGGGTATGGATTTCGATATGTGGAGACACATACATACACACGACGCACGATATTATATAAATGATGATGATGATTAGATATAAGATGTATGTCTTTATGGTAATCGTAGAAAGTAACCATTTTGATTGATTTTCGGAACCACAAGCTACTAAAAATTTAAATTTTTATTCGATTTAATTTAATAAAATTTTTTATTTTCAAAATTTTCCTATATTCAAACACTGTAGAGAGTATAGAGTGTGGCGCAACAACACCGGAAAAAGCAAAAAACGGAAATTGCCTATATTGCGTTTACTGCCTAAAGGAATGCCATATATAAAACCATTGTTATGCTAATCACAGAGATGAAAGCGTCATCGTCGTTGTTGTCGTCGTCGACGTCGTTGTCGTCGTCGTGTTGTGCTATATAATATAATGAAAAGCACAAACAATACAAGAAAATGTTTTCTTAAAACAATTTTCTTTCTTCACAAATATATATTCTTATTCTTATTTTGGTATATCGCGCAAACGATATATAAACAAACAAATATAAAATAAAAATTATATTTAGGTTTTGGAAAATGGGAGATGGATTAGCTAAAAGCCCCAATATAATAAAAGTAAATAAATAAATAGAAATCAAAATAATCATAAATTCTTATCAATGATAATTTTAATCAATTTTATTCACATAAATTATCATCAAGAATTGTAAAAACGGTTATTTTATTGTTGTTTGTGGAGTAAAGTTGTCTTCATAAATTTTATTCAACGCCGCGCGCGGTTTATATATATGGTACGATCGGATCATTCAGATTTAATGAAACCCGCATATATCACCATGTGCTCTCTACTCGATATCTAGTTTTTTTTTTGTCAGATTCATTGAAACAAATTATTTAAGAATATTCTTGTTAGTATATCTTGTTATCTAAGTGATTCCTACACATATACTCGTAAGTAGTGAGTGCGTGTGTGATGGGAAATATTCTCAACGGATATAGTTCTTATTTATACATTAGCTAAATGGATTTAATAAAATTATCAGTATTCTGCACTTAGTGGAGTTTAGATGTAATTTACTTTGATAAGATTTTCTTGGTATCTATCACACAATTCTACAATCTTAGGGAACATTTTAACTCACAAATTTATCTTATGACGCCGGTGTCTTGACTTTCTTCTATGATATCTCCAATATTCAGTCGACTAGGTAGATTTTAAGATATGGTAAAATTGCTTTAGCAGATCTAGATGCAGTTTATACTCTAGTCGTCGGGACCATCCTTAGCCGAAGGCAGCGATTTTGGTGTATGCGATTTGTAACTCTGCGACCTTCCAGTGACATGGTTTAAGTAACCCATTTTCGGAGAGTCCAGATAGTTTTGCGCTTTGTTAATAATTTTATATTTTAACTCTTTTTCTGTTACGGCCTTAATGTTTAGACTATCCACTTGTTTGCCTATAGGCTTACCTCTCCATCAGCTGTTCGTATCGGATCAGCCTCAAACATGAGATGAACTCCAAATAAGTTAGCCTTATTTTAGACCCTTCCATTATCATTTTTGATGCGAGGTCTTTAAATCTTTTTGTTTGTTTTAGAGTCTCAGTATCTTTTTTGGCCAAATTTTTCTGCCACAGTTTTCGAGATTTCTGTTTTTCAACCAGCCTCTTACTTGCTAATGAATAGTGATTTCGACTAACATTCAAAAGACATTCAAAGTTGTTTGTTAATCTATATTCTATACAGGTAAATCTCTTAAATAATTCTTATTTATACATTTGCTAAATGACTTTAAAAAAATTAACAGTACTCTGCACTTTGGAGTTTAATTTGATAATATTTTTTTGGTACCTGTCTCAGAATACTACATTCTTAAGACAAATTTATATACGACACATAAGTATTCAAATCTGTTGATGCTGACCGATACCCTATTCGTATTTTCTTGCAAAGATCTAGACTTTCTTGTATACTTACATACTCCATCTTCAGAATCTTACGACGATGCACCATTTCTTCATCCATGGTATTTTGTAATTTACTAGTTCACTCTTTATGCTATCTCCAATATTTAGTCATCTAGGCAGATTCTAATACCTGGTAAAAGTCCTTTGGCAGATCAAGATACAGTTTATACTCTATAGTGTTTGGTGCCATTCGTAGTCAAAAGCTTTTAATTTTGAAATTGTAGCAAGATGCGAGTTTGGTAGGTCGTTTATTAGGGTTTGGAATCATAATCCACTTTGCGACCTTCCACTGACATGGTTATAGTAGCTCATTTCTAAGTCCTCTAATTATTTGTCCCTAAATTAGACCGTAACAAGATAGGTTTGCTTTTTATCCACTACTTAGATTATCCACTTGTTGCCTATAGGCTTCTCTCTTCATTGGGATGGGCTGAAACGTATTTAGATGAGGTGCTTCTAGATCAAGTTACATCATCATTTTTGATACGAGGTCTTTTAAGTTTGACTATCTATGTTTGGCCAATTAGGTATTCACCAACCAATTCTTCATTTCTTAGCTAATTATTAGCAGTTTCAGTTGGTTGCTTAAATCTCGATTTAGTTTGTGTTGCCAAATTACTCTGCCAAATTTTTCGAGCTTTTCGTTTTTATAATCAACCAAATCTCTCACTTCCGAATGAATAATGGTTTCAACTAACATCCAAAAAGACATTCCAAGTTGTTCTGTTGTTTGTTTATATATACAGGTAAACCACACATAACGTAGGTGTTCGGTTGATGGAAATAAGCCTTTGTGTTTGATTTTATATTTTTAATGGAGTGTAAGTTGTATATTTATCTAACATTTCTCAAGCCATTCATTGCTGTCAACAAATATCTCTGCGGCAGTTTCACTTGATGTTGGCGGTTTCTGTTGTTTCTGACGAAAAAGATTACCCCAAATTGTAAGCGTCTTTTCTTTAATAAAAATCCCGAATTATTTAAGGTGCTTCTATATGAAAAATTCCAAGCTGTCTCTTCTCAACGCATTCTTTGAAAGACTCAGCTTATTTAATAATTATAAATATGATTGAATGAAGCCATTTAAAATTTTTTTTCTTCAGGTTTTTTCCTATTTATTATCCCCAGTTTTCGCCTTTTGGCAGAGGTCTTAATTGTTTGAAAATTGGGCATATAATAACAAATATCGTTATTCCGAGGTATGTATATTCGTTAAGTGAGGCTTGGTATAAAAAACTGTTATTTGTAGATCCGAGGTTTCGTTAAGCGAGGGTACGTTAAACGAGGTTTACCTGTATAGGCAAGTTGTATTTCTTTCAGTACCTAGTTTTGAGATGCTCCTTTTTTACAAAAAAGTCCATTAAGACCAGTTTTCAACAGGTTTTTTACTCCCAACAGGTAGATAATAAGTGAGTTTGTGAATGAACCTCACTTATTTCGTCTTTTATTTCGTTCTCCCTTTGGATAGCTTAGTCACAGTGGTATTCACGAATTTTTGTGTACAGCGAGATTTTGTGTTTTTCGAGTTTAGGGAAGTTCCTAACTCCGGACTTGGTTGCAATAGCCCATTTGTTTGGAGCCTAGAGGCTAAAACTATGTTTCTTTATACAGAATTATTTCCCTTGTTGAACGTATCTTAGACCTGCTTTTTGAACGATATTCTGTCAGTTAGGAAAAAATAATAAGCATGCCGATATTTTGTGCTTGTTGCCCGGTACAATTGAAAAGACAATCTGACGTGACGATTATGTCTTTTTGAAATTATGATGTAACGGCGGGTCTTTAATTGAATAGCACTATTCCATTTTGTTATCATTATTCAAAATGTTATCACTTTGGGAGAAAGGTGAAAATATAACTTATTTGAATGCCAACATATTTTGCTGTAATATATATCTAGAGAAGCATTAGAGACCAGTAGCTATAAACCACATGGGAGTGATGAGTTTCAAGTACCTTGGATTACTCACGATAATTGTGTGGGAGAAGATATCAAGGTTCGCCTTGCCGCTAGCAATTGAGCTTTATATCCTCTACGTCCACTTCTGAAATCAAAATATCTGCCAAATATACGGATAAGTTGAAATTGTACAGAGTGTTGATCAAACCTATTGTAATGTATGGATGTGAAAGTTGAACTTTGACGAATGAGTACGATAAAAAGCTTCTATCATTCGAAATGCTCAAAATACGACGTTAATAGTACATATTGAGTACTCTGGCTCGGTCACGTTCTGCGTGCTAATCCGAACCAAACGATACAGCTTTCTTTTGCGGCTCGACCTTTCTGTAGGCGAAGAGGTCACTGCCAGCTACGATCGCTCCTCGGCATAGAGGCCGATTTGGCAACTTCTATAGTTGTTTGCAGCAGTATGAAGAGCTGGTTCGTGAAATTAATTTACTTTGGCTGAAATTTTATCCAAAACTGCGTTATAAGCCGATTTTCTACAGTGGCGGGGTTTATCGTTAAAGTGAAAACTGACCTTCCATATCCACTTTTCTATAATACTTGTTCTTTAGATACAGTAACTGGATACTAAATGGCCTTTTTTGGAACTATTAGATCAATGCTTCTAGAAATAGAAAAAATTCTTTCCCAAATCCATTTTTTCAGTTGATCCCAAAAACACCGATCAATTACATGATCACAGTTCTATTAATACAACATTGGTCATATTATGACTGATGAAAACATAAAATATGTAATAACTTGATCATATTCAACTCATCGATCAGCCAATCATTGTGTACGATCACATGTTAAAATAATCATTACAACATAAATAAATACTCGTATACGATCCGCGATATTATAACCAGATGCGTGTGCGGCAATAAATAATTTTTTCACACCTCATGCATTTAGTATATATATATGTAGTTTCGTATATACATATATAGATTGTGATCGCTGTCATCAACTACATGATCACCTATTTTTCATCTATACAAAAATAGTTATTTAGATATAGACTATTCGCCGGATATGCAATTTCGAAAATTTCAAACTCATAATTGTCTCAATTATGTTAATTCGCGCACAATTCTTATGTCAATACCTAAATTACTAAAAACCATATATAAACTATATACTCGTAAAGTATTTTCGATCCTCGTTCATTTGGATCTCGAAACACATAAGAAGTTACATAACACTAAACCGCGATCGGCGTTGTAAATTAATTAAATGTGAGCGCGGCGCACGCGGGAACGGAAAACGATGGTGATGTATTTTATGTGCTGCAACTTGAAGATTTTTATTACTGTACATTATGTATTTATTTATATAGATGTATCCATATACGCAATATGAAGACGATGGGGGCACATATCTCTATATAAGATGTTTTTATTTACTTAGAAATGTCGGTAGTTTTCTTAGAATAGTATCATTGTTTAAATATATATGTGTGTACATACAAACGAGTAAATTACATAAGAAATGAACCGCGACGCGGCATCTTGAGATCGAAAATAGTAAGGTTTATTGTTACTATATCTCCGTTATGCTAACAGTGTGACTCTGACTAAATACACCGCATTCGGGACATATCAAAGCAAATTTGATTACATAAATTTCCCCAATTATATCTATCCCGCTAGTTTAGTGCTGCTCTATTATCCTTCTCGCAGACATTAAAGAAAATTAATCCACAAATGAACAAAATGCAATACCATAACGACATCAAATAAAATAATAATAAAAAGAAAAAGAAAACTTTAATCAAGAGACAATCTGAGTAGCGGAAAATTTTCAAAAGGAAATTCTACATAAAAGTCTATCATCTACTTATCTGGAGTTGTAGAAAGCGAATAGTAGGTTAAGTTCTTATATGTACGTTTTGAAAAACTATCAAAGTTATATATAAAAGATTTCAACATCTTATTGTTGTGTTTGCGTCTTCGTCTACATACATACAGTATAGTACAATAAACGAATACGTAAAGAGGAAATTTAATCCTAAATTTTGCGGCATTTTATCAAAGCAGGGATTTTCTATTGTCTTATTGTACGTATGCACAACAAAACTATAGTTTGGCTTAAATGTGTAAGCTCAGTTGGTGTACACACTGTTTGGTTTTTAACAGTCTTCTTGTTGAAGTGGTATAGCCAGCTTACAGCGTATGTCCAGATTTTCATGCTTCGGTACAGACGTTGTAGTGTAGGTGTTGCATAATGTCATCCACGACTTTAAGATCTCGATTTTAATATTTGTCTTCTTGGCACAACCCCAGAGTTGGCTTCCATATGTCTATACAGGTTTCAGAATTTGTTAGTATAACAGCAGTTTGTTGGAGATTGCTAGTTCAGATTATCTCCCGAAGTTCATTTCGCTTCTATTTTATGTGGTCCTTCGATCTAAGTTTAGCATCTAAAGTCATGCTGAGATATTTAAGCAGTGTTTGCAATAGTCGTGGAGCGACAGTACTAGTGAATAACAAGAACTTAATTCGAAGTATCGATTTTTTATTAATTGTGTGTGGCGGTCAGCTAATTTGCGATTTATTTGAGTTGCTCTGATCGCCACACGGTACTACTATCGAGTTCACTTGGATTGATTTTGCTCCATTTAATTTAATTCGCCATTTATTTGTCCAATTACATATCAGCCTTCTGTAATTTGATGTTCTTTGCTGTTGCAAGTATTGCCGTGTCATCGGCAAAAGTCGCCATTGTTTCTCCTGTATTGATATATCTCTAGTATATAAGTGGTAAATGATTGATCCAAGCTCACTTCCTTGTTGGTAGTTCTGGTATTATTCTTTTTAGTTGGGAGTATTTATTTTCGATCTTACTCGGAAGTGCCTCTCTGATATGATTAATATTATTTTAAAATTTGAAAAAACTGCTTCGAAAGATCTCCATTAAGTTTGAATTCCAACCCCTGGTGCAATACGTTGTTAAACGCTTGCGCTAAATCAAGGAATATAGTTGAGCATATTTGTTTGCTTTCTAGTGACTTCTCGATTACATCTGTAATTCGAAGTACTTTTCCTTTTCTTAGTCCAATCTGATGTGAGTGGATCAAATTCTTTTCTGCGGTAATTGGTTTAAACCTTTTAACCTTTTCAAATAGTTTCGATATTGTTGGAAGCAGATAAATTGGCTTATCCATTGTCTTGGTACATATCTTAGTCGAAACGCTGCATTAATTATAGCCATGCGTTACTCCGCTCCTAGCTATGGAGCCCAGTTACAATTCTTCATTCAAACGAAAGGTATCCGAACAAGCTGTACCTAAAAGCTTGTTCGGCTATCTTTCACTTGAAGTGTGTTGGGGGGTGGAACGTTTTCGGCACTTCTTCAGACAATAGATCAATTCTTAATGAATTTAAACTAGCTATGCCAGAAATCGGCATGGTAATTGATAAGCTTCTGCCTCTTTTTAATTTCCACAGAACATTTGTGGTGTTTTATCCGTCCAGGGATATGTGGTTCTCACCAGACTTGCTCAAACAGATTTCCGAATCGCGTGTATTCTTTTCAGATGGTTCTGTCTCTGAACATAGTGCTGGCTTTGGTTACCACTGTCCATCGCATGATCTGAGAATCTCAAGCAGTCTGGGGAACTACTGTACTATTTATCAAGCGGACGATCACTCACTGCGTAATTTCAGCTTTTAATCTCGTTGACGACGAAAACTTTTTGTACAATCGTTTAACCAGCTCTAATTTGCTAGGGGATTGTAAGAAATTTCCTTGGTTGTAACAACTAGATAACATTGAGGGCAACGAAATTACAGACTGTTTGGCTTAAACTAGTTCTCGAATATATTTCGTAGGTCCTGAACCAGCTGCTCCTCTACATAATGAATAAACAATTTAAACCTTTGCCCTATCGGATCTAAAGCTGACCTGGTCAGCTACCCTACTTGTCGTAAGGCGAAATACTTTGTTCATTGAAAATAACAACTAATATTAATTTCTATGGTCGTTTCAAAAGTCACTTTCATCGCATGGGACCTGCCAGTGATGCTGTATACTTACATCATTAGTAGTCTGGCTTTTAGTCGCATGAAATCGCTTGTTTTCAACTCCAGGAATATTCCTCTAAATCTACTGTCTTCTCTGGTTCAAACTGCTCCAGTTTGCTAAGGTTGCAGAACGGTCTGTGGGTTTTGATGAAATCCTAGATTTGCACCATGGGCCCTTTACAGGTGTAATTTTTATTTCATCCTGTTCATTTATCAAAGTAATATTTTCCTCTTCCGATTGCTTGAGTTGAGGTAAGGCTGGAATGTTTTGTTCAAGGTGATTTGCAAATCTGCTTTTTGTTTTCGAGCCCAATTTTTTTTAATTATAATTGGAGGACCCTGAACTTTGGTTATTTAAACATTCTTTGTTGTTTTCCACAACTCACCATCAGAACGTTTTTGCCCAGTTAGTGTTGCCCAGTTAAAGTGTTACACAAATGGATACTTTCTTATTTTTCTGGGTTACGATGTCTTTGCTAATTCTTCCGTGTTTTTTTTTTATTTTTAAGAAGTTCTCCCATTCCGCTAGCTGGCTATCTATCTGGACTGGTTCATGTATTGGCTTCTGCAGACTAATTTTTTCTGTTAAATGTGTTTGGAAAAGAACCTAATTGGTTTTGAAGCTCGTCAATTTCAGGTTGCTTTCTTTCATTATCATTCTTTGGCTAGGTATCAGAATAACTGGTGAATAATCTGATGATAGACTCTCACTTTTCTCTACATGAATATAAGATTTGGCGTCTTACTAATATCCGTAGAGCAATAGGTTGGTGCACCTTCTGAGTAAAACTCGAATTTTAGTTGTTTGCCTCCTGCGAACAGTTTTTCCTTTAGCAATCGTTAACTGTGATCCCTAAAAGGTATTTTTTGCATTATAGTCACCTCCATATGCCCGATATATGAGTTCATAATAATTGTGTTATTGGATTATGTACACATCTATAGACCAAACAAATAAGAAATTGGTTCCCATCACCTGACAACGTACAAAGCATAGTATAGTTTTCTGCTTGAATGGATTAAAAATTAAATTTTCCATTGTCCTTTTTTTTTGGGGTGTGTGTGTGTTTGTGTATACATCTTCTTTATATTAATAGAAATTCTATTGTATTCGATTAAATATCCGTAAGACCTTATTTTGTCACCTAAAATAAGAAAACTGGCAAAAAAACGTAAACAAAATCCCAAAAACATAATTTAATAATTTAAGATCCGGGGCATCTACCATCTATACCGCACAGATGTGTCTCTATAGGTCGGTAATGAAAAGGCATTTTGTTTATATCGAAATCGAATTAAATCGTCACCCAATCGTCTTATATATAAATATCAATAGCCCACCACCGATCGGTGTGGTATTTAGTATATTGTGTTAAATTACTTAAGAAATTACTTTTCTTTTGTCGAACAAAAATATTTTGAAAGTCGTTGCAACAGTAACAAAAAGTATTTAATAACTATTAACGTAATATCACGAGTGAAAAGAATTTCAATTTTTTTTTTAGTTTATTTATGTTTAGTTTATAGTTTTTTTTTTCTTAAATAAATCGATGGCCTACATCACACTAAAGTTTTTTTTTTTTGTCTTGTGAACGAACATAATAAATATAATTTTTTATTATAGTTTTGGGTTGTGTATATAGTTGGAACGTAATGTTGTGAGCTTTTGTCGTGTATACATAATACTTTCGGTCCTTTCTTGTATTTTATTTTAACAAGACAATTGGTGTCCATAGGCGTGCGGAATACGTTTCGTGACATATGGTATTAAGAAGATCCTGAAAACAATCTTAAACACTATATGTTCTAGCGCAGATGCTTTATCGGTGCCGTACTAGATTCTGGTTTATTTACACTTGTTTGGCTTATATGAGCTCTGAAGCTTAATGATCAACATCTTATGGGCAGAACGTTAGACTTGGTATTTTCTAATGATCCAGATTAAAATGAAATAATAAACAACTACTAATGACATCCAGCATAAAGTAGTTGTCTAACCGTGTCAGACTGGAGTGTTTCGAATAAGCAATATTTTTGCAATGCGTGAAAGGTTAATTATCAATGAGTGAACTGGCTAAATGGCACATAGGTTAAGTAGTTAAAGCTTATGCCAAAGGCATTATTACCAATGTTCCACCTATGTGACAATTTATAAACGGCATCAGACTAGAAATATCTGTGGCATCATAATTGATCGATATTGGTGAAGTGTGTAAACATCAACCATATCCCAGGTCAGTATCAACAATTTCAAAGCGTACTAGGACACTAACACGCTCGAACCTATAGGCAGTTGGAGCGTCAGGAACTTGGTCGAACTCACGTACTCAAAAACAGAATTGACATTGGAGATGCTTAAACTATTATATATTTATCAGTGGCTTTATACTGCCTCGGTTGGTGCAGTCAAAGGCATGTTCACACTGTCGAATATTCAGAACAAAAAACGCATTAGAACGCGTTAAACGCACTTTTTCTACCACTTCTTCAGAATGTCCAGATATTCATGTGTTAACCTATATTGTATCTACAAATTCAAAAAATCCCAAACCACTGCTACTGAAGTAACTCTAAACCTTAGGCCCTCAGATTTATATGACAATTGTTGAACGGAAAGTTAACTAAGCACTCTCCGATTTTACCTGATGCCTATAGTGCTGGCATGGAAGATGGGTCGGCCCATGGGTTCTGCACTCCAACAGGGGGTCATAGTTGTGTTCATTCACACCACAGATCATAATCTCATGGTGAAAAATTCGTGTTGCATCTTGCCCCTAACGGGATTCGAATCCGGTACCTCCCGCTGCAACTGCCGCAGCTTTAACCACCGCGCCACCTAAGACCAACTCCTAATGAGTCAAAGTTGGTTTAAAGTTAACGGTGTTTTAAATTGTTTCTGTCGAGAGCCGGGAATCAGAAACTGATCTTCCTTTTTCTGCTAGATCTTTTAAACTGTTCTGTGTTTCCTGTCTTTTTAATTTTTTTGGTTAAAACGGATAGATGGTTTCTCACGTCGTGATTTCCGACCACGCATGTTTCCTGATTATTTAATTTAGATAATTTATAATAAGAACGTGAACGATTGATATGTGATATATGCAAATGATACTTGGAGTGTTTGCCGGAATAAACAAATGTTGCCTACTATTCATCTACTATTCGCCTACTGTTCGTTGGAGTTGAGGTTTCTTCAGACCTGGAAGACATAAAAATTGATGTATTGAGCTATAGATGCATTGTGCCATACAAGCATTCGGACTGCGGTGTTATGCAATTTATTTAATTATGTAATTACCTCTAGAGTTCCACAAGTTTCTCACAATTTTAACTGTCTCATCTTCATCTGTTGAGCCCATGTTAATATTCATGCAGAATTGAATCTGAAAATTCATGCGAATTTGTTAAAAGGCCAACTCTAGACCAACCGCGAATATGATATAAGTCATCATTAATGTTTCGTTAGAGCGATTCATAATAATTTACTTAGGTCTGCAGTAACAACCAAAATCCAACCCCAAAAACTATGGCTAGAATATAGGAAAACCAATGTTTGTGCTTAAAGTAAGCAACAGTTACGAAAAAGCTTAATTTAACGTTTAATTTTACTAACCTCAGAAATCGATGGTTATAATTTAAAATCGCGGCCCTTCCGCGTCTCAACTGGGACCTTACGAACCATTTTACGATTGGTGCACATTGTAGGTGGTCAGCCCAACGAATGTTTTTACACACAAACGGCGAGAATCGAACTCAAGACCGCGGCGTGATGAGAAGCTCTACCATTACGCTACAACCGGCGACACCTAAATATCTAATTAAATGTGAATGCAAGGTTTATCTTTGATTTACAAGAGACACCTAACCAAAATTTTTTTGTATCGAGATCAATTTGTTCAAAATGCCTGAAAGCTCAGTTTGTGGTATTGACCAATAAGAGGTTAATTTTTCTATACAATCTGGCTCTGCAATAATTTGCTTTTAGAGATGAATCGAACCATGTTGATGGAGCTTATAGGGATGATTTTTTTCTTAACGGTCAGTTTGTAAATGTTTATAGACTGATAAATTTTCAGCCAACTGTTCATTCACCTTGTGTTAAAGAAAGGAATAATTATTGTGTTTTTACACAAGTGGAGTATCGGCAACATGGCAACTTCAGTTAATCGTATGTGGAAAATTTGGATATGAGTCAGCTTGGGTGACTATAATCGGCCACGGGTGACTGGTTATAATCAATTGCCGCGCAGTTGCGATTCACAACGAATCTAGATCGAACAAGGATTCACTTTTGGGCTATAAACATAATCCTGGTTTTGCAACCTTGAAAAACTTAACTAAGGGTCATTGAAATCAAAGTAGTAATACAGTAATATGCTTAAGGACCACTCATTTTGTACAATGCGCAAAAAACTACAATCGCCAGCGTAGTTCGTCTAACGTAATCAGCTTGAGGGCTCATTCCCAATAAGTACGCTCAACAAAAATGTTGTTTCAGTTTATGGTAACTAGATCACACTAATGTGACAATTCACAATTAGAAAATATGGAGAGAAGCAACTTCGATAACTTCTCTATTTAATGAACTAGGTGGAAGAACATCCAGGTTACAAATATTGGTTTTACCAAATGTATTGTTAAGTTTCGCAACAACGGATAGACTATAATCACAGAAATTAAATCAAGAGGATCTGTGAACCTTAAGTTTCCCAGTATATTTCCAGTATAACAGTTCGTTCCGGGTCTTTTGGTCAGAATTAAGATCATATAAATTTACGAAAGAAACTGAAGGATCCGTTGTATAACTAAAGACGCTTGCAAGCCATTGTCCTAGACTAACTCTTTATCCTTCAGAAAACAATTTAGGAGGCTCGATGTATAAAATAACTCTCATTTTGTTAGCTTCCTGTTATGGTAAGGTTTTAATTCTTCAAGTACCATCTAGAAGTTATATGGTTCCTTAACAGCTCCTTCAATTTTAATGAAGCACCATGTTGTTAATTAATTATGATCTTAACAGAATCCTGTAAGCTAAAACCGAAACCAATAACTGTGCGTATGATTTTCAACTCTGAATACAATCGATTGACTATTAGCCTCATACTGGCAGTAGGCAACCTTTCTTTATTTTGCCGAGAGAATTTGATTCATCAAACATTTGCTGGCGCATATTGTCATTTTTGCCACGGGTTTCACAGATTCCAATACACCACGACTAATTTATGTCCGAAACATTTCCAGTTATTCAGAATCATATCTAGATTTGTAAACTTTCGACTTGTGTATAACCATTTATTATCTCCTTTCTAACCGAATCATACGCGTGTTTTTAAAAACTCGAGACGTTTAGTTTTAATACGATGATTTGGTACCACTATGGACCCACCACCATCCACATTAAGAAAAAGTCTTTGTGAATTCGATAGTATTGCGCAGTGTTGCAACCAATCAATACGTTTCGATGCCCTCCATGCTGAAAATTAAGAATTTTTCGACGTCTATCTCGGCAAACACTCCTAAATGTCACTGAAATGTCTTTTTTGATATTTTAGTGACATTAAGTTTCGTCCTTCATCAGTTTAGACCATTTATTTAGGTTTAACCGCCTTTCAACAGTCGATCACAAGCACGATAACCAAGTATGTTTGGGTTCCTTCCAACGTCGTTTTGATCCTCTAATTTTCGTTAGTACCCAATACATGTGGTCTGCAAACGAAGCCACAATAGCCTTTATGACGACACCTGTACGTGGCACTTTTTTTATAAGTCACAATCGAAGGTTATAACTGGTCCTATCAACAATAACACGTCTGGACTGTTGAAAAATAGAAGTATAATGTTCACACTAACAACAATTTGTTAGCTGGAATCGCCAACCCAATAATCATTTCTTCAATTATTTATGGCGGCAAAATGCAAATCCTTAACATTACATAACGAACAAGGATTCACACCACAATCTAATCAATTCAAATAATTTTTGATCTCGTCCTTCGCACCCGAAATAAAATGATTTTCATCGCTCTATTAGCACCCCTCAAAACAATCAACCCCATATATCTAAGCATACAAATAGAATTTATCACGCATTTTAAATTTAATTACCGAACCCATTCTTCGTCAATTTGGGAGAATTTAAAATATTTTTTTTAAAATCCTTTTTAAAAAATAAATAAAATAAAAAATATTTGCGCCATAATCCCTTTTGAATAGAATTTTTTTTCGGTAAACGCCAATAACAAGAAGAACCATTCAAATTTATTGCCTGCCCAAACAATTGGCACGCTGTTGTCATTCTATCAATAAAAATAAATATATGAGAAGGGGCCACAGGATTCTATTCTTACAAGGATTTAATTTTTGTATTTTTTAATAAAATTATTATTAATACAAAAAAGGATGTTTTCAAGGATTAAAAAATATTTGTTGTAAATCCTTGAGCCTTTTGTATTGTTGTGTGTGTTCAATTTAATTGAATTTCTGGAACTATAGAGCAAATTCATAATCTAATTTCGGTTTAAATTTTTATTACAGGATTATCGGCTGAATTATATTACGTACGAGATGGACAAGTGAACGAATACGCACTACATTTTACTGTCCCAGTGCCGGCTAATGTCAAAGAAATTGCATTTACGTGGCAGAGTTTGGCTGGACGACCGGTAAGTTGTTGAACTAAATTGGCCACAAACTAGACGCCACTAACATCACATTTGTTTTTTATTTAGCTGCCATACTCGATCAATATAGCAACTTCGGATCCGGCGGTTCTACCAAAGCCGCCAATGAATATATCACGAACCGGTAATATCCCGACCGATATTGAAACATTTTCGATAGTGCTCAAATGTTCAGGCATTCGATCGGTCGAAGTGGAAGTAACAATCACAATCGAAATCACCCTAAATCGGGCGACCAATAACGTAACCGAACTAGTGTTTAAACGAAACAAAATATGTTTGTTTAACGATCACGACGATAATAGTGTACACGATCCGTTACTATTGGAGACAATTGCTCAGCCTCCGAGTGGCCTAATAACACTAATCGTTGGCGGTGTACTAGCAATAATATTAGTCGCAATACTTATTTCGATCGCGTACTGTGCCCGCGGACCATCGAAACGACCACCACTGCATTCGCAACCACTACGCACATCGAGTTTTCAACGTTTGCAAACACATCCACCATCGGGCCCACCATCAATCGTATCACCGCCATCGATTGCACCAACGGCGGCGACACTGCCACGCACAAAACACTGTGAACCAGAAGAATTACATCGGCGAATTTCCGAGCTTACGGTGCAACGATGTCGTGTTCGACTATCGAGTTTGCTGCTCGAGGGTACTTATGGCCGAGTGTATCGCGGCAGTTATAACGATAGTCAAGAGGTGTTGGTTAAAACAGTTGGACCACATTCCAGTCAAATACAGGTGTCGCTCCTATTACAAGATGGTATGAGTTTGTATGGGGCATCGCATGCTGGTATATTATCAGTGCTCGGTGTTTCGATCGAAGATCACACAGCTCCGTTTTTATTGTATCCGGCCAACGATAATATGCGTAATCTAAAACTATTCCTACAAGAACCTATGGCTCGATCACTAACCACAATACAAATCGTACTTATGTCGACACAACTAGCATCAGCACTCGGACATATTCACAGCCACGGGGTGATACATAAAGATATTGCCGCACGAAATTGCGTGTAAGTATATAAAGAACGACACAACTATATAAAATATTCTCGTGAAACTCATAATTTTTTTTTTTACAGTATTGACGATCAGTTGCGAGTTAAACTAACCGATAACTCACTATCTCGAGATCTATTTCCAAGTGATTACTGTTGTTTGGGCGATAGTGAAAATCGACCCATTAAATGGTTGTCGTTAGAGGCGCTGCAAAAGAAACTATTCTCCGAGGCATCAGATGCCTGGGCATTTGGTGTACTAATGTGGGAATTGTGTACGTTAGCAAGGCAACCGTATGCTGAAGTCGATCCATTCGAAATGGAACACTATTTGAGGGATGGATTCCGATTGGCCCAGCCGGTTAATTGTCCAGATGAATTGTAAGTAGACGATTTATAATTTTATTATATAACAATAGAATCTTTTCGAGATGATTATCTCTTGCCATGTATAGCAATCATGTCAAAATAACTCAATATAATAAGCTTATGAGAGATCACAGAGCTTGGATTTTCATGTAACGATTTTAGTGTTCAGTAAAAACTTAGAAACTCTACGAGTATAAATACAGCTTATGGTCAAAAGGCAATTTCTTATAAATCTGCCACTCGCTATCAATAATCACCCTATCAATCTGGTGCCGAAGATAATGATTCTCATTACGTGGAATTTAATTGGTGTGCTGGAATCCATCATACGGTTCCAGGTAGCGACAACCTGAACAGTTGCTTGTCTTAAAACACTAACATACTTTATTTAGTACAAACGTGCATTCAAGACAGTATTGTGACTGAAGGCATTGTCGTTTAAGACAGTACTGTTAGTATCTCAGCAGACTGTTGAACAATCCTCTAGCCAGCTGCCAGCTCTAAACTAGTAGGGAATTGTAAAAAATTGTTGGACCTCCTTGGTCGTAACAACAAGGTAACGATCATGTGAGTACCTGCCCATTGTGGCATTCAAGGCAACAAAATTGTAGACTGTTTGACTGAGACTGGTTCTCACTTATATTTTGTAGGTCCTGAACCAGTTACTCCTCTACCTCTGCACATAGTGAAAAAGACAATTAAAATTCTTGCCCTATCGAATCTAAAGTTGACGTGTTCAGCAACTCCTACTTGTCGTAAGGTGAAATAGTTTGTCAGAATGTTTAGCCCGATGCTGACCAATTACGTTCTTTCATTGAAAAAGGACAACTTGAGAATATAGGTTTCTATACTGACGGGCCATGGCCGTTTCAAAGGTCACCTTCATCGCATGGGACTTGCTGTATGCAACGAATGTTACCTCCAACTGATCCAGTTTGCAAGGTTGCAGAGCGTGTCTGTGCGCATTGATGAAATCCTAGGTTTGCACCGTGGGCTCTTTGTGACATTGAGTGCGGAACCTTAAAGGGTTCCAGCCAACTTTAATCATAATAAAATCTCAGCAGATGTGAAAATCTCAATATAAACTTTAATTATCAAGCAGATGAGTTGCAGTGGTTACATTCGCCAAAGACGTAGCCATCATCGAATAAATTTGATTTAGAGAAACTAAACTCTATCAAAAGGGAATAAATAGTTGACTATACCCCTTATACGATAAGGTTTAAGAGATACACCTGGGGGCTGTTATGAAATAAGCCGATTTTTTTCCGATATTGAAAAATCCGATCTGATGCGAATTTTCCTTTAATGAAATTGTTGGGTCGAAATTGCCAAATGTAAAAGACTCCGAGAGAGGGGTTAATTTTCATAATAGCCCCCTGTCGGTGTCTTTTACGCTTCGTTTCGAAAGTAGGGGAGCTATTATGTCATAATCCGATATCGAATGTTTTCCGATATCGAAAAATCCGATCCGCTGCGAATATTCATATGATGAAATTTTTTGGTCGAAATTGGCAAGTATCAGCATGAAGTTAGCAATAATATGTTTTGTAGTTCACTTAAACTTGTTAAATTCGATAACACAAAATAGCAGTCGGATTTTGACACTCGATTTTCGAAAAATCCGATTTCGTTTTGCCTTTTTAGTTTGATAATAGCGGATTTTTCGATATCGAATTTTCATAATAGATCCGATATTAAATTTTTTATAGGTAATAGAAATTTTTTATAATAAAATTGTTCATAAATCTCCCAGGTCGCACTGACATGTTGTTTGAGTGCTGGGGGCTATCTTGAAAAATTCGATATCGGATCCAAAAGCGGAATTTGCTATTATGAAAATCCGATCCGTTGCAAATTTTCCTGTTCTTTATTTTCCTAATTGGTCGAATTTTCCTATTTGGTCGAAATTGCCAAATATAAAAGACACCGACAGAGGGGCTATGTTTCATAATAGCCCTCCTGCCGGTGTCTTTTACGCTTTGTTTTGTAAGCGATGATACCTTCTTCAGAAAGCTATTATGAAATAATCCGATATCGAAAATTTCTATCCGCTGCAAATAAAATTATGAAATTGTTTGGTCGAAATTTTCATATTTAAGTATGAAGTTAGCAATTATATGTTTTGTAGTTCACTTAAACTTGCTAAATTCGATAACACAATAGATTCGTCTACTAAATCACAGTCAGATTTTGAAACTCGATTTTCGTTTTGTCTTTTTAGTTTTATAATAGCGGATTTTTCGATATCGAATTTTCATAATAGCAAAATCCGCTTTCGGATCCGAGATCGAATTTATCATAATAGCATGTCAATGAATTGAATCCATTTTACGCTTCGTTTCGGAAACGATGATACCTGCTTCAGAAAGCGGGGAAACTATTATGAAATAACCCGATATAGAATTTTTTCCGATATCGAAAAGTCCGATCCGTTGCTATGAAATTGTTCATAATATGTATATTCGAATTTTTCATAATAGACTCCCCGGGTCGCACTGACATGTTGTTTGAGTGCTGTGGGCTATCTTAAAAATTCGATATCGGAAACCGAAAGCGAATTTTGCTATTTTGAAAAGCCGATATCGAAAAATCCGCTATTATGAAATTAAAATCGAATATCCGACAGCTATTTCGTAGACGAATCTAATTTTGTGTTATCGACTTATTAGTCAGTTATTTCATAATAGGGAAATTTGCAGCGGATCGTATTTTTCGATATCGGAAAAAATTCGATATCGGATTATTTCATATAATAGCCTCTCTGAATCAAGCACCACTCAAATTAGTTTACGGATTACCAATGCTTTTTGCATGTTTGCTGATCATGGGAGAAGAGTTTAAGCCTTAACTATTCTAGAGTACTAATAACACTAATATTATTTTTATTTACTTTCAGATTTTCAATTATGGCCTACTGTTGGGCCCTCCTGCCACTCGAACGTCCATCATTTGGCCAACTACAAGTGTGTCTACAAGATTTTTATTCACAAATAAATCGATACGTTTAGTTGCGACATATCCTATCCGCATCGAAACTCAATATACGACAAACAATAAAATGTGATCATCATACATAAGTTTTGATATATTTGTATAATTTATATAGAGAAATTAGAGACTAACAATAATACACCATCACCACAACCACCCCATTCATATATTCCCCCAAATATTTTCATTTTTAGATAGTTTATGTTCCATCTCCTCATATCACTCCTCATATAAATACATAATAGTTTTTTAACTCGCTCAGTTGTGTGTGCGCGCGTCCACTCAGCCTCAATGCGGGCGCACATATGGATTAGCTTAATACTAGACAACCACTATTACATACTAGAAATAGTTTCCATTTGAAAATATATTTTTTGTGCCAAATCATAAAACTTGATTTTTTTATGTAAATATTTAATTATTTTTTTTTAATTTTAATTTAATTTTAATGTAATTTTAAATTTATTTGTTATTATTATAAAATTACCGCGTATATCCAACAAAACACACTATACAGATTGTAAATATTATATTTAGAAAATAATAGATGATAGTAAAAACAATGTTATGTGTATTTACATTAGAGATCGATGATTAGTTGTTACTAAACACACGAAAGCTAAATATCTCCCTCCCTCCCACTTTATATCTCGTTCGTTTAACTAAGCTTTTGTCCATAATTATGTAAACAATATTTAATATTTTTAGGCGGTCGTGGATAAATAATATATAGTTCACGCGCAGGACGATCACTATAAATATAATTGATATCTTAAAATTTAAGATTTGTTGTAATTATTAATTAAATTCACCTATTACATATATAAATAAATATATAAATATAAATATTATTATAGATAAAGAAAAATATTTATTTATTTTTTAATTATATAAAACGAAAACAAACAATTTATATAGAAGAAATATTTGATTTAAAATTCGTATACAGTCGGCAAACAAATATTTTTTTATTAATTAATTAATAATTTTGTAATTGTTAAGTTTAGATTTTGTTCAACGAGCGCGCGACACTCAAAATTCACTGCCAAATAGACAACGCGAAACACTAGCATCAGACGACTGTACCTATATATATATATTGTGTACATGCCACTATTATTTATTTAGCCAACTGTATGCGAATTTTCTTTTAATATAATTTCACTGTGTACATATTATAGATAATAATTAAAACCAAAAGTCTTGTATAATTTTTATTTTTAATTTAAATTTTCTTTTCTGTTTGATAGAAAATATATATATTTTTTTTTTAAATAATGTGTCCACGCGACAAGCGAAAGAAAGTTTTAATGAGAATTAAAGAAAAAAGATGATTAAGTTATTAAAATAAAAAATTATAATACTTAAGTAATTATATGAATCTTGGTTGTGTTTTATTTTTGTTATGAATGTGGGTAACCATATAATCGCATGAACGAGCTGAATCGAAAATGGTAAGTATAAGCGACGAACCTTAAAATGACAAATTTGGATTGTGGATTGAGCTGCTATATCTCGACGAGTATCTTAATGATATTGCTGGAATAAAGCATAGTTTCTATAAATTTACCTGGACTTACGACAGTTTGAAGTTACGACAGCGCAAAAGTCGTTTTTATTTCGATTTCATTGACTTCCCAGATTTTTAAATCGAATTCTTTCAATGTATATGGCGATTATAATACACCGTGTAAAACCATTCACAAACCGTTGAGAAGTATTTAGAAACAAAATTAAAAATAATAAAATATAAGGAATAAGGAAAAACAGTATGCTGATGCCACTCGAAAATCATATATCCCTGATCATCGGCCCGTCTTTGACCGGTTATAAAGTACTGTGCAAAAAAATCCGGACAGTTCCAATTCCTTTAAAAACGTTTAATATCGCCTTGTGTTTTTACTTTTTTTAGATTCTAATTTTAAGATTGCATTTGGTAACACCCGAACTCTGAAAGTATAAGTTGTTAAAGTTATGTTTATGGAGAAAGAGCTTTTAGCATAAAAAAGCGAATAAAGTACTAAAAATGTCTAAACTAAACGACTAAAAAAAAGTGTTGTTATCGCGTTATGGAAGGAAGAACTGTCCGTGTGGAAAGTGGTGATAGGATAGGACGTTTGAAATCATAAATAGCCGATCTTATAAAAAAATATAGGACTACGATGAACACAGAGCGGTCTAAAGAGTCTGGCCGACCGCGAAAAACCACAACAGTGCAAGATAAATATCTGGTTCTTCATTCCAAACAGAACCGATTTAAAACTTCGCCGAAATTGCAAGCCGAAATTGCTACAGCAACAGGTATTGAAATTTCCAGTTCAACTGTTCGGAGAAGGTTACTGAACGCAAATCTTAGAGCATGCCACTCGATGCAGAAACCTTTTCTAAAGATATTTTCAAAAATTTGTCGGCTTCAGCTGGCCAGAGAGCACTCTAACTAGACGAGGGAGTTGTGGAATAACGTGGTGTTCTCTGACGAAAGCAAATTTAAACTACATGTGGGAGATGGATGGCTAATTGTGCGTTGAAAACCAGGTGAACGCGTCAGCGATATCTGCATTCAACAAGTGCCTAATAAAACTTAGGGTGTAATGGTTTGAAGGTGTTGTAGTAATGCTGGTGTTGGTCACTTGGCCTTTGTCGAAACAGGGGTAACCGGTAATGTGTACCTGAACATTCTGGAAAGGCGTTGGAAAGCATCAGTTTTGGAGCTTTTAAGTCAAATTGAGAGCTTTATCTTTCAACAAGTCAACGCGCCAGCCCACAGATCAAAACAAATGACTATGCACTTTTTTTTCTTTATTCAAAACTTCTGTATAACTTTCAGGTAAAAAATAATAAACAACTTGGTACATAACATTTTATTTCTATTTGAAGGTGAAAAAGTACTTGGTTGGTAATTCCATATACACAATAAAATGACCCCCTTATAGCCCAGATATGAACCCAATTGAAAAAATGGGGCTATTATGAAGCATTAAGTACGTCAAAGTAATCCAGAAACCATCCAGCAACTGAGGCGCCAAATCCAAATTGCGTGGGATGATATAGTACTGTATACCATACCATAAGCCCCTAATGAGGGTCTTTTTCGAATCCAGTCATCCTGATCAGGAAATATCACATTAAAATGTTTGTGGTTCATCATTGGTATAATACCATAAACACATATCTAGTTTTGTAACCATGATTGTTAAACTATAATTTTTTTGCGGTTTTTACATGCCATTATTGGCCCGTACCATGTCAACAATCTGACTCCAACGGTTTCGATCACGAGCCAGCTCTTCAAACCGTTGTAGACAGGTTGAAGATGCCAGATCGCTCTCTACGCCGTGGAGTCATCGTCACCGACAGCGACCTCTTCGCCTACCGAAAGGCGGCTCTCCCTTAAAGGTTCGCTGTATCATTCGGTTCGGATCAGCACGCAGAACGTGTCTAAGCCAGCGTACTCGCTGTCCTTTGATTTCATGCACGATATCAGGAATTTGCATTAAATTCCTGATCTCGTGATTGAAAAGAACTCGGTAAGTGAAATCGACGTCGCGTTTTGGGCCATATATCACACGCATGATTCTTCTCTCGAATGTTAGAAGCCATCTTTCGTACTCATCCATCAAGGTCCAACTGTCACAGACATACATGGCAAAGGGTCTGATCAACACTCTGTACAGTTTCAGCTTATCCGCATTTGCAAGATATTTTGATTTCAGCAGTGGGCGTATAGGCTACAAAGACCGATTGCCAGCGGCAAGGCGAACCTTGATATCCTCGCCCACACTATTAACGTGAGTGATGAGAGATCCAAGATACTTGAATCTCATCACTCCTTCAAATGTGTGGTTACCACTACTGGAATCAATTGCGTCTTTTTCTATAAAACCAGAGATTAGATATTTGGTTTTTGGCTCGTTGATTTTGAGACCAACGGAAGCTGAAAACTGTTCCAGTGGATCAAGTATCTCTTTCACTCCGTTGCCATTTAATCCAATCACACAGATATCATCTGCATATGCAAGAATTTGATTGGATTGTCGGAATAAGATGTTGTCCTGAGGTGTTTCACTTTTACGAAGGATGTATTCCAACATGAGATTAAAAAGTATCGGGGACAGCGCATCTCCTTGTCGAACATCGGAATTGATTGCAAAAGTTCTCGATAGCCTGTTCTCAACTTTTACACAGCATTGTGATTGCGTTACTGTCATTCTACACAGATGTACATATTTGTTTGGTATTCCTAAATATTCAAGCGCATACCATAATCTCTCTCGATTGATCGAGTCATAGGCTTGCTTGAAATCTAGGAATACCTGATGTACATCACGAGATGTTTCGTAATACTTGAAAAGAATCATCCGCAGCGAAAAAACTTGATCAGTGACTGACCGATTTGGACGGAATCCCCCTTGGTATTCACCGACAATTTCCTCCGCTATAGAAGTAATTCTTCCCAAGATAATGTATGACAGTAACTTATATGCTGTGCAAAGGAGAGCTTTACCGCGATAGTTCTCACATTTCATGCGATCACCCTTTTTGAATATTGGGCATAACGCGGCCACTTTCCATTCGTCAGGCATAACTTCATTTCGCCATACCAATCGAATAAGGTCGAAAAGACAGTTCCACAAAGTTAGCCCTCCGAATATCAAGAGCTCTGAATTAATGTAATCAACCCCTGGTGAACGATTTTTCTTTAATCTCTGCATGGCCATTGTGAATTCCTCATAGGATGGATCCTCAATGAACATCTCCGCGGTCTGTATTTGAGGGTATTCAAATACAGCTTGTGATACATGTGGAACATTAAGTAGATCAGAAAAATGTTCACGCCATGTTTCGAGTACCGCATCGACGTTAACACAGAGGTTTCCATCCTGGTCCCGAATGGCAGTTGACCGAGATCATAAGGTATGGTGCAATTCGATAATTCCTCTAAAGAAACCACGCGAATTGTGCTCATTGCTGAGTTGTTGTACTCTTAAGACCTTGGCCTTCCACCATTCGCGCTCTTTCAGTCTACAAATGCGTTTAGCTGTCCTCCTAGCAAGGACTGCTTTGTGTTTCCTTGTAAACCGAGTCTGCGCTTCATTGTGGGCTATATTGCGTTGCTCAACAGCAAGACGACACTCCTCATCAAACCGATCATTTTTGGGCTTAGTTTTCACTATACCGAGAGTGTGCTGGGCAGCATCGACAACCGAGGTTTTCAATACTTCCCAGACACTGTTCACATCATCAGATTGGTAGTTGGATCGTAAAATGCTATTGCTGACAAGATCTTGGTATTTTCGTTGCGTTTCTTCATTTATCAGACTTTCACAGGAGAATCGCGTTTTATATTCTCCTGTCCTCCTTGACTTGTACGAAAATTTCCATCGTAGCTTTGCAGCAACCATAAAATGGTCACTGCCTACGAATTTTGTTGACGACCGATACGATCTCACGTCTTGGACAACCCGAGCCCGCCTTTTTGAAATCAACACATGGTAAATTTGGCTTCGGGACAGTCTTTATAATAGTCAATGGGGAGCGATACCAAGCCACAATAAACTAGTTTTTGCTATCCATAATTTAAGAGTTGGATCCACGTGACATTTTCCAACAGGACAGCATAACTTGCCACACAGCAAACGAAACAATCGATCTTCTGCACACTGTTTTCGGGGATCGAATAACCAGTCGTAACGAAGATATCAATAAAACATCACGCACGTTTTTTGTGAGGAGCCGTTAAGGATAAGTGTTAAGCTAACTATCCCAAACTTGAAAGATCAAATCAAAATTGTCATTGATAAGATAGAAAGGAACCCATTCAATTTAAAATATTATGAAAAATTGGATTGACAGAATTGTACAATAAACCAGTGGAATGATGAGCCATTCTTAGTTATTTCAAATGATTTTGTGGTTCGAGGGCTTGCACGTGTCATAGACTTTGTATCTTGCATGATTGAATTTTAGCAAAATAGATTGTGCTTGACTCGACTGGAACTATATCCGAAGGCAAGGCTACAATAGTGATATGAGAAATGTTGTAGTTAAACTGATATGTAATTTGGACCTATAGCCGTTTGTCCTCTTTTTGGCTTCAGCGTAAGATAAGACGTTAAATGGTAAATCAAAACTAGGTACTTATTTCAGAAATGTGGGAAATGAGATAATAAATCTGGGTGTTTCCAACAGGTTGCCAAAAAAAATTAATTTATGTCTTCGACAAGTAATCCATCTCAAGGCAATATATTATAATATACCTGCAATTCATCTACATATTAAGATATATATGTGCTTGATCTAATGAAACAATATTCAGCTTCCGTGCTCCAGTCATTATTCATGATCTCTAGCATAAAAAAGGATTAAAAAAGAATGAACTACCCTCATAGTATTTGGTTGGGAACGAATGTGACGGGAAAGACTAATATAATAACTACGAAGTGCGACACAGAACTCACTGATGAACCATCGGGGTCTTGTAATATATTGCCGATGTTCACAGATTGTTGACATGGTGCAATAGGCATCCAAAACACGTCGTCATTAATAGTCAAAATAACCGAGAATCATCTTTAGTTTATTCTGACGCATTAGTCCGAGCAAATCCTAATATGAAGATCTAAAACAGAACTAGCCAAAAGCATTACCCCTAGATTCGATAGCACGATGGTGTCATGCCACAAATTGCTCCGAATTTAAAAATATATAAGGTTGGCAACTAAGTAGTTGTGGATTTCACGCATAGATGGCTTCAGTTGAATTTTTAAGTTTACAGACGTAGTACAAATGTAAAACACATTTTATTATTTGACATTTGTCAATTCAGCTGCCAATCAGTAAAAAAAGTTTTTTGATCGGTTTTTTTTATTACTATGCAATTTGTTTTGGGGCTCAGGGCACTCCCAACTCTTTTGCGGATCGCTTATTTACTGCGATTTGCTAAAGAAACGTAATGAAAATGACCCATTTTTAAAACGACTGATAACTGGCAATGCAAAATGGGTTGATCAAGCGGAAAGATCGTGGAGCAGGCCAGGTGAACCAAATCAAACAACATCAAAAGCTAAAATTCATCAAAGAAGATTTTGTTATCAGTTTGGTGGGATTACAAAGGAATTGTCTACTTTGAACTCTTACCACCCAAGCGAACGATCAATTCTGATGTCTACATAGGACAACTAACGAAATTAAACAATTCAGTTGAAGGAAAGCGGCCCAAATTGACAAATCGAAAAGGTGTTGTATTCCATCATGACAATGCAAGGCCACACACACACATCGTTGGTCACTCGGCAAAAATTATTGGAGCTTGGTTAGGATGTTTTGCCCTTGCACCATCTGATTACTTTTTGTTTCGATCTTTACAAAACTCCTTGAATGGTAAAAATTTCAATAATGATGATGATGTCAAATCGTACCTGATTCAGTTTTTTGCTAATAAAAACCAGAAGTTTTATGAACGTGGGATTATAATGCTACCAGAAAGATGACAAAAGGTCATTGATCAAAATGGGCCATACATTACAGAATAAAATTATTTGGTTCTATAAAAATTGTCTTTGATTTTCTAAACACAAATCCGCAATTGCTTAGTTGCCAACCCAAACATAAATATTCACTGTGGGAAATATTAAACCCACACCGCACAGCAGTTTATATTATGACACTTGCTACAGATAATTAACATCAAAGTAATTCAATAGTTTCCGGTCCATTAGCAGCATATAACAGATGAATTAAATACATTACGATAAAAACTATTTAATTGTAAAACAAATACGGGCACAAGATACACAAATTGTAGCAGGGAATTTGCTTAAAATGTTTTGGGTCGTCGAATTACATAAATTAGGGGATGCGATACAGCAGATAGACATGCTCGTTAAATATTCGATAGACAGACACAAAATTTTATTAATGTCTATAGATAAAATATTAATTAAATTTATTTATTTATGTGTAATGTATGTAGAGCATAGCGTATACATAATATAATCACAAATATAAAATAAAAATTTTTAATTCGAATTACATCACTGTGCGACGACGATGTAAATTGACCCAAATTGATAAATTCTCTGTCACCACCACCATGTTTCTCATTTACATATTTCTCAAAATGTACAATTTTCGACTCCGTTGGGATTGTGTTCGATTGCGCACTACTAAGCAATTTGTTCCGATTACGATTTGCCAGCTGGTAATTTTTATAGTTTGGCGCGTACTCCACACCAGAATCAACAATGTCTTGTTGTGCCATGACGTCATCATCTTCGAAATTGGTATCATAGCTGTCGTAGTAATATTCGTCGAGAATTTCGTTGTATACAGGTGGTTCACTACCATCGAACGTGCTACTATTATTATAGTAACGATTAAAACTATTTGTCACTATAATTTCACGATCGTCGATCGGATTATCACTATCGAATACTTTATGATATTCACTATTTTTATAGTGTGCCAAATTGAGCTGTGACGTTTTACGATACGATGTTGTCCCATTAACGAATTGGTCGGCACGCACGTCACTCGAATAAACTAAATTAATCACCACAACGCCTATCACAAAAATTGATTTCATCGCGTGTATGTACTCGTATATATGAGGTTAGCGAGCGAGGTTTGTCTCTATATAGTCTAGACTACAACTGCTACAAACGATTAATACAAACTGAGATTTAAATTAAAAACTATTTATTATAGTTTATTTATAAACAATCATACTTGTTTGCTTTAGTTAGCTCTCAACTTATTGCTTGTTTATGTTTGATTAATTTTTGACACTGTGAGACTATAAAACATGGATTTTCGAGTGTGACCACAATAACATGGAATTGTGCTTAGAAAATTAGAATTTTACAAAAAATTAATTATAAATCGATTTCGCCACGTCTGTTGTCGATTTTAGAGGTCGACAATTGGGAAAGTCTAGTAAAATAATTAGATTGAATCAAAACCTTGGTGATCATCAGAACGATAAACTTGATTCTCATTTAAAATATTGAGTGATTGATATTCCAATCAAAGATGGACTGAACCTTTCTTAATCTAAACCATGAAAGCTCTTAATAAGTATATTGCTTAAGATAATTAGGTTTGAGACAAGACTGAGATTATTTGGATGTTGAATTTATTACACAACTCGATGAGAGGCTTTTGATAGCCTAACACCATAATTGGCGCTAGTAAAGCTGATTAGGCCTGTAGGTGATGACATCCACGTTTCGTAAATATCTGAAAAAGGGAACAGTGTCTGGAAAGTATTGATAACCTCGGTTGTCGATGTTGCCCTAGTACATTCTCGGTATAGTCAAAACTACGCCCAAAAATGATTGGTTTGATGAGGAAGTCGTCTTGCTGTTAAGCAACGCAATACAGCCCACAATTAAGCGCAGACTCGATTTACAATCACAAGGAGAAATAAAGCAGTTCTTGCTAGGAGGACATCTGAAAGTATTTGGCTAAGGTCTTAAGAGCACAACAACTTAGCAATTACCGCAATTCGGGTGGTTTCTTCACCAGATTACACCATACATTAAAGTCTCAGTCACATGCCTTTCGGTGCCCAGATGACAACTTCTGTGTTAACATCGATGCCGTACTCGATACATGGTTGTGTTTTGTGGGACTGTCTTTTCGACCTTGTTCGAGTGTATGGCAAAATAAATTTATGCCTGAAGAATGCAAAGTGGCCGCCTTATGCCTTATATTTAAGAAGGGTAATCGCTTGAAATGCGATAATTACCTCGGTGTAGCCCTCCTTCGTGCATCATACAAGTTACTGTTATCTTGTGAAGAATTACTCCTCTGGCGGAGGAGATTATCGGTGACTACCAAGAAGAATTTCCATCCAAATCGGTCAGTCATTGATCAAGTTTTTCACTGGATGATTCTTTCCAAGTACTACTCCAGGTGTTCCTAGATTTCAAACACGCCTATATAACTCGATCAATCGAGAGAGATTATGGTATGCGCTTGAACATTTAATGCATGAAATCAAACGACAGTGAGTAGATTGGCTCAATCACGTTCTGCGTGCTGATCCAGTCCGAATGATACAGCGATTTTTAAAAGAAGAGCCACCTTTCGGTAGGTGAAGATGTCGCTGTCGGTGACGATGTCGAGCCAGCGTAATCTGGCATATTCTAATTGTTAATAACTGTATGAAGAGCTGACTCGGAATCGAAACCGATGGAGTCAGATTGTTGACACAGTACAGGCCAACAATAAGCCGTAAAAAAAATTTCTTATTAGTCCACAATATTATTAGTCCTCAATCACTACCATCTCAGCTTGGTACAAACTTCAGTAGTCATAGACTAATACGTTAACGGAGATATATACATTGAGTTTTTCACAGAAGCCTCAACTCTCCAATATATAAGCCAGTATGATCCAAATACAAACATTTCTAGGTATCGAGAAAAGGCCACAAGGTTCTCAAAACCGTAGTCAAAAACTTTCAGTTCTTTCTTTCTCAGACTGCCTCGTTGATTTCTCCAACATATCTCATGCAAAGCGCTTAAATACAGAAATACATCTCGAGAACCTTTTAATTTCCTCGTATAAATTGAACCATCTCTGTTTATGGTGGGTTGCATTACCTATACCTTATCTAAAGGCCTTCGGTGACATGCTTCATTGTCAGTATTGCCAGTCACATTTTCCAATTCTAACAATAATCTATTGATTACTACGTTCAAGACTACAGACGATAGCATATCACCTAGCCGTTACCATCGTAAACCCACCTGCGAAAAGCCGACTCTCATTGAAGAGTTCAACTCAGTGCTACAAATTGAAGTGTAAACACCAGAGGAATTCTTCGACTGACAAGTCATGATGCATGGTTTTTGATATGACTATGTCTTACGTCCTGTGTCATAAAACCCAGTTTAAACGAATCACAGAGTTGAGAGCTCTACTTTACAAACAGTTGAGTTTATACTCATCGTTGTAGTAACCTACAAGTTATTTGGCCAACATAATGAATTACTACCCTAAGACCAGTTTTGGCAGCAAACGATAGTTTTTCAAATTAGGAGGAGTTCGAACGAACTAATCGAGGAAACTAGATTTAAGAATCGTGGCACGTTGTGAATAGGTTAAGCTGAATAACAACCAAGAGGAAGTTTTATTTCCGGAGAATATGGTGACCATTATTGAGAAGAAATGTAACTGAGAATTTTTCTTTTAGAAAACATTTTATTTTAACGGGCTTTATGGGATGGTACGAGTTGTTGAAATGTCCAATGTTTTCTACTGAATTGCTTACGTGCCCAGTTTGTTGAGTTTTTTCATCAGAAAGTATCAAATTCTCAAGCTCATCACCAACGTGCAAGTCTTTTAACACTCTTATTCTTGCAAGACGAAAATTATTAATAAGCATTGGCAATACATACAATCATTAGTAAATGATGCAAGAAAATATTCATAGCCGCAAATCTACCAACTGAACTTATTCTGCGTAGTATCGCAGTATACGTATTCTAATGATAAATTAAGAACTACAGATGGCGTAACTTATTGCCAACCTCTTTAATAGTTGCTAGCAAATCCAACAACCAACCGAAATCCGGTAGTGAACCACTTGTAGTTCGTTTATTAGTTACTTTCCAATCGACCAACCGCTAGTATCCGCTCTTGCACCGCTAGTAGTTCGCTGCGTGTCTTTGATATATTTACTATGGTTTAGTTAGCAAAGATAAGAATCGAACTACAATCGGGTACTAGCGGCAGGCTTGGAAAGTAACTGAATAATCGTTTTCGAATCGACCAACCGCTAGTACACGCTATTGAACAACAGTTGGGCGTGTAAATTACATGATGTACGTGTATAAACCCGTGCAATTTACATCAGGTTATTTTTTACATTTTATATGTAAAAACTGACTTTATGTAAAAATCAGATGCTACTGAAAATGTTTTTTTACATGCAATTTACCTTTTATGAAACATCAAAAAACGTTTATAATCTCATTTCCACTCAGTAATCATCTATATGAAACGAGTTGAGTTGAGGAACTCTTTGATTCCTGGATTTGAAATGAACGAGATGGCGTGGTATCCCGCAATTTTAAAAAGTCCATCGGTTTATATATGTCTGTTTGGCCGTTGATAGCGTCCGTAAAGCTTTCAAGGGTTATCTTACAATGCCAAAATCAACGCGTTGAAACGATCTGATTTAGTGAATCTAATTTATTTATCTCTACTTCAACACAAGATACTCTTGGTTCAAATATCTCCTGAAGTTCAACCTAGCTCTTCAATTGGTCTTGATGATTTTGTGACACCTATTATTTAATACACTTTTTGTAGTATCTTATAATTGTTGTTGTTGTGTCGAGGCGGTTGTTCTACTTGATATTTGCTATTGTTTGGGAAAAATATAAATTTCGCTATCTTTTACAACGAGATATACAGGATGGGGCAAAAATCCCGCTACCATTTTGATTGCCTATAACTTTGTTCAAAGAAAAGATAAGTAGGTTTGGTTTTCATAAAACGTTATGATTGGAAAACTATATCGGCTAAATAGTGACCGCGATTCACTATGCAACTTTCGGCTCTTTTTAAAGCATTTTCCATGACATCCTGTAACATTTCAAGCTGAATTTCTTCAATTTCGTGACTAATATTGTCTTTAAGATGTTGAATCGTTTGGGACTTATTCACATAAACTTTTGATTTAAAAAACCCCCATAAAAAAAGTATAGTGCTGTTAAATCGGAAGATCTTGCTGGTCATGCTTAGTCGCCATTTCGCGAAATAAGTTTATATGTGGAAGAACCTCATTCAATAATTGAATTTTTGACCGGGCGGTGTATGCAGTGGCCTCATCTTGCTGAAACTACATATCCTTTAGTCCTTGCTCTTCTATTTCAGGTTCAAGAAAATTTCGAATCATTTCTTGGTGCCGTTCGGCAGTAATATTAACATCAACACCTTGGTCATTTTCAAAAAAATAGGGACCAATGATGTTTCCAGCATGAATATCACACCATACAGTAGTTTTAAGTAGATGCAATAATTTTTGATGAATTAATTGAGGATCCTGTGTTCCCCAAAACCGACTGTTCTGTTTATTAACGTGGTCACTGAGATGAAAATGGGCTTCATCGCTCATTATCAATTTAGACGAAAAATCTTTGATTTCACCAGACAGCCTTAAGGTTGCATTACTGTTCTCAACTCGTTGATCAGGATCACTCGGTAGCAATTTTTGGAATTATTGAATTTTGTACGGGTACATTTTCAAATTAGTTTTCAAAATTCGCCTTAAACTGCGTGCAGAAATGTGTAACTGGGAACCACGTCTCCGAATTGATGTTTCTGGAGACTCGGCAACACTATCGCGCACCAGAGCCAAATTTTCAGCGTTACGGGACTTCCATTGTCTTCCAGAACGAGGTCTGTCTGCTGTCGTAACGTACTGTCAAAAATTTACATGTAAACGATAAATTGTGGTTTTGTGGGGCACTGGACGATTAGGATATTTTTGACGCAATTTCCACTGACTGGCAATATTGGAACGATTATTTTCAATAAATATTGTTACTATTTCTGCATATTATTCATTTATTCATTATAAAATTGAGGCGTCTACACAACACAATAGTTAGAGCGTAACTGAGCTAAACTTCACATAACCAAGATGGCGCAACTAAATTAATTTCATGAATCGTTCTAAAATTAGGATCAGTACACGGTACAATATGATTTTCAGGTTGTTATGGATGTGACCTAAAAGCGGAAAGAATCCTTTAACGTGTAGCAAAACATAGTTCATCGATCCATCACATAATTTTATCGAAGGTTCACCGTCGTGAGAAACCATGCTTTACATTTAACGGTCGAATAACTACCAGCAGTTGAAGGCCTAAAGTGAATCGGTACGAGAATTTTTGTAATGTTAAAAACGAATGTTAGATAGCACTATACCATCTGTGGTTTCTCTTCGTGTTTAACATTTAATTTACTTTTCATGTAATTTACTCTGTTTTTACATAAGTTACATAAAAATCTGTGAAATTCCATCTGTGTATTGAATCGCTAGTAGATCAGTTCTTAGTTGCAAACGAACAACCGTTAGTACTCGCTAGTAGTTCGGTTTTTGTCTTTGTTAAATTTACTATGGTTTATTTAGCAAATATTAAAACCTTACTACTAACGGTTCACTGATGGGCACTAGCACCAGCGGTTGTTCGATTGGAAGGTGACTAATATGTTCAACATTTACTCTCTTAATGCAGGGAGGTCAAATAAGCCACAAACTTATTGGAATCATTTTCACAACCTATATCAAGTGCCCAAATACAAGAACCCGTTGAGTGGATATAAGCTTAACTGGTTCTCCTTCTTGATAAGCGGCAGCAATTCGGTTGGAAGTTATTATTAAAATGTGAATAAAATGTCGATATAAAACCTATATCCATTATCCCTAATACCGCACAATAAATTTATGAATGAAAGAAATATCCTTTCTTATTCCTGAACATATTTTTCATCCCCGAACAGCAGCAAACAAGCAAATACATAATCTAATTACAATTTGTAACAAACACAATTTTTCTATTTGAATTCAAATATCGATTTTCCTCTATTGTTTGATGCCATTGAATGGTTAGGGTGGTGAAAAAATAATATAGAATAATAATAATGATGATAATTCGGCTAAATACAACAACCCTATAGTAGAAAAAAATTTACAATAATATAGTTTATTGTTTATAATTAATTAGAAAATTAATTTGATTGTTTTGTTGAATTTCCTTTTATAATCGCGCGGGCCTCATCTATTTAATACAAAACTCGAATACAATAGACATATAATAAATCTAAACACTGGCCCGGCTAACTCGGTGGGAGAATGTGTAGATAGATAATCACACATTATGTATCTACACGAATTGATTACTTATCGCCACACCTCTTCAACTCATTTAACAAAATATCGATATATTACAACAAAACCAGTAGTTAAATAATTTTATTAAACGTATAATTTGCTAATTAGTTAAGATTTTATGCGAAGATCACGTAATAGTGGCAATTTTTTGGTTTGCGTCAATATAAATAGAATACCCCTCCGCAATTAAAATACTGAAATCTGTGAAATATCGCATAAAAGCGATCGCACACTGTATAAAGTTTCACCAAAGGAATATAAACAACCCAAAAACACGATGATCAAATATTTATCTTAGTGTATAAATAGTCAAGTGTGAACAACCTACCAAGTGCTGATTTATGGTACGCTGAAATTCGTGTTATACATTATATTATTACGTTTTATTGCCGGATGTGGGTAACTGGATAATCATACAAACGTTCGAATGAACCTGACTCAGAAAACAATAAACGAATCATATTATGTTGCTTACCCCTGAAAGCCCGTACCATGACAACAATCTGACTCCATCGGTTTCGACCACGAGCCAGCTCTTCATACTGTTGTAAACAATTAGAAGATGCGAGATCGCTATCTACACGGTGAAGCCATCGTCGCCGACAGCGACCTCTTCGCCCTCTTTTAACAATCGTTGTTTTGTTCGATTCGGACCAGTACGCATAACGTGACCGAACCAGTATACTCGCTGTTCTTTAATTTTATGCAATATATAAAATTCCTGATCTCGTGATTAAAACGAACTCATTTGGGGACATACATAACACGCATAATTTTTATCTCGAATGTTAGAAGTCATCTTTCGTACTCATCCGTCAAAGTCCAACTCTCACATCCATACATGACAATGGGTCTGATCAGCACTCTGTACTATTTTAGCTTTTCCGCATTTGCCAGATATTTTGATTTCAGAAGTGGACGTATAGGATATAAAGCTCGATTGTCAGTGGCAAGACGAACCTTGATATCCTTTTCCACACTATTATCGGGAGTAATAAGAGACCAAAGGTACTTGAGTCTCATCACTCCTTCAAACGTGTCGTTAGCACTTCTGAAATCATTTGAGTCTTGGTCTCTAAAACCAGAGATCAGATATTTGGTTTTGGACTCATTGATTTTGAGACTAACTTCACTCCGTTGCCATTTAATCCAATCACACAAATATCATGTGCATGTGCAAAACGTTGATTGGATAGTCGGAATAAGATATTACCTTGAGGTGTTCGAAGGATGTATTTCAACATGAGATTAAAAAGTATCGGGAACAGCTTGATCAGGTGACCAGATAATGATCACTGCCTACGAATCTTGTTGAAGTGCGATACGATGTCACGTGTTGGGCAACCCGAACCGAAAGCAACACATGGTCATTTTGGCTTCGGGGTGTTTTACGTGGATGTGTCCATGTTTCCAAATGGACACTGGATGAATGAGTACATCATTCTTTGTCCATTTTTGTGTCGGGAGTACAGACCTATATTATTACATAAGTCGGTCTGCTTTCTGCCAGCTCTAGCATTAAAGTATCCAATCACCAATCTAACAACATGCTCCAGTATAGAGCCCATCAGATTATCCAAATTATTGTAAAATGAGTCCTCTTCTTGGAGTTGGCTTATATCATTAGACGACTGTACACAGACAATTGACAGGTTGGATACTTTAGATAATGCTTTTATTTTTAAATGCTAATCTTAATTATTTTAATAATATAGTTATAGCCATTAGATTACTGCTTCGTTAACAAACTTTTGTGCAAAATAAAACCATGATTGGTCCTACAAATTTGTTCTGACATAGTTAAGATTAAAGTGCTTGTCACCTCTCCTGTGAGGCTTAACAACGTCAAGTTATTTTTGAATGATTTTTACCCCCTCTCTCCTTTTGTCATGACCCGTCACTAAAACTATTAGTCCACTTTATTCATTACGTAGCGCAAAGAGAATGAATAGTATCAGAGAGACGAAGAAGAACTAAAAATTTCATCAAAATATTGGTGGGTTATACAATCGAACGGGTCATACAATTATACATTCGCATTTTGTTTTATTGAAGTTTGTTCACACTATTATACTTTTTTTGGAAGAATAATATAAAGAAGAAATATTTTGGGTTATGCACTGATACAATGATACGTTTACGTATAAAGTGAGTATATAGAGTAATGCACATACAAGGAAAATTTATTGGTACGTTTATTGGTTGTTTACTATTTTATCTTCCGTATTGTTGTTTATTTACATTTTATGCTACTATATCGAATATCAAATGCATGATCGTTGCGTAAAAAATTTTCTAAACAAATATAAAATCCTGAATGCGCATTATTATAATTTATTGTGAATGAAAAATATGCGTTTGATAAATGGGGAAAACGTGATTATCGCTGCAAATAATATTTAAAATATCCTTATACAATATGTTGCAACATACAGTAAAGCATTTTAAAAGTTCGGAGGTTCGGGAATAGAAAGGTGAAAAACGAGGCGGTAGATAATTCACGAATACGTCAACTAAATAGCAGTCGGATTTTGTTTTGTGCACTCGGACAAAAACCCGATTCGATTTTGCTTTTTAGTTTCCGTTAACGGAAAAATCCGAGTCGGATTTATTTCATAATAGACGAGTATTTTCTCTTTATTTTATGTTGATTGTTTTACATTTTCGTTCTTTAGCTTAACTTAATTTTCAATTCAACGTTCTCTCGAGTATGCGCTAAAACTGTATAATATTAAAATATAAAACAATGAGTATAAAATAAAGTAAGTTCTACTTAATAATATTGTATAACACTGATTATATCGCTAATTTCAATTTTGATAGTGAACATGGTCTTGCTCTTGCGTAAACTAAACGAATAAATTTTATATTTTCCTTAAATAAAAGTGGTTTAATATTTGTTTGTAAGTGTTAGCAGTTTGATTAAAACAAGTTAAATTTGTTTCATTTTGTAATAATGAACTTAGCGGAAAATTATAAAAAGAAGAACAAATTGGCTTCTGGAGTGGTATGTGCAGTTCGAAACTGCAAAGCTACGAAAAGGGCTTTTCCACAATAGAAATTCTTTGGTTTTCCATCCAACACATCCCCTTTATACAATGAGTGGATTGAGAAATGTTGTTTGGATATAAATAATTTAAATAAATGTCTGAAAGTGTGCGAAGATCATTTTACGTCTGAATCTAAACTGGACCGTTTAAAAAGGGATGCCATTCCATGTTTAAACTTAGGCAACTCATATGGTACAGAAGAAGACGATGATTTATTTAATGTACCAGATCAAATTATTGTGAGACATGCCTACCCTAGTTATGCTCAAGCTGGATCTAGTAATATGGATCTTACATTAGAGGAATTCGAAGCGTTCGAACCACCAATGAAAAAACCGTTTACTGAAACTTCCCTAACTGAAGTGCAACAACTGCGAAATTCAAACGAAAAACTGTGCTTACTACAGAAGTAAATACTACGACATTGATAGAGAAATAGTTAATCTGAAAAAAGTGATTCAACATAAAAATATTCAAATTCGATCTCTCACTTTAAAAAATCGGTACCTACGGAAAACGAGTAAGTCTTTAAAGCAGTCTTTTAAAATTAATATGGCGGACAAAATAAATAATTTAGATTATGTGGACGATCATGCAAAAGAATTGGGGAAAATGTTACTAGTGAAAAAACCTAAGACATCTAAATGGAGCCACCCTCAAAGATTTCTAGCTCAAAATATTTTTTTTCGTTCTGCACGAACATATCGTTATATGAAGAAAAACTTAATATGTAGATTACCAGCTGTCTCATCGCTACATACTTGGATGCCAGTAAGACACCTTAAACCAGGAATAAACGACGATATTTGCACTAATTTAAAGCAAAAATGTTCTGAAATGGATGTTAATTCGAAGTATGCGGTTTTGGCTTTTGATGAGATCGACATAAAACGTGACTTGGAATATAATAGTTACCACGATCAAATTGACGGTTACACAGATCTAGGCAATGAAAGGCAAGATACAATTGCTAAATCAATTTGTTTGTTTATGGTTAGAGGGCTTTTTTCAAATTATAAATATATATTGTCCTACTACGCATCGAAATTTAATATGAAAGGTAGTCAAATAAAAGAAAAGCTCCTAGAAAATATCGATCTTGCCGAGGAATGTGGATTTAAAATTGTGGCTCTCGTTTGTGATCAGGGATCAAATAACAGAAATTGTTATTCAAAATTAGGGGTAGCTTCTGATAAACCGTTTTTTAATTTTAAAGAGAAAAAATACTATGCACTTTCCGACCCTCCACATCTAATAAAAAGTGTTTGTAATAATTTAAACTCAGCCGATTTATTAACTCCGGATGGAACTGCTAGCTGGTCAGTGAAAGAACAGTTATATGAAATAGAGTCCAAATCTTCGACGAAAATGTGCACTAAACTATCGTTTTCCCATATAAGGCCAAATACTTTTGAAGAAATGAAAGTTTCTTATGCTACGCAGGTTTTTAGCAGGACTGTTGCAGCTGGAATTAAAACTTCTCTTGAATTCAATAAATTCTCTGACCCGAATAAAGCTTTAGCTACAATGCATTTTTGTGAGAAAATGGACAAATTGTTTGATGCCTTGAATAGTAGAAAACAGTTTGACGCGAATCCCAATCGCAGTGCATTAAAAATCGACAACGAGCCATATAACACATTAAAATTATTACGAGAATTTATCGGTGGTATTAAAACGAGGTCAAAAACTAAACTGTATTGTTTTTCCGGATTCCTTCAAACAATTAAGGGCATATTAAGTTTAACAGATGACTTTTTGGACAATTCTAGCATGCAACATAATATTTCATATATAATGACATCTCGCTTCAATCAGGATCCATGTGAAAATTTATTGGCAACAATAAGACAGAGGGGAGGAAATTCGAGAAATCCATCAGTACATCATTTTAATTATATTATTGGTCAAATCATGTCAATGAAAATATTACAATCATCCGACAACTCAAATTGCGAAGCAGATGACGATGAAATTTTAATTGATCCCAACAATTTTAAAGTACCTAACGCAGATCTAACAATTCAAATGGACGCCACCTCAACCAAATCAACTAATGATATCAACAACTCGGAAAAAATCAATAATGTGAATTTACTAGATAAAGCAATAGAAAATATTTCCGAATTAGATGAATGTTCCGAAAAATATTTTTCTGGATATGTGGTGTCTCGGTTGAAGAAGAAGCTAAATTGTGAGAAATGTGAAAAATTAATGATAAAAGCGGACAAAACGATAAAACTACATAACGAATCTTTCATTTTTTATAAAAACTATAAAAAAGACTCCGATTTTGGCTCTCTCTGAAATCAGTAAAAATCACATCAGAATTTTTCGACAACTGTTTGATAAATCGTCCCACTTCAAAAATATCAAACAATTAATCCTTGAACAATGTATTGAATGGACAAATCAACAAACAAACTTAAACTGGTGGTTTCAAGATCATTCTGAATGCTCTGATCATCGTAAAGTTATTTTGGAATTCATGATTCGAGTTTTAATTAGAAAGCAATGTAAGTGGACTATGAAACGTAAATTTTTGAATAGCAGTACAGCAAATAGGGAACAAAATTCATCAAACACCTCATCCGGATCTACCAACCGACCTATAAGGATCTATCCACGCTTTTAATGCTTTAATGCTTTTAATTTTTTATGTTTTTAATTATAAATAAATTATTATGTATTTTTATATGGTAGGTGGATTTCTATATTATATTATTTTCTTGAATATGAATAACATTTTTAATTATTTTTATGTACATATTTTAAAACTAAAATCTCACATAATATACCGAAAAATGAAAAATTATGAAATTTTGTTTTACTACTCGTTTATTATCTTTTATTAAAAAACTCGTGAATTACTACCGTCTCGTTTTCACCTTTCTATTCCCGAACCTCCGAACTTTTAAAATGCTTTACTGTATGTTGCAACATATTGTATAAGGATATTTTAAATATTATTTGCAGCGATAATCACGTTTTCCCCATTTATCAAACGCATATTTTTCATCCTTCGGTACCATCCTTCCTTAAACGCAATTGAATGCAGTGCTCCCAGTTGCGTCGGTGGCAATTAATACTACATCACCATTATGCTTTAAATAGTGATGAACCGCCACTGTAGTTTTGGATATCGTGGTCTTTTATCTGGTCCACCATCAACGGTAAAAATTAGAACAGGTTCTACTAATTCATCTTTTCCATATCGAATAAAAGTATTGAATTCCTCTTCCAAGTATTGAATTCCCATCTGAAAAAATTTCAAAATTTGCGTATACGGAAGGGATAAGTGCATGTTGGATTGCTACTACCCATTCATGAGAGCTTTGCTATTTGGTTGCTGCAAGAACTAAATGGTACCCGAAGTTTCTTCAAGAGATGAGCTCCGTTTTGATAGTAGTCTAAAATACAGCCCAAATCTACTAACATTAAAGCCGCCATTTGTTAATAACATCGATAGTTCATTAAATATTCGTAGTGTCAAAATACGTCACTTTGTCGCCGCTCTTGGGCCGCTGATCAATGCATAGCTATATTTATAATAGTCTGTAGTAACCACGGCTGGTTTTCGGTCTTCCGACTTATGTGACGTAACATTTTATAATTCCCCCTCTCCACAACATCACATATCAGCTTATACCCTCTCCTTCCCTGAAGTGCGTGATGTAGTTTATGGTCGGCCTCGTCTGTAAAGACTAACAAATCCACGTAAAAGACTCTAACACGAAATACATCATGTGTTAATTTCAAGAGAGTTGGCTGGGGTTGACCAATGTGCAAGAATCGCAAAGCTAGTATTGGTATAGGTTTTATTATTGTTTCCTTGAATTTTATCTGTTATATTTTCTATATAGTATCATCTAGAGGTAAAGTCTACCCAAATGTTTATGTATGGTACATAATGATATAGGGAAAGCTCGAACTGCTTAAAGTCAGAAATCTATTTAGTAGAGTTTCATAGCTGTAAATGGAGCATAGAACTAATAAATATAAATAAATTTGTGTTTAAAAATAGTGCTGTGGCCATACTATCGATATGAATTATGAACTATGAGTATTATAGTGGTCAAGTTGTTTGTTTACATTAAATTTTTTATTTTCTTCTAATTGATCAGCAACGCCATTGCATACAAAACTAGAACTATTTATAATCCCTAACTATTAATACCGTTCTGTCAAAAATCTGTCAAATTGAAGTATTTCGTTTCTTCGACTGCAGACGAAAGTGTAATATTTTTGATTATTTTAAATTAAATTAAACAAAAATAGCTATCGAAGAGTTCTTAATTTATCAAACTATTTACGTTTTTCAGATAACCAAGTGTCTTTCTACGCAAGTCAAAATATAATAGTTCATAATGGTTGACACGGGACGTAGTCCAATGGCAAGATTTGCAAATTCCTTTTCTAGCATGATTGATGGGCCAATAACTTGGTTCAGAGGTAATATGTTTCAATATAATAGCAATATACAATTTTAATCAAAGATACTTAATAAAAGTATCATCCCTTGTATATTAAAATGTTATATAACAACATAACCTTAAATTATAATTTTGTACAATTTCTGTTTATAAATCATATTTCTTACAGAAACGATTGTAACACCAAATCAAAAAGTTTATCCATGGTATCATAAGCAATTTCGCCGTGTACCAACTATCGATCAATGTTATACAGATGATGTTGTGTGTCAATTCGAAGCCGATGATCAATTTCGGCGAGATAAAATGGTTGAGAGTGAAATTCTAAATATTTTACGTCAACGATTTGAAGATTGTGTGCTATATGAACAACCTGATCATAAGATCAAGTGTAAAGATATTTTAGAAAATTATGAAAAAGCGGCCGAAAATTGGTTTACTAAATGTAGGTGATTTGTTGATATCCTCCTGGATATATATTACAAAAACTATTGTTCTTTCCAGATGGTGATTTAGGTGGTTATGGTAAAGCTAAAGCAGCATATATGAAACAGAAACATCGCATGATTTGGGAAAGACGTCATGGCCCAGTCGGAAGCGGTATGAAACACGATAATCAAGAGGAGGCGGCTCATTAAGAAGATTAATCCAATAAATCTTGTATTGATTAATTTATGAAACTTCAATGTTTAAGTAGAAAGAAATTGCTATGCTGTAAATAAAATTTTGAACGAAAGGATAAATTTTTATGAAATTCTTGAAATCAAAAATATCTTCATTTGTTTTCTTCATAGTTCGTCGACCTGACACCTTGGTTAAAATTACATGTACTAACTATTGCGAGGTTAAGTTAAAGTTTGACAGTTGTTATTGTCTTTAAATAGTCATCCGCGTTCTTTATTTCAATATTCGTGAATTTGAGTGCAGTTGCATTTTTTATTGTGTGATTAGGAACTTAAATAATTATAATTAATCATGGCAGATGGTAAACATAATAAAAATATATTGTATAATATTCACATCGGTTCATTATGTTGCTATCAATTCTTTAGAGTCAAATAACCAAGTAGCTGAGAGTGTTGACGATGAGGCTGCCACTATTGTAAAAATAGAAGATGCCATTACTCTGGATCCGGAACAGACTGATGTTGATTTAAATCATGGTCGAATTGGAAAAATAGAAAATTTAGAACCGCTTGTTAAATTAGAACGGTATAATGAGTTTTAAAATGTTCAATGGCAGATGACTAATAATTGAAAATCTTTGTCTTTCGTCATACTCTTTATAGATTGTATCTTCGTTGGAATTTAATCAAAAAAATTGAAAATCTTGATACCTTAACAACACTACAAGAACTTGAGCTTTACGATAATCAAGTTACAGAATTGGAAAATCTAGAGAATCTAATTAATTTAGAGTAAGTTTGGTCATCAATATCACAATGAATGATGCAATTTATCAATGCATTTACTATTACAGAGTTCTCGACGTTAGTTTCAACCGAGTTGCTAAGATTCAGAACATATCCAACCTGGTTAAATTAGAAAAGTTATATCTGTGTGCTAATAAAATTCCAAAGATTGAGAATATTGATACTCTTGTTAATTTGACTATGCTGGAATTGGGCGACAATAAAATCAGAGTAATTCCTATGAAATTCACGATATATTAGATGATATAACTTTATTATTAACTTTTAGAAAATCGAAGGGCTCGATACACTAGTCAATTTAAAGCAGCTTTATTTGGGTAAAAACAAAATCAACAAAATTGAAAATCTTGATAAACTGACCGCTTTGCAGTGTCTATCGTTACAAGCAAATCGAATTCTAAAGATTGAAAATCTCGACAAGTTGGTTAATCTAACCGAGCTGTATATATCCGAGAATGGTATTGAAACTATCGAAAATCTGGATGCACTAGTCAATTTGGAAACGTTAGATTTGGCCAAAAATCGTTTGAAGAAAATCGATAATCTAAACCGTTTGGTTGAATTGGATGAATTATGGGTAAGGTTAGTGGCAATGTTGTGATACTCTTAACTCTATATTTGTTTTTTCCAACAGCTCAACGATAATGAAATCAGTGATTGGAACTGTGTTGATAAACTGAAAGAGAATCCAAAATTAGCCACCGTATACTTGGAACGTAATGGAATCGCAAAAGATATTCAATACAGGTTTAAATTGAAATTAGCCCTGCCGGGGATTCAAAAAATTGATGCAACTCTTTGTCGATGAATTGGCCATCACCTGTACCGTCTTGATTGCTAATTTAAGTCTTATGTTACAATTTGTATTATTATTTAAAACAACTTAAGTTATTATAACTGTTTTCTATGAACTTAAGTCAAAACATTTTATTTGAAGGAACTATTCAGGACCTACACAATGAAACCTGCAGTCGTTTTGCTTCAATATATTATATTTTATTAACGGTTACAAGTTTACAACTCAGTTAAATCCATTCAGAGACAATTCTTTCAAGCATATTCATAACTCACATCCTTGAATATGGGATAAAATAGCACACATAGCGAGTGATCTACTTCAAATTGAATTCATCCGCATTATGACTGTTATTGTGCTGCTCACTTTTCTGACTTATATTATTGTTGTTATTGTACTCGTTCAGTATGTTTGGAGCCTCTTCCTCCTCATCTTCGTCATCATCATCATCGTCGTCGTCCGAACCCTCAATCACTTGTCCCAATCCGCGTAACTGTTGTTTGTATTTACTCAGTTTTGTGTCTTGGTCCGATAGTAGTTCAAGCAAATCCTCCTGATCTTTGCGCAATTTATCTAACTCGCCCAAATTATCGTTCGAACGTTTTTCACTCTCGTTGATTCGTTCCTTGTACATTTCTAGTTCGCTTAAGATACGTGCATTTTCCGATTGCAAAAAGTTTATTTGTGTCTGATAATCGATATTTAGCGAAGACATTTGGTTTTCTAAATGGTTTACAGCGGTCACATTCGATTGAATCGAATTCTGCTGCTGTTGCTGCATTGCATACTGCAGTTGGTTGTTTAAATCGGTGGCGGCCTGAAGTTGAGCTTTTAACAAGATCGTTTGGTCGGATAGCTGCGACGTTATTAAACTGGTGTCTGTCAGCTGTTTCTTAAGCAACTCATTTTCGTTCTGATAGAATTTCAAACTTTCGTCATATTGTTTTAGTTTTATGTCCTGCTCTCGTATTATATCCTTATACTGTTCGACCACTACATTATTGGCTTCGTTCGCTAGTTGGAATTCGTTGGATGGATTTTCATTGTCATTTCCAAAATTTTGAACTGATTTCACAACGATCGATTCAAGTGCTTTAAAGAGCTTGCAAAATTCGTAGTCGAGCATTAGTTCGGTTGTCGATTTGACGCGGATTTGTGGCTGTTTAGCCGCTTTGCTGTAGCTCTCGTGTTTCGAAACTTCGCCTAGTTTAGTACTGTATGTTTCGAGACCAATTCGTTTGACTAGCAACTGGCACAGATCTTCACGGCGTGAAGTTTCAATTGAATTATCGTTGAACTGAATGCATAGCCCCATCACAAAGGCACATAGTCCTTGGATTAAATACTCATTTTCGTCGTGTTCGTTTGCACTTATTTGGGCAATAAGATATGCAATCGATCCCGGTGCAGTGAGAAATGCTTTGACGGCTTGCGAACAATTACTCAACCACACCGAAATTAACATTAGCAAACCAACTTTACTTTGGATTGGATAATTTCCTTGTTGTAGAAGTGTGGTGCACTGCTGTAGAAGCGATACAGGAGGGCTCCCAATCGATGTGGCTAAAAGTACCCGTAACAATTGTTCCTTTTGAATGGGATTTTCAATTAAACCGTGCATTAACGATACAGCCGAGAACCAATTTGTTTGTGAATCGATACTGAACAGGCCGCCGCATAATAATTGACCTGAGGTAAGCGTAGAAACTTCGGTGCTCGATGGCAAAAGCGTTTGTATTAGATTCGTTTGACCCACTTCATTGCGATACAGGAATGATTCGAAACTATACAATACGGCACATCGTAATGGAAGTGGCTGCTTTTCATTTACCATCGACATCAATAAAACCACAATAGCCGGTCGTGGTGGATTACTTGGTGCCATCACGGAACTTAAATACTCTTGATTACTTATATCACCGCGCACAACTTCAGCTACTGTATTTATGGTTTCGGTTAGAATATCTGCGGGAACTCCGCTTCCCATAAGAATGTTACATAGAGCTTCTAGTAAGCCACAACTCCTCATAGTTTTTTGGCACGAGGATATGTTCTGTAGTGGATTATTTGGTGCCACCAGCGCTCGAACAATTTGCAACATACAATGGATGTTTGAAACTTTCTGTGGTGTCCAACCCAATTCTTCCAGTTCCGGTGGAATGACTAACATTGGTGAGAGTTTTTGAATGTATGAACCTTCTTTAAAAAATTGTTGATTGGACGTGTTATTCTTCAATAGATTTAGCATTAAAATTAAGCAATCTTCGACTACAATGCCACCGTCTGAGCAGCCTTCGTCTTTTATCACATCGAACAATCGGTCAAATGCGTTCTCAAATGCTACAATTTTTTGTATATTTGCATTTCCTTTGGTCAATTGTATGAGTAACAATAGAGCATCGTTCCGAATAACCTCTCGGCTATCGCTCAGCAAATCCATTAGCTTTGATACACCCATTGGACTGACTAAAATAATTTCTTGAATTTCTTTCGGCCGATTGGCCAACAAATTCGTAAGAAATTTAATTGCCGGCCACCGGACTCGAAAATCATACTCCTCCAAAAAGTTCAATATGGTACCAACATTTTCGGGTTTCTTAATAAACATCTCGGTAAATTGTTCTCCAATATTAACTGTAACTGTTGGATTATCCAACTCCTCCTCGAACTGTTCTGTCGATGTGATATTACACAGTGTATCCATCGCATAGCCAATTATTTCACAGTCGGCACGATCCATTTCCAAAATTTGTGTTAGTGCGGTCATACCTTGGGCGCCAACTTCTATCCGATATTTCCGTGACATGGCTTTAAGAGCTCGACAGGCATCTCGACGATCATCCAGCAATGTTGATGATGTTACACGATCGACCAGCCGTTCAACTGTTTCGGGCGCACTTGGCTGGGCACCTGCCTCTTGACTGCCCAGCACTGTTTTCAAACCACTTTTTAAAAAATCCATTCGTCAGAGTTTTTTTATTTACAGTCGCGAAACAGTTTTAATTCACAATCGCTTACTTTAAATTTTTATTTATTATTTTGACATGTTGGGATGTACACGTCAGGCAGTGGAGATTTTTTTATTTCAGTCGATTTTCAAATCTCCACATAATCGATAAAGTAGTTTCGCAGTGAAAAAATTATAAATGAATTAGATAATTACTCGATGATATTTTTTAGTTAATTTCATGTATTTAATGAATATCTGTTAAAATGTCGATTTCAAACATCTTTTTTCATTAAATTACAAAATGTTGTAATTTTGTTGTGTGTAGAAATTCACCGGTATAAACAACGGGTGGTATCAAAACGTATAACAACAAATGTCAAATCGAAAAGCAAAAAATAAAATAATTTTTTCTGTTTGTGTCATGCAAGATCTTGAATAGTTAATTTTCGAATTAATCAATTGTAATTTTACATATTTAGTCGCACGATTAAATAAAGATAAAAGCCTTCATTCGATTAAATAAGTACTTGTGAATTGTGTGACTCGTGTATAAATAAAATTTGTAGTGTGAAATGGCTGATATTCAAATGTTGATCGAAATGGGATTCCCAAAGGAAAGAGCGTGAGTGCAATTTTATTAAATTTCTAAATAAGTTTATTTTAAATAATATTTTATAATATTTACACAGCGAACATGCAATACAAGTAACAAATCACAAAGGTGTTGAGCCAGCAATGGAATGGTTATTGGCTCATGCCGATGAAGAAATACCATCAGCTAGTAATGATGCCTCCATTGCTCCCACTGCTCCAAATGCTACAGCAACAGTGGCGACAGGTGAAATTAATGCAGATAACATTAAGTCCGACGAAACGGAAGCCACCGGAACTGAACCTGAAGCAAAATCACTCAAATGTGATGAATGTGGTAGATTATTCAAAAATCAATTGGAAGTGGAATTCCATGCGGCCAAATCGGGACACAGTAGTTTTTCTGAGTCTACAGAAGAGAAAAAACCACTTTCAGAGGAAGAACGTAAAGCCCAATTAGCCCTCGTCGAAGCTAGAATAAAACAAAAACGTTTAGAACGCGAAGAAAACGAAAAGAAGGAAGCACTCGAACGTGAACGAATTCGTATCAAATCGGGTAAAGATATGCTCGAGGCAAAGGCCCGAATGGAAGAATTAGAAATGAAAAAACTAATTGATCAACGAAAACGTGAAAAGGCTGAAGAGAAGGCGGCACGCGATCGTGTACGCGAACAAATCGAAGCCGACAAAGCAGCACGTAAACTACGTTCGGGACATGCAGATTCCACAGTTTCTGTACAGCCCGAAATATCATCGCCACCACAACCTGCACTTGCTACTGTTACCTCAAGCACAAGTGCTAGTAAACCGAAAGTAGATTATGCTAGTACTCGGATACAAATTCGTTTACAGGATGGCAGTGCTTTAACACAAACATTCGATGCAAAGGAACAGCTTTCGGCTGTACGCTTATTTATACAATTGAAATTAGGAAGTGATATTCCATTTGGTCTGATGACCTCATTTCCACGAAAAGTTTTTGACGAGAATGACTACGAAAAACCTTTAGACATTTTAGGTAAGTCGAAATAATATTATAATCTGTATTGGAGTCTGATTTACATTGTTGACTAACTTTATAAATATGAGGCCGAGATGGGTATTGTATGAGCAAGAGGTCAATTATTTTTCTGATTGCTGTAATGATCCAAGTTTGTCGCCAGAAGTAATACCATCTAGTTCAGTGACGTATCACGCTTAAATAAATTCTTTAGCGGCAATTCATAATCCTTTAGCGGCAATTTTGGTCCGATTCTGCATGGAAGTATTATTGAATATCTTAGTGTCAAAAGTAATATAACAATAGTCTTTGGCCCAGTTCCTTACGGTTGCGTTAGTCTTATCAATTATCGTGTTAATATCTGTGTTCGTATATCTCGTATTGATAGACCGCAGCACGCAGACTTCTAGGCAATTATCGCAAATTGATGGTATTGTCCTGATGGAACACACCACCTCTTCTGTAGGGCAAATTTTGCCCGTTTCTGGTCAATCGCTAGCTTTAACGGTGCATTGGTTGATAGTAGAAATCTGAATTTAGTGTTTGGCCATACGGAAGCAACTCATAATAAATGATTCCCTTCCAGTCCGACCAAATACATAGTAGAACCTTTCTGGCCGTTAGTCCTGGTTTGGCTTCCGTTTGAGCTGCTTCACCGTGATTTGATCGTGATCGTTTCCGCACAATATTGTCGTATTTGACCCATTTCTCATCCATAATCACCATCCGCTTAAGAAATGGGTCGATTTCATTCCGTTTTGGCCAAGGCATGTTTTTGGTGTAGCACTCAAACATCGAACTTCTTTTTGAATCCAGCTTTGCGCAAATGATTTAAAACTGTTTTATGGGCGATCGTTAGCTCCTGGGCGATGCTATGATACTAACATGCCAATCAACTTCGATTATTTCTGTGATTTTAACTACATTTTCGACGACAGGCCTGCCTGTGTGAGGTTATCTTTAACATCAAAAATACCTGGACGGAATCGACAAAACCAATGTTTCACGTAATTAGCTGTTACAGTATCGGCACCATTCACAATTTCAGGCGCCTGACTTGCATTTGCAATAGAGCTATGCAATGTGCAGATGGTTCTACGTACATCGGACCGTACGCCCTCGATTTGGCTAAGTAATGGCGTATAGTAGGCCGTAAATAAGCAAATCGCGAAAGAGTCGGGAGAGCCTTGGGCCGCAGAACAGATTACAAAGATAGTAAAAGATAGACCGACAGAGACAGACGGGTATAAATTCATTAGAGCGAGAGTCTGGTGTGCAGCAACGACTTCCAAAATAGTTTGGAAGTTCCAATTCCGAAAGCTTTGGCAATGCGAGCACCAGGTTTGAATCCTGATATAGGAGCAGGATGCAAAGGGGATTTTCACAAAGGTCGAGAGAGTATCTTGATTGAAGCCCCAATACAGATCGCAAAGATAGAAACAAAGACAGAGTTTTTGGCATAATGAAGTACACACAATTTTTTAAAAAATCATAGACGTCTCACTTGGGTGTAAAAGTCATTCATTGCTCAATTTTCCACAAAAGTATTAAAAAACATCCAATAATGCAGATTCAAAGTCTATTTCAATACCTATCCAGTGGTACCATGTACTTGTACCATGCCAAAAAAGATTTTCAGTATTCAACAAGATCAATACAATAGCATGCCATAAAATATCTCGCTCGGAATTGTGATCATTCGCATATCATCAACACTTAACCGGAACGAGTCAAAATTGATCAAAGTCCACTGACAAGCCCATCGTGGGTTTGCTCGAAATTATTTGAATTGGACAGAATCAGAATGGGGAAGTTTCCTGTTCTCTGACGAGTGCAGGATTTGATTATATGACACTGATGGACGCGGAAGAGGTAACAGAAGTCAACGCCAGCGATATGCACAGTGAAGAACATGTCTCGTATGGCGGTGGATCGTGCATGATCTTTAGAGTTCGAGACAGATTTTGCTTCAACGAGTCTCCGGGAGCTCCTCTAGTGCAGCATCGAATGGGAGCTGTCATTCGGGTCCGGGGATACTTCTTATTATTAAAACTGTTCTTTTTAGTTTTAATTCGATTTTTACCCCAAACTTTCACCCTGAAAAATTCACAAAAACGTGTACCTTACCTGTTTACCCCCAAAAATCAGTACAAGTTCATAAAAGGTACCACTGGATAGGCATTGAAACATACTTTGAATCTCCATATTTTTGAACTTTTGGAAAAAATTGGGACAAGGTCTGATTTTTTTTGCACAAAGATTGTGTTTCCGAAATCGTATAGTTGAAAACTTGTTTGTTTGTTTTTTTATCTTTCAGAATCTGTTTTGGGGCTCAGGCACTCCAAATTCTTTCGCGGTTCGCTTATTTACGTCCAATCTTACGCCATTATAGCCAAATCGAGGTCGTATGACTATAGGTCCGAATTACGTAGAACCATCTGTACATTGCATAGCTCCATGCCACCTATAGTACTGATATGAAAGATGACAGTTCTGCTAGTAGATAGTACTGATATGAAAGATGATCTCACTCCTATCGGAATTCGAACCCTGGACCTACCCCGCTCCAACTGCGCCATTTGGTCGGTTAATTGAAGTTGAACTGTTTAACTACAGATGGAATTAGAACTCCTCGAATTCTGAATTTTGATCTTTCAGTCATTTTGACACCATGAATTAACTCCAATCGGTTTCAATTCCTCGGTAAACATGAGAGTGTTCTATTTCTATCAACAATGGACACGATTTAGATAAAAATTGATTTTCAAAAAATATATACGAAATTTTATTTGTTTTTCTAATAAAATTGTTCTCTTTTATAATTAAAATTCTAAAAATAGTAAATAAAAATTATTAATTAACGATAATAAATTAAATCTATATTTTTATTCCAGGGTTAGTTCCATCGGCTGTTGTAATTGTCACCAAATAATGTAATTAAAAAATAATAAAAATAAAAAACGAAAAATTAAATTTAAATTTATCATTAATTAACCCTTTCTAGCATAATTTTCAAAATAGTTTAAATTTCACAACAATGCAGCGTTGCCGGATTTTATTTCAGTTTTTTCGCTATCACATAAGATTTCCAGGTGTTCTAACAAAATCAGTTTTTTCTGTCAATATAATGGCGAAAAAAACGTTTTTCTGAATTTCAGTAATTAGAGTTTTTTTTAATATGGCAACGTTGCAACCAAGTACCATGAGTGCAGCTCTCAAAACAGTAGCCTATTTTGCCGCTTTTAGTCAAATCAATTAATGTCGATTTGTAAGCTGCACTCATCTACTTAGTGACAAAAGCCGATTGCAAAAATTATAAGGAACATTTCATTTGATTTTTCCATTTTCCGGACAGTATTATGAGCTTCCTTTATAAACTATGTGAATCTTGAATGGCTATCACTAAATACCATGCTATTAAGGGTGCTAATAGTTATTTTTATCTGAAATAAATTGTCCGCACACAGAGAAGAAATTATAGTTTACAATTAATTAATAAATGAATTAAGTTTTTTTCCCAATTTTCAACAATAAAAAAAACAAACAATAAGCTAAATAAATATGTAAATTAATGAATTAATAACAAAATGTTAAAAAAAAAATAAACAAAACGTTTTATTGATTAATTTTGTGGATGGAAGGGAGAGATTTGATTTATAAAATCTATTTTTGGGTTTCATGTGTGTATTATTTATTACTTGCCCATCCTTCTACAATGTCATCCATTTAACTATCCCAATTAATTTATAGAAATTAACAAACGGAAACTTCCATTCTCGTTCGTTCTCATTGCGGAACCGTGTTGGAGGTACTGTCGCCGGATAATGAACTTCTCGCGACAAATCACAATTTGTTATAATATCGCTCGTATAACTATTTGCAAAACCATCCGAAATCCATACTTTATCGCCGGGTAGTGCGCCCGTACAATCGATTACGTTTAACGTTTTATTGAAACAAATTCGTAGCTCGTGCAAATATTGAACATGCGTTTCCTTATCGTCGATACAATGAATCACTGGAATAGCTTTGATCTCCCTATATATGGCATTGTGTACATCACGAACCGATATACTATTATCCGGTGTTATATTTGATTTTTCGAGCACGCTCGACATTTGATACTGTTGCAACCAATTGAGACCTTGTCCAAAATACTTATCCTCGCTATCTAGTTGATAAAGTTGGGCGGCACATGTACCATGTTTTTCCCATTCGTGACGCCACAACGAATCGGTTGGTGTACCCTTTTGTATATTAACCCAAAATTGTTCGAGCAACGAGAGTTTCGATGCGATTTGATTTATATCAAAATGCCAATTGGGATCACAGTAGAATGGTCCTAATTCGCCATGTTTTGTCGGCCACAAACCATGTATGGTCCATATACGTTTCGGTGATGGGAGTTGGCACTGATGATTTGGATCGATGCTCATCCAATGGAAGCAATTTGTGGCTGGCCATTGTTGCGTGAACAAAATGAAATCAAATTCGTGGGAATGTTCAATCGAATGTCTTCGTAGATTTATTGTATCTTGGTCGACAGAACTGGAACGAAAAACAATATATTTAATAATAGATCGGTGATTTGCGCCGATATATTTGTACATCCAAAACTTTATACATTTATCTATATTTATTTGTTTACTAAGTATATTATACTGATAAGAGGATATTTTATTTTGCAACTGATAACGAGAATTGTTTTTTAAAATATTGCATCAATAATTTAAATTTCGACGAATTGCTTTTTCAAGATATCTATTACAGATTTGGTATCGTGTCATGGGACACCGTACACTATGCGTTCAATATGGACAGGATTAATTGTCGTTTTTGCATAGATTATCTACGTTTAGTAAAGTATTTAATTTATTGCATAACAAACAAAAATTATTATAAATAGTTTAGTAAACTACATAGTATACTCATACTTTTAATGTAATTTTTAGGAAGGCGATAGTGATTAAATACGCATATTGTTATGTATATATACTAATAATATAATTTATTTCTTATTTACCTGCATTTTGAATCGTTTAAACACAATAATACTAGTAAAAATATATAAAATATAAACTTGCTCATCATTGCCACCATTTTTCACACGATTTTATAACATCTAGATTGCAAGCATGAATTCTCTCAACGTAATCTTATTTTTAGTTTTATAGTTTCTATTAAACAATTTGCGAATTAAACAAACAAAATAAAAACAAATAATAAAAAAAATATTTTCGATTATTTTTTTTAACTCTTGCTAATAATTTCGATCTGTATGTCAAAGTTTCATGTTCGAATTTGACAAATGAAATGTGTGATGAAAATTGAAAACATAAATATAAGAGTTGAATAGTTATCGGAATTGCTGTTAGGTGCGCTATTTTTATTTTGTGGTAGAGACATCTTTACGTGAACATTACATACTAAATGTGGATTTGCAGTTTAGATTTAATTTTTATTGGCCATATACGGTTTGGTTTGTATATCTGCTATACCACTCGAGTGCCATTAACAAGTAATTTCGATCGGATCGGCAGTGTTGTAAAAAGATTGTGATTTCAAGAACACAGAATAAATCAAAATCGTACAATTCAGTTGAGAAAGTGTACTTAATACGATCGTATTCACTATTCACGTTGAAGCGATCCTCACGAGCAATCACCAACACACTTCCGAAGATAACACTCAAGGCCGTCTTCTCGATACTATACTGTGACTGAAATAGCTTTGAATGAAGACCAAAATCGGTTAACAATTGGATTAAAAACATAATTAGGCTGTTATCTATATGAATTGTGGGAGGCTAGATTCAAAAGCCTTCTATTAATTCAGGTATCTTGACACTCGAAATGAGTAATTTTATGGAACTGACTTTTTGACCTTATTTGATAGAATCGGTTAAAATATGGGAACTGTTATATTTCACTATCAGCATCGACTGAAATCTCATATATGATGGCAAAAGATACAGATGTGTTCACTGATATCAATCACAAAAATGGAAAAATAAATCATAGTGGAACGAACCTCTTGCCTATTTTTTGGGGGTTAACGTTATTTTATCTTTGCTCTTGCTAAAATCCGGAACATACATGCTGTAACAATTGAAAGTAAACACTGTGCCGTCAGTTTCATAATTGTGGTGTGTTAAAGTTAAGAAATGGCGATCAAACATGCTGTCCTTTACACCGTTACATACTCAGTGGATGAGGGTGTATATGTTTCATAAATAATTCGCGAAATATGGTACCGATAGGGTACCACTCACACAAAAGCTGAGACCATAAATCACTAAGTCTACACACCAGATCAGGAAGTCACTTACTTCTAAACAGGCTGAAGCAAGACTGAGTTATGTAATAAGGTTCGCACATCCGACACCTTGCCTTGTGGGATCTTATTACTAGTCTGATGAAGTCAACTCTGTTTTAAAAGTATTGAATGTTAATGTTGATCAGCTATGTCGCGCTACTATTGATTAAATTTAAGCTATTTGTATAAATCGTAAACTCGGGTTACAATCGCAAGTTGTTCTTAAAAGGAGGGCAGCTTAACGAATTTGTAGACTGAAAAACCGTGAATAGTAGAAGACTATGGTAAGTACAACAAACCATTGCACAAACCTCGGTCATCTACCTTTCGGAACCAGGATGAAATTCTCCGAGTTAACATTGATGTGGTACTCAATACATGGCGTGAACATTTTGTGACCTATTTGCTATTACGCATATATAATGTGGCGATCACAACAAAGTACATAAATTATTCATGATTCACATAAATACAATAAACAGTCACGCCACAATCGAAAATTACCAAAATCGAAAAACTGTTTCAATTGAAATTATCTGTAATTTGCAAGCACTGTTGGGTGCAACAAAGACTCACAACATATATACAAACACAATGCAATATACATGAAGTCTGGTCGCATATACCATACAAATGACGTCATCAGACACCGGCCCTAGCCGAACTACAACATTACAGAATATACAGCTCTCAGATACAGATGCCTACAACTATGGAAAAGGACTCAACGTCTTCCACGGCTGGTGGATTCAGAGCCTTAACTTTGTCAAACAATGCCACCTCCGAAATACTCGGGAATCATCAGTGACTACTAAGCAGATTTCTACGGCCTTAAAATATTCGGGCTTTATATTTACGTCTACGTCCACCTCTCGAAAACTTAATGTTGGTTGACAGTATACGGAGTATTGATCAAACCTGCAAAGGACCCAATGGAAGATAAGCATATTGGTCATTTTTGCCGTCCAACCTTCCATGTCACAACTGTATAGGCACTGCTTAATCAATGAAATGTCCAGATGGTATTTACGTAAATCAGCCCTATAGCCGTACGTCCTCGATTTAGCTGTGTCGTAAGGTTCAACGTTAAACGTGAACTGTGAAAGAGATTAAAGATTCATGAATGAAAAGTAAGGGAACTTTTTTTTTCAAGCTTTAGCAGAGGTCACGATAGCGAGAAGTAGAAGAATATTAAAGAATCGTGGTATCTCATTCATCATATATGGTAATTATGTAAGAGACAATCTGTCTTGTAATCGTAGATGATTTTTCTTTGGATATTCTACGTTCCTTAAACCAAAATATCTTGAAAATTGGGATATGTTGAACTATTCGATAACGAGGTGGAAGTTGGATGTGAAAGGCAACAATATAATTGTCGGTGACTTTAACACATAGAGTGCGGTTAGAACGAGACTGAGTCACCGGACACGCTGTCGTTTGATTCCATGCACGATATCAGGAGTTATCATTAAATTCCTGTTCTCGTGATTGAAAAACTTGGGGTGCGCCAACGCCGTGTTTTGGGATATATATCACACGCATAATTATTCTCTCGAATGTTAGCAGCCGTCTATCGTGCTGATCCGTCATTTCCAATTCTCACATTGTGACTGCGATACAGTCATTTTGCACCGATGAACGTACATTGAAGATTTCGTCATGATTCGGTATAGACTATAGTTTTAAAGCAAGAAGATTCACTAGTCTCATTCCACAAGTCTGGTTTAAACTACAATTGAACCATAAACGGCAAGATTCTGCTAGATTTACACGAATGATAAGTTTGGAATTATTTCAAAAACTGGATGTGAACTGTATTCGTAAATTCTGAACTCTGCAAATGGAAATATATGAAATAATTAATCGTTTAGGTTTCGCCAGTTGTAGCTTAGTGCGAGACGTGGTGTTTATCGAGATGTTCTATATAGTTCAACGTCGTAAATAATTGACAACATCGCGCTTTATCATGCATCTGCATTCGGTTAATCTCTATAATGATAATCGAAATGATTTTGATAAAACACTTCGCTTTGCCCATGGCAGTGTATATACGAGATAAGATAAAGTTTGGAATTTTTATACGGTATATCCTAAAACTAATTACTGTGACGTACGTACATGGCACAATTATGTTCGTATTTAGAACAACAATTCAAAGTTCAAAATGGCGAGTTTTTTTTTTCTTATCGGGCGAGCGGATCACTATATAAGCATTAAGTAGAAGTGTAAATTATAGCATCGCGTCTATATAATGTTTTATCAATAAAATGTGATTGTGCTCGCATATTATTCTTGTGTGTACAACTGATAACAAACTATATACGCGAATTCTTTGATTAAATTCCATTGTGCGAAGTATTAGAGGTCACCATATAATAAGTGGCTTTATAGTTGAACGGCATTGGTATTTCGTTGTTCTTCATAGCTATACCACGATAATACCCTCAAATACAGAATGCAAAGAAGTTCATTCAGGATCCATCATGTTAGGAATTCGCAAAGTTCATCCAAAGATTAAACAGTTCACATGACGTTGTTTGCATTAATTGATTGCATAGTATAATGGAAGGTGGCCGTGTTATAGCCAATCTTCAAAAACGTTATCACTTAAAATTAAAACGTTATAATTCTCCTATGTTACTGTCTTACATGATTTTGGGAAGAATCACTCCTCTGGCGGGAGAAATCATCGGTGACCATCGAGCAGAATTCTGTTCAAATCACGGTTAGTCACGGAATGCATCCTTCGTAAAAGTCCAATACTTCATGGAAACATCTTATTCCGACAATCAGTCAACTTCTTGCTTATGCTGATGATATCTGTATGACTGCAACTGATAACAAACTATATGCCAATTCTTTGATTAAATTCCATTCTACGAGTATTAGAAGTCACCATACAGTAAGTGCGCGGCATCGGTATTTCGAAATTTTTCCCGAATCGATATTAGGATTTATGATTGGTGTCTGGTTGGTCGAAATCCGAGCCCGAGATTATATAAAGTGTAGAAAAAATTCCAATGACTACACGGCTTATCATCCACATACACAACCATATCATTAACGAGACTATATATACCGCAACGAACGAACGAATCACAATCCGCGAACATAATTCATTTGCGACTATATAACGATGAATCTCTCGCGTAATCTTTATAAATATTATATGCTCTGGTGTCGACTATTTGGTATGTGGGCAGCGGAAATTTGAAATCATATTTTTAGCATTAAACAAGAAAAAAAAATGTCGCACCCACGCACTTGTCTATGTATTGATGTGCGCGCATAGATGAGATAAATGCATGCATGTACAAAACCATAGTCTATACGTCATCGCATATACTTGTATGTATAACGATTACGTGAATTTAGTTTTCGACATCATTACGTTTATATACGAAGACGTATGTTATATTGTATGTACGTTCGGGCTTATATAAACTTTTCTATCTACACGTAGCACATTTTATCTCGACTCGGAAAAACACTGTCGCACATATTTTTAAACGGGCGTATTGTTTCCACGTACTGATGAGGTTTTATATGCAATGTTATCGGGTTGGTCATTTACGGCTTAATTTCGTGGCAGTTGAATATGATGAGCTTACATACAGCTAAGTCTTGCTTCAAACTTACTTGGCCGACTTACTGGCAAACGTCTTCACTTCGAACTCGACCTTAGTTGTCCCCGATGGAGTTACACCTCCGTCAATTCCGTATTGTGGTACCAAAATGGATCCTGTCAACATCTCGGAGGAAATTGTCTTCAGGAACCTGAAGACAATGGACATAAATAAGGCCACTGGACCTGACGGAATTCCTGTTCGAATATTAAAGGAGTTTGGCAGTGACTTGGCTCCAATATTAACTAAAATTTTTCTCCTTTCTTATAAGCAAGGTAAATACCCGAACGCCTGGAAGAGTGCGATGGTGCAACCGGTCCTTAAACGTGGTTGTGATAGAACTGACCTTTCAAACTACCGGCCAATATCAATTGTGTCAGCAGTGGCTAAAGTTTTTGAGAAATGCATTAACCAACAACTGGTGAATTATCTTGAGATTAATAAAATAATTTCAGATAAACAATATGGCTTCCGTGAAAGCCGTTCCACAACCGATCTTTTGACGTATGTTACAAACAAAAGGAATCTCGCCCTTGACCACCATGGAGAACCTTTGTAATCGCTTTGGATATATCCAAGGCTTTTGACAAGGTGTGGCATGAGAATCTCATTTGTAAACTTGTGGCATACGGCTTAGATTCGATGACCATCAAGTGAATAAAAAGCTTTCTCAAAGACCGAAAGATCAACGTTGTGCTAAATGGGAGATCATCAACGACACACTCCCCAAATGCCGGAGTCCCTCAGGGATCAGTTTTGTCACCAACTTTGTTTTTGTTATACATTAATGACTTGTTGGATAGCACTGTGAACCCTATCCACAGTTTTGCCGATGATGCAACATTGCACTCTTCTATTTCATTTGAGGTCGAATCTACTCCTTCAGAGTTAAACGATAAACGGCTGGAAGTTGTCACTTCGCTTAATTCCGATTTAAGTACAATATTTGAGTGGGGAGTAAAATCAGGTCAAATAAAGAAGTCACAACTAATACCATTTTGTGGTAAAAGGCCACGTTCTCGTGGGTTGTGACTCAATTCGTCTGCTTGGTGTTCAAATTAGTAACAATTTAAAATGGAATGAACACATTATCGCATTGGTCAAATCAGCTTCACGTAAACTCGGGTTCCTCAATAGATGCAGACGGTTTTTTAAATCGCATCAGGTTCTCCAGATATATAAAACCTTTATCAGACCGTGTATAGAATATTCCTGTCAAGTATGGGGTGGAGCATATGGCACTGCTCTCCAGTTGCTGGATAGAGTTCAGCGGCGTGCCATACGAATAATACGAAACTCCAGACTTACGAAAGATCTAGACAGCCTACAGCACCGCAGAGATGTTGCAGAACTATGCGTGTTCTATAGATTAATAAATGGTAAATGTTCTGCAGAATTAAAGGAGAAAATACCACCATTAGTTACGCCAGGACGGGTAACACGAGGAACGGTCAATGCGCATAGGTTTACGGTGAAGCTGCCGAAACCTCGAACTGAAGGTACAAAGCGCGAATTCATTCATCGAACATCCAGGAAGTGGAATTCGTTATCCGGTTTTCAGTTTCCGTTGGATTATAAAATGCACAAGTTTAAGTCAGCTATCAACCTTTACTTGAAGGACCGCGCGTTGGGTGCAGGAGCTCTGACAGTTACAAGGAGCTAGGACTGTCTAAAAGTCCGCCCTGCACCCAATTAAAGCTTAATATAAAAAAAAAAAAAAATAAAAAATAAAAAAAGACAATATTGGACAAGGGCGTTATGTAATCGACCACATAGGACCAAATCTGAGAGTCTCTACTATGCTGCTGCAAAAAAAGTGAAGACACCAAAACAAAGAGATTATGTCGGCAAGAGCATTGTAATAATTGAGAGACACTATTGTCTGCTTACGCCTTGTAGCTTAAGCAACTTCCACCAAATCAAAATCCATAAACCAGCACGTGACCCATGTTTCATGTCAGTCCTATAGGCTGGCATGGAGCTATGCAGTTGGTTCTACGTAAATCAAACCTATAGCCGTACGTCCTCGAATTGGCTGTAATGGCGTATGGTAAGGACGTAAATAAGCGAACCGCGAAAGAGTTGGACGTGCCTCGAGCCCCGAAACAGACTGTAGAGATAAAAGCAAAAGAAAAAAGTTTTTCAAAAAAATGTCTTCATTATCTGGTTCTCGATTGAACTCAACATTTGGGTAAGGCAGCAGTTTAATGATTCACACCTAAATTTTATTGGACATGGAACAAAATTGAATTGTTTAGGCTTTTTGTTGTTGTTTGTGTCCTCCATCACTCAGGCTCAATTGGCACAATGAGACATCCCTTCAACATGCGGCTATAGGACCAATTAACGTTGCATTACTCCATATACTAGCCTATAGTATTGATATGGAAGATGGGTCGGCCCATGGATTCTAAACACAACAGGGGGTCAAAAACTGTGTTCAATCTCACCACTGATCGTAATCAGATGGTGTAAAATCCCTTTTGTCGAACCTGGTTAATTACTGCTGTAAAGCTAGTGTTTTTTGAATACTCATTAAGTTGAAATTGGCTATCGTTACTGATTGATGAGTCAAAGATATAACATGTTAGACCTCTCTACTATTCATAAATAGCATACCATAACCACTTTAGCAGACTCTTATGATGCTGATTGCGATGTTTTGTAGGCATAATTGATTTAGTTTGGGGATAAGTTTGTCGACTTGTGGTCATCAACGCAACAGAACGTGAGAGAATCGATATTTATTTCAACAGTTTTAACCGGACATTGTTGACCTGTATACCGTGCCAACTACTTGATTCCATCGGTTTCAATCACGAGCCAGCTATTCATACTGTTGCAAGCAACCAAAAGATATCTCTTCGCCTACATTCGTTTCGGATCCGCACGTAGAACGTGATCGAGCTAGCGTACTCGCTGTCCTTTGATTTCATGCACGATATCAGGAATTTGCATTAAATTCCTGATCTCGTGGTTGAATCGAACTCGGTATGTGCGTATTGGGCCATATATCTTTCGTACTCATCCGTCAGGGTCCAACTCTCACATTCATACATGACAACGGGTCTGATCAACACTCTGGGCAGTTACAGCTTATCAGCATTTGCAAGATATTTTGATTTCAGCAATGGACGTAGATGATACAAAGCCCGATTGCCAGCGGCAAGCCGAACTTTGATATCCTCTCCCACACTATTATCGTGAGTAATGAGAGATCCAAGATATTTGAATCTCATTATTCCTTCAAACGTGTGGTTCGATGCACGTATACAACATTTGGAAAGGCCGCCATCATTTTCTGAACTGGAACTACGACAGATTTCTATAATGACTGAGGAAACTGCTGCTTCTACTACTTGATATTATGTCGAGTAAAGATATCTTAGACGTCGATTCAATATCTTACTCGTACAATACCATTTGGGTATGATGAACCTGTCGGTAGAAAGGGTGTTTCTATTTCAAGATACATTTGAAATTTTCATTATCAAAATTGAAGAGGTGTGGTACAAACTACTCAACAAATCTAGAGATTTTGTTCAGGAGCTCCCCTAAGAGCTGGTCAAAATGAAGCAATCTGGCGTTTATTATTCTGAAGAAAAACATTTTGAGAGTTACAGCTCATTGGACTTAATAAAAATTTCAACAACATATCAATTATACTTTGTACGCACTCTAGTGCTCCAGACCAAGCCTTCTTTCATATTTTCCAAGATGTCAGTATTCCTAGTGGTATTTATGTTGCAGGTTCTAGGGTTCCGGTATATAATTCCGTCTTTCAAGAATTTCTTAGGCTCTCTTCAAGAACATCTTAGGCGTTTTGATCATATATTCAAGTCTATCTTGACTGACTGTTTACCCACAGAGGGTGCCAGGTCCGTAGTGACTATAATCTTGTTTAAGGAGATAACTCTTGAGAGTCGTGTTGCTTGATAGTGCAGCACTAGAAGTTGGTGGTAAACTCCATCTAAGACTAAATATAACCACGAAACCGATAGCGAACAAGTACCGCGAGGGAAAGTTGAAAAAAACTCTGAATAGAGAGTTAAACAGTACGTGAAACCACTAAGAGGTTAAACCCAATGATAACTATAAGAATTAGTGCCAGTATGATGACACGACTATCTAATCGTACAAGCACTTTTGCAGCGAAAATCGTAGCGGTTTATTTTATATAAATGCAGTTATAGTAAACGATGTTATCGGCAATGAAATCATTTGGGATACCTAAACCCGTCTTGAACTCATATTGCTTATGTTTTATGACTTAAAGGGTTCTGTAAGCATATATACTGTATGTATATATACTGTGACCCGAAAGATGGTGAACTATACCTGATCATGTCGAAGTTAGGGGAAACCCTGATGGAGGAGCGTAGCAGTTCTGATGTGCAATTCGATTGTCAGAATTGGGTATTGGGGCGAAAGACCAATCGAACCATCTAGGAGCTGGTTCCCACCGAAGTTTCGACCTCAACCTATTCTCAAACTTTAAATGGGTAAGATCCTCGACTTTCTTGATTTCATTCATTAGAGGTTTTTTAATGATATATTGTGCCTAGTGGGACACTTTTGGTAAGTAGAACTGGCGCTGTGCGATAAACCAAACATTATGTTACGGTACCAAGATTAATGACTCATTCAGATACCATGAAAGGTGTGGCTTGCTTAAGACAGCAGGACGGTGGACATGGAAGTTGTAACCCGCTAAGGAGTGTGTAACAACTCACCTGTTACTAAATAATCGAATGACATCTTGGAGGACTGATGTGGAGAAGGGTTCCGTATTGAACAGTGATTGATCACGAGTAAGTCGATCCTAAGCTCTATGTGAAAGCTGTCATAAACAAGAATTTTTTTTATTATAATATTATAAAAAATCATTCATTGAGAGCGAAAGGGAATACGGTTCCAATTCCGTAGCCTATTGAGTGTACGCTTTTGAGATTGTATATTAACATGTTAAGATGAATATTCATCCTGGTAACAAGGATATACCGAAAGAGTTTGCTTTTCTGTTTCATAGATCATACTACCATGGAAGTCTTTCGCAGAGAGATATGGTAAAAAGAGATATGGTATTCTCCCTTCGGACCTTAAAAATCCATGGAAGGGTTACGCAAATTCTTAACAAACCGTAACGATATCCGCAGCTGGTCTCCAAGATGAGTTTCTAGTCGATAGATTAATGTAGGTAAGAGTAGTCGGCAAATTAGATCCGTAACTTCAGAAATCCTTATTGAAAATAATTTATTGTAAATATTGTAGTTCTTCGTTAGGTGAATCGATTATTTTTAAGCGGGTTGACCCAACCCATTCTACTGATGTGAAGATGAAAAAAATGTATCCGAAATACGTGGAGATTTCGTCCTCAGTGCTCTGCCTACTCTTACACCCCAGCTCCACCTACTCTTACGATTTTATCCCTTTTCTCTCCGGTGTAGCAATAATTCATTGAAGCAAACAAATGATATATTCATTGCTTTTAGGGTTGAAAGTTGATAATCCTTCAATGATGCCTCTGTCCTACATTTTGAATAATATCAAAGAGTATTTCAGCAAGCTGTTTGTATTTAGTGGCTGACACGAAGTGTTACCAACTTCAGACGGTCATTGCTGTCAAACCAGTGATGAAGGAGCGCTCAAGTTAACGTTAATGACAGTTCATTCCATTGTTTACAAACGTACAGAAGCATTTTAGTGAGAAGAATCGCACCATAAATCGATGTAACGATACTGGTAGCATTGAAAAACACTAGAGTGGTGAACTGAAAGGCACTGCAACATCACTGGATATCATTCGGAAAGTGAAGGCCAAATTGGCTGGAATCCGCGTCGTAGCGGAAGGAAAATGCAGCACATGTTAAAAGATCATCTTGGACTAAAGGCCTTGAAATTTCATGAAAGGATGGTCTCACCGATGTTTAAAAAAAGTTTGAGTGGAAAGAGCAAAGGAATTGTTACGGTCTTGCACGAAAGAGGCGATTTACCGAATTTGGTTTTCTCCGAAGAGTAACCGTTCGTTATTGAGCAATATGTGAAAGCAAAACGACCGAATTCATTTGCTCGACTGTACTACTGAAAATTTGGACCAACGGATTCTCACTCCAAAACCAAGCACGGCTAATGGTGATGGTTTGGGCCACTAAAACGGCCGAAAGCCGTTCACCGTTCGATTTTTTGGACCGTGACATTAAGAAAAATGATCAAATTTGTCGGGATCATGTGTTGGGGGAGCGTTGAAGCCTTGAGCACAAAAACATATCGGCCGCAGAGCCTGGACATTTCAACAGAACTCGGTGCCGAGTCATAAAGCTTGCGTCAATCAAGATTAGCTGAGAAACAAAGTTCCGCGGCCCATTTCCACTGCCCAATGACTACCCGGATACAAATCCGCTAGATTTTACGGTTTGCAATATTTTGTAGAGGGGACAAAAAAAATACCAAAGTTTCGATCATCTCAAACAAACGCTTCGTCGCGGAGAAAGGGCCTAAATACCGCAGAGCCATTTCGCGCTGCAAGCAATGGCTTTGATTCAAATCGTTTTGATTTGGTAACACTTCGTGTCAGCCACACTGTATTATCCAAAGGATATGCAAAAAATCCTGACCAGTGACCATATAAATTTTTGGATAGCTAAGAGACATCTATCTTTCAATGGCCGAAACATGCTAGTATTGTCTTCTAAGCATTCAGAACACATAATGAAACTTAACAGTTGATTTCAAAAGACCGAGCTCGGATTGTCCAAGACGTGAGATCGTATCGGTCGTCAACAAAATTCGTAGGCAGTGACCATTATCTGATCACTGCAAAGCTACGATGGAAATGTTCGTACAAGTCAAGCATGACCGGAGAATATAAAACGTCATTCTCCTGTGAAGCTCTGATAAATGAAGAAACGCAACGAAAATATCAAGATCTTGTCAGCAATAGTATTTGACGATCCAATTACCAATCTGATGATGTGAACAGTGTCTGGGAAGTATTGGTTGTCGATGCTGCCCAGCACACTCTCGGTATAGTGAAAACTAAGCCCAAAAATGATTGGTTTGATGAGGAGTGTCGTCTTGCTGTTGAGCAACGAAATATAGCCCACAATGAAGCGCAGACTCGGTTTACAATTGCAAGGAAAAACAGGGCAGTTCTTGCTAGGAGGACAGCTAAACGCATTTGTAGACAGAAGAAGCGCGAATGGTGGAAGGCTAAAGTCTTAAGAGTACAACAACTCAGCAATGAGCACAATTCGCGTGGTTTCTTTAAGGAAATCACCGAATTGCACCATACCTTAAGATCTCGGTCAACTGCCATTTGGGACCACGATGGAAATTGTGTTAACGTCGATGCGGTACTCGATACATGACATGAACATTTTAATGTTCCACGTGTATCACAGGCTGTATTTGAATACGCTCAAATACAGACCGAGGAGATGTTCGTTGAGATTCTATCCTATGAGGCATTCACAATGGCCATGCAGAGGTTAAAGAAAAATTGTTCATCAAGAGTTGATTGCATTAATTCAGAGCTCTTGTAATTCGGAGAACTAACTTTGTGGAAATGTCTTTTCGACCTTGTTCGATTGGTATGAAGAAATAGAGCTATGCCTGAAGAATGGAAAGTGGCCGCGTTATATCTAATATTCAAGAAGGGTGATCGTTTGAAATGTGAAAATTATCGCGGTATAGCTCTCCTTTTGCACAGCATACAAGCTACTGTCATACATCATTTTGAGAAGAATTACTCCTCTGGCGGAGGAAATTGTTGGTGACTACCACGGAGGATTCCGTCCAAATCGGTCAGTCACTGTTCAAGTTTTTTCACTACGGATGATTCTTTCCAAGTATTACGAAACATCTCGCGATGTACACCAGGTATTCCTGGATTTCAAGCAAGCCTATGACTCGATCAATCGAGAGAGGCTATGGTATGCGCTTGCATATTTCGGAAAACCAAACAAATACATCTGTGTTAAATGACAGTAACGCAGTCACAATGCTGTATCAAAGATGAGAACGGGCTATCGAGAATTTTTGCAATTACTTCCGGTGTTCGACAAGGAGATGCGCTGTCCCCGATACTTTTTAGTCTCATGTTGGAATACATCCATCGTAAAAGTGAAACATCTCAGGACAATATCTTATTCCAACTGTCCAATCAGCTTCTTGCATATGCAGATGATATCTGTGTGATTGGATTAAATGCCAACGGAGTGATAGAGTTATTTGATCCACTGGAACTGTGTTCAGCTTCCGTTGGTCTCAAAATCAACGAGTCCAAAACCAAATATCTGATCTCTGGTTTTCGAGACCAAGACGCAATTGATTTCAGTAGAAGTACCCACACGTTTGAAGGAGTAATGAGATTCAAGTATCTTGGATCTCTCATTGCTCACCATAATAGTGTGGAAGTGGATATCAGGGTTCGCCTTGCTGCTGGCAATCGGGCTCTGTATCCTCTACGTCCACTTCTGAAATCAAAATATCTTGCAAATGCGGATAAACTGAAACTGCCCAGAGTGTTGATCAGATCCGTTGTCATGTATGGATGTGAGAGTTGGACCTTGACGGATGAGTATGAAAGATGGCTTCCAACATTCGAGAGAAGAATAATGCTCTTGATATATGGCCCAAAACGAGACGTTGATGGCACATACCGAGTTAGTTTCAACCACGAGATCAGGAATTTAATGCAAATTCCTGATATCGTTCATCAAATCAAAGGACAGCGAGTACGCTGGCTCTTTGAAGGGAGAACCGCCTTTCAGTAGGCGAAGAGGTCGCTGTCGGCGACGATGGCTCCACGTGTAGAGAGTGATCTGGCATCTTCTGGTGTCTTGCAACAATATGAAGAGCTGGCTCGTGATCGAAACCAATGGAGTCAGATTGTTGACACGGTGCACGTTTTATTACTATAGCGCAACAACTGTTGAAAACTCCTACAAAAACCATGCAACCGGTGGTCTGGATCCGATAATGACGTTGTACTGAACGCCAAATTACTCTCCCAAAAGTGAATTGCGTTGCGATATTTGATTTTGCTCGTTTAGTGTTGAATAATTAGACTTGTTAGCGAGATACGACGCAGCCATTGCTCAATTTAGTACACGTGTTTTGATTTTCTTACAGTACGAGACGAACATCATCCTAGAACTAAGCCTTGAGAAGAGAGAATCGAACCGACGGCGAAACGAGAGAGAAGGGGCTTCCAGGAAGGCTGTGTTGAGAGGTATTGTTGTGTGGCGTGTAACGACCTAATAAAACCAGAGGGCCATTGCGAGTGGGGGCCCGATGACAAGTTTTTGTGATTTTTAATTTGAATTTTGAGCTGTTCGCCATTGATTATTGATAATTGCTAGGCAATGACCCAGCTAATCGTAAACCAAATGATCACGATTAATCTCGATACATTGTATTCAATACCAAAACTATTAATATACACTTTGTGTAGCATATTGTTACAGTGCAATCGCTGAGTTTGTTAATTTTCTACAGAATTTAATCCAGTTTTTAGTATCGATAAAAGTTTTTATTGATTTTCCAAGAACAAAATGTACATTGTACACACACACATAACCATATAAATTAATAACTGAGTTTATAATATTCGGCCACGTCTCCTGTACACATACACCTTATCCGTATGTGTTGTTTAACTATACACACGTTTATATATTTACATATATACGTTTTTGCAGTAATCAGAATTGAACGATATACATACATACTGACTTACAATTCCGACATGTGTACATATAAACTGTGTCAAATGTACAAAGCTCAACATATTTTTTTTTAATTATGGTATCAACATTGATTTAACATACACAAATCATTTTTTTCATATTTTATCATAAATTCATAAAATATTTCTTGGAATTTGCACGTCAAAAACAAAACGTACCAGCGCTCAACGTACTCATATCCACTGTGTAGTGTGTACATACATTATACTCGTTAACTAATCGGAATGACATTTTTAATTGGAAATTTGGAAAACATAATAATTGTTATTGAATTTCATCATGTGAAATATGATATGAGTATATGAATGTACGTGTATGTTTTGCACACCTTCGAGCATTATATATGTACATATCCATATTGTGCTCTGCACACGGCATTGAGATATACATTTTAATTAGTTTTCACAAGCACAAATTTCAAACAAATACACATTTTTAGCTAATATTCCCAGAATCGCTATGTTGAACGGATTATCTAGTATGGGGTGTGACCTAAATCCATATGGTACGACAAATAGAAATCAGGATACCTGTTTGGCCACCAAGATGCAATCATTATAGATTACACTTTATAGATATAGATTGAGCGATTGACTACAGCAATGTACGTACACTATAAACCATTAGTGAGATTTGCTTCGCTAAGGTTTCGAAACACATCCATCTCAAACACTTTGGATTGCATTTGACTGTAGTTCATGTCAGAATCACCATGGCTCTCATATCGTGATTATTAGCCGTTTAAACGAAACAGTTAACAGTAGTTTTCTTTACAGTCTGTTGGAAGTCATCTTACAGACTTCCAAACGTTTTGCAGTTTTTTTTAACGTCCCAACCGTGGCATTGCTAGTTAAACAGATGGCGTAGTTTAAATCCGATTTAAGTAGAAATATTTTAAAGTTTAAATACAAGGAAACTGTTTGTTATCTTAAATATGAATGCAAATTGTTGGTTTTAAGTCTAGTTCACGCTTGGTTGATCAATCGGACTGGTGAATTATATTTTTATTTGATATCGCGTCTTCAAATGTGGATATAAGTAGCAATTGTTGATTTTTCCATTGATATCTATAGATCCGAAGAGAATTCTTGCCACAATTCAGATGCTGAAACAACCTCAAGATAAGAATATCAGTACACAAAACCTAGCATCCTACCACTTTTGTAATAAGGACTCCGCGAACAAGGACGAAGTGCTTCAGCACCATTCCAGAAGTCAAAGATTAGAAGCAAACAAGAAAACTCTACTCACTATTTTGATTGTAAACTCACCATGATGGAATTAAAATGTAGTGAATATGCCTTGGCTATGCAGAAAGTATAGTATGGTTATGAAATTACAACGTATAACAGTAATAGTTAACTATATCGTAGCTTAGGTATGACTTGACGTATGTGGTTTTAACCACATCCCGTTAGAAACATGGATAACAGAGGCAAAAAGTCTGCAAAGTTTCTTTACCATAGCCCTGCCAGCATTTAGTTAAGAAATTTGTGTCTTGTTCCTTGCACGGCTATGCACCACCATCCATATAGATTCGAGAAGAGTCCATATAGATTCGAGAACTCATTTGTTCGGATCTGGTAAGTTACCACGTGTTGAATCAAATTAAGCCGCAAGCACCACTCCTGGTGATGCCCTTCCGTCAGTTCCTTAAAGTTTCAACTTTGCCACCATATTTTCCCCGGAGCCCAAGAGCTTTGGTTTCCCGGGAAGCGACTAAAAGAGCCATATATTTAGCTCGAACTTCTAAGTTTCATTCTTGATTAATGAAAACATCTTTGGCAAATACTTTCTTTTCTACGATGGTCCACGAATTTCACCACTCACGCCGTAATACTCATGCCCTCCAACTGATTCTATTAATCATTAGGCCTTGATCTAAAATCAAATTGAATATAGACAGACATCGTATTTGATTATTCCATGCAGAGAATATTTAGGCACAAATGGCCTGCTTTAATCACTTTGATTTGTGCAAAGTAATTGTACAAAGTAATTAACTAGCACTCGGTAAAGAGCACAACTACGAATGTTTTAGTCACAACAACTTAAGTATACGCTTTTGAAGCTGGAATTACCGAGGTTGCTGACACCAGACTTGCCCTCCAATTGTTCCTTGTTAAAGGATTTAAAGTATACTCATTCCAATTACAGACTCGGTAGCGCTTTTTTTTACTATTTGCCCGGCGTAAGGTGCCTTCAGGAAGGTTAAAACAACCCCACGAATTGTATGTTTACTCGTGATCTATAAGAGAAATCAAATCTCTAGATAGGATTAATAAGCGTATGTTTTACTATTTTCCCGGCGTGAGGTACCTTGAGGAAGGTTAAAACAACCCCACGAATTGTATTGTTTAGTCATGATCTAGAAGAGAAATAAAATCTTTAGATAGGATTAAAAAGCGTGTTTTTACTATTTGCCCGGCGTGAGGTGCCTTCAGGAAGGTTAAAACAACCCCACGAGTTGTATTGTTTACTCGTGATCTATAAGAGAAATCAAATCTCTAGATAGGATTATTAAGCGTATTTTTACTATTTGCCCGGCGTGAGGTGCCTTCAGGAAGGTTAAAACAGCCCCACGAGTTGTATTGTATAGTTCATCAAATAGTATTCCAATTGAAGATGAATTAAAGTAACGAAACGATTATAAGAGATGGTTGTAGTTGCACGATTAAGAGAGTTTCTCATCACGCCACGGTCTTGCGTTCGACCCTTAAAATCCTAATTAAAAAATTAAAAATTGTGTATACACATTTATATGATCAAAAATTAGCTTAAATCTTATACTCGATTCGGTTCTGTAGCGTAATTATCCTTTGAAAGATCCACATTGCAAATTAATGTCCACCTTACTTCCTATGCTATAAAGATATAAACTTTCTTTGAATGTATTAATATTGTATATATTGTGCTAAAAATAAAATTGTTTACCTCACGATTATATTAACATTCAGTTGACATCATACACCTTAGATAACAATATAATAAATATAAAATAAAATGTATATTGTAAAATTGTTGTATTTTTGTTCACACAGAGAGTGTACTCCAACATGTGCCGGGTTTCTATTTAAATCTACCAGAGCACCTGATGAAGTACAATAAACATGTGACAAAATAAAATTATATTAAATACATAAATATAAAATATTATGTAATTGAATTATGTAATTTTCACATTGATGTTTTTGATTTCACATTCCGCGCGCTACTTCAGGTACCTGACTAATCTAACAATAAACATAGTCCTGGTCTCTGAATAACGCGATGAATAAGAAACAAATATATATATATATATATATAGATACGTACCAGTCGGGGTGGGCACACATGATGACCTTTCACTAATTACCAAGAATTAGAATATAATTTGGAGTCTAATTTCCAAGTATTATCATATGTATGTATATTTAGACACATACGCATTCATCAATTACATTAGAACTTAGTGCGCAACCAAAATATAGAGAAAAAAAAACTATCAACAGGTGTTAGAACAACTATATAGAGAACACAGAGCCGTACACAAAAATGACACACAAAACACTAGACTAATAAATAAATAACGCGAAATAATAAATATTCGGTGTACCTATATAGAAATACAGCGAAGCAAATAAAAAAAAAATCGGGGGTAAACCAACTTTCAAGGTAACTTTATTCTAATTCAACAACCTAAAATAAAATCGAAAAAAACGCGAATTTTGGGATTGTCTAACACAAAAACTAACAAAAAAAACTTGCTTTCACCTAAATTTGCGACGAGATATTATTCTAGGGCGTCGTAATATCGCGTGTATCGCTTCGTTACCGGTGCCAATAGTTTTGCAATTTTGTCATCAACCCCAATACCTTTAACAATCCGAAACCAAAATTACACGTGCAAACAAATATTCTCGTATATGCGAGCAGCGAGCAACTATAAAATAATAAACGACTTTTTAGATCATTAATTTTTATAATCATTTTAACCAACAACACAGAACTAAAAAAAAAAAATCTCAATGATAAAATAATAAACGTTAAAAAAAAAATTATTTCGTTGCTCACACAGTATTTGGCCACATAAATTTGGCTCAAGGTTTTTCTTTATTTCGGGTCTTTTACGTCATATCCATATGTATATAGTTACTCACACACGCCGTTCGTATGTACACAGTTTTCAAGAAACATTGATTTCGCAAATTTCTTGTACACACACACACATATACACTCTTGCACGCACACACACACACTCATATACAGACAAAAGTACAAAATTTGCAAAACGAGCAAAAGCCTTGAAAAAGATTTCGCTATCTTTGAATCACGAAATTCGCAAATTTTTATATTTATAGTCGTGTATACATACACACACACACACATACAACATCAAGATTTAATATAAAATATACAACTATTTTGCAATAAAGTAGTTACCATTTAAAGTGTTTTTATGTATTTATAACGCAAAAAAAAATTCTTCGAGTTGCTTGAACTTGCCCCCACATACACGTGCTCCCAGTATATCTTATACACATACATATGTTCATCATTATCATATTAGACTTAAATGTGTGTACGTAGCTTATATTTAATATAAAATAAACAACCCACCGGATGAAGTCCAAACTATACATGTATACGTACATCGAACCGTCGTTCACCCAAAAAGGTGTTTGATGGAACATATCCACACCATATATCAATGTTTTATATGTGTGTGCGTGCATACGAATGATTGCATTTTGTTCACGCTCTCGCGAATTCCGCTTGCGTTTTATTTGTGCTGGTTTTTCTTTATAATTAACTCCACCTCCTTTCTAATTTTGATGAGAACATAATATAAATTAAGACACAAATGGTGTATGATCGGGTGCACCATAAGTAAATGTTTATTTAAAACCGTTGTAGCTTAATGGTTGCTTAATGTGCACCAATACAATAATTATCGTAAACACCAACCTCTCGTTTCAACTGCTCCACTCGTTCTGAAGTTCAAAATACTGTAATAAAATAGAAAACACATATACATTAATCCACATCTTAATAAAAATTAATACGCACGCGTACTCTTAAATAATGAACAATTTAATTTTTCCTATCATCGATTCGACACGATCTAAACGATTTAAAGTCACGTCCACCTAAATAACAGAAAAGACTGAATGTCTCAAGGCCGCCAATTATTTATATACATACGTATACAATACACGTCGCCGGTCAACGTCGTTGTAATCATCACCCATATCATGCCCAATAAACAATTTATTATATAGCGTCCTATAAATGCGCACCCAATATATCTACGATTTTGGATTGTATCTTGGGTTTTTGCTAACATCATTGCGCTCGTCTTGTACATTCAGGTCAATGAACAAAGCGATACTCGATGAATATAAATTCATAATATATATATATAAAGTATGTTCAGTAATTATATGGTATGGTGAACTGGTGACCCCATCGTACTCTATCGCATGACAATCAATAATACACAATAATTTGCGCTAAGGTGTGTCCCTCCAAAAACTATATCTCGTTATCATAACAAACATTGTATTATACCAAAAACTATATAAATATACAGACGTTCCATTTCATACAAAAAACGAGTAAAATATTTTGGGTACAATCGATTTTAATTTGGGTACGATCGCATCAAAGAAGACTGAAATCCAAACCTTGTTATAGTAGTAAAATTATTGTATGCATTTGTTTCTCATTTTAAATTTTTTTTGTTTTAGAAGTTGCACTGTAAAACAACAGTTTGAAAATGTATACTTTTTTATGCTATTATGAGACGTCTTTGTATATTTATAGTTTTTGATTATACACTCACAAACTAATTGAATCACTTGTGTGTGTGTGTGTGTGCCCTACGTCTGTTTCTAAATGATTAGAAATGTTTTTTTATATTACTTATGACATTCCAATTGAAATACGTGATGAGATAAAAAACAAAATTCTAGAAATTTTATGTGTACAACAAAATCGTATGCGTGTGTGTGTGCGAGATACGCAAATTGATCGGTAGCCAGACGCATACATACATTGTTTCACGCTCTAATCATCCCATCGTGATCATCATCATCATTGTGATATTTTTAGATAATCGCGCAGATAAAAATTGAATGTGTACAGTACAAGAATAAAAGTAATAATAATAATTCAATCATCTTCTTACATACAATATATATGTGTGTGTTTGTGTGTGTATATATAGCGAGCAAACAAACGAGAGAGATATATGGAGGTGTCTCGGTACACAAGAAGTGGGATGCAAAATGTGTAGTGTGTTGCTATACCATTGCGCGAGCGTGCGCACACACAACAAAATAAAAACAATAACTCGATCGTTATTATTACGTGATCTATAAATTGTGTGTGACATAAAATACAAGACAAAGACTAAAGCAAATATAAAATTTTTTTTTGTTGAATGGTTGTTCTTGATCTTATTTATTCTACGTTAAGTGAAACATGAAAAGATGTTTGAACAACTTTTCGATTTTTTTTTGTTTTTTTTTGCAATCGGCGGGATTTATCGCAATTCGCATGTAATTTATTATGTGCCATTTGATTAAAAAAATAATTGTCATTTACATAAAGAAATGTCTTGTCCTTCGCACATCGTGCATATAGTTTTGTGTGTAGGTTTTATGTTCTTTGTCATCGCGACTCGCGAGCAAGAAAATAAAAAAAATCTACGACCTTGTAAATTGCACCACCGATCCTCTATAAATATATCGTGTGCACACCATTAAACCATACACACAGTACACAAATCTCCTGTATGTATATGAACGACGAAATGAACGACCTTCACCTGGAAGTCAATTTTCTCTTTTTAAAAATATTTTTTGCTTCTTTTTTTTTTTATTTCATCGCGTATGTCTCAAGAAATTATTAAAAAGTAGTCTGTCCTTTTAGTCTCGGATTTGATCTTGAAATATAAATAAATAAATAAATAAAAAACTAAGAAATTGTAAAACTATTCGTTTATCTTGTCGACGAACAAAATTTATTAGTTTTTTGAAATATTTATACATATATAGCATTTGTGTGCGTGTGTGTATCATGCGAGCGAGCACAGTGGATTATATACGTACATATATGTATCTAGATATGATTTTTGCTTTGTTTTATGATACGATGATCGGTTGAGAATTTGCTCGATCATGTGAAGCTGTGCACACATGTTGGTGCATCTTTTTCATTTTATGGTATATTATATACAAATGAGTCACCACCACCAACAATGCGAGCGTCGTCATCGTTAAACAAAGTTCATTAAACTAGTATTCAGAATTTTTGTGTGCAAATTATGGAGTTTTTGGTGTATAATTAGGTTTGTCTGAGAACTTGGCAAATAATACGACGTGTTTTATATTTTTATTTCATTTGAAAGGTTGTTTATGAGTCATCTAGAAATATGTTCTAGATCTAACTGAGATAATTGCTAATTAACAACATCCTTTCATATTTTTTGCTTGGATTATGATTTAAGATTGAGACTTGGTTAGTGGTGGTGATGTTAGTTTGGTTTTACTTCAGTGCTCCTAATAAAATGCAAACCTATTTCAGGAACAGTTTTGTTCTTTTGCAATAGTCATTTTGAAAGGCAGACCCATTAGCTAAAACTCATACATCTCTAAAATCTGTGCTTGGGTTAAGTCACTAATTTGCCCTTTAGTGCTGCCGGTTACATAATGAGTAGTTTTAAATAAAAAAATGAATTGGCTTAGATTCTGAATGAAGTTAAACTTAACTGGATACCAAGGGGATCAAGGGAATATCAATACCCCCTTGATCAAGATACCGGATTTCGGGCCAATCAGGAAATACTCAAATAAATAAATACTCACTAAACATGTTTTAAATTGCGACCTTACACGTAAAACCAACATACATATAACTTTCGCATCTAAAGTGTGACTTAACCAATTAAACAATATTAAATCATGTTTGCCCTATCGCGCACCATATCACATTGACAAATTACATTTTAATGAATGATAATCAAATCTGTGATTTGTTTTAATGACCGTACCACAATAATCTGCACGTGGCCTCGGATCACTTAAACTATCATTTATAAACTATATAAAAAATAATAATTCATTCATTGTTTGTAATTAATGATGTGTTTGTGTTAACAATAAGTCCCATATTGTACACATACACTAAATAAATATATAGGGGCTTAGACACTTCACAGACACTTCTCTGGTTACAAAAAAAAATATGTTTCCAATTGAAAACAAAAATCTGTTCAAATTACCATAAGTACACATATATTGTTATAGATTAATTTTAATGTTTCAATTTAAACCGATTTAAATTAAATTAAATCATTTTAAATAATACAAAACTGTACTGAATTGTTATCTAATTTTCTAGTATTAAGTATCCAGAGGTGTGCCCAAAACTAATCCATCTCAGCAGAATTTGATCCAAATGGAGAAAAAACGTCGTTCAACATATGACGATACTATTTCATTACGTGTGTAGGAACGTGTTGATTATAAAATTAAACAATATAATCGGCGACGAAAAAGATCACAAAAAATTTGAATTATTTATTCAAAACAGTATAATTTTTTGCTTTAACAAAACATGTGTCAATTATTAAATTTCACAGTGCGCTGTGTGTGCCTGCGCCTCTAGTGCTTGGGTTTTAATGTACAAACAAAATGTCAACAACCGTAATTAAAAGAAATTGTGTTGCGTCAAAGCTGGCACGTTTTGCCGAATTTGATGACATTGACTATTTTTAAATAGACCCGGGATCTATGTAAATAGACAACCATTTAAAAGTGATCAGTTTAAAGTCTAAATTGACGGTTTAAATGTTGCCATTGATTGAATTTGGAGGGGTCACCAATTCATGCCATATATGATTTATAATCTGCATTGCATAACTCAAACGGTTTTCTTTAAAACCCTATTCTCGTTGTTGCCCACTAGATGTTGATGAAATAACTAATTGACGGTTTAAATGTTGCCATTGATTGAATTTGGAGGGGTCACCAATATGACTTAAAATCGAAAATTATGCATTACACAACTCAAACGGCATTCGGTACACACCCTAAATGTGATTTCTTTACTAGATTTGATACATCTAGGTAGTAAGAATGTTTAAAATACTTGGCCATTTCTTACAGCATTGTGGATTTATATTTACGATTGAATTTGGAGGGGTCACCAATTCATTCCATATATGATTTATCGTCGCAAAATTATGCATTACCCAACTCAAATGGTATTCGTTAATACCCTAGTCTCGTTGTTGTCCACTAGATGTTATAACTAAGGCCAAACACATAACTAGAAATAAATAAAAAATTTACATCATCATTCGCTAATATTTTAATACACACAGGAGAATGAGTTTGAGGTTGGGTATAAAACGACAAAAAAAAAATATATGTACATACATAAAATTTTATGAATCCCTAATTACAGATAATGCAATATCATCAACAAATCGACATTATTTCGTTTTTTATTATTAATTCAATAGTCATATACATTATATAATAGAATTTTTCGACGTCGTCTTGTCGTTCGACCTATAATTTTATGTTTCATATTTCGCTTGACGTCACACCGACACACACACATATTGCGTATCGACGAATCACATGTTTTCGTGTTATAATATCTAATATCGAAAATCAATATTAATACAAATTATTAGTGGAATAATAATTGGATTATATAAATAATATATATATAAAGCGAGATCAGCCCCCTCATTATATAAATGTGTACCATGGTACCACAAATCGAACAAATAAATATAAAACAAAGAACATTTTGTGGGTGATAAGACATATCACATAATGATTCATGATATTTTGTGTACACGTTTTTTGTAACCGGAAATATACATACATATACATAGTTTAACAAGATTTCTTTGAAAAGACTGCGTGTAACGATATACTTTGCACTTAATGAATTAATCATCTGTTTCAAAAACTATCTTATGTCGATGGATATATCCCATAATACACACCATATCTATCTATATACAAAATAGTTGTACACGAGTTGGATAACTAAAACTATTTTTTTTATAAATCCGGCGGATATGTAGTTGTGATTACACACAGATATTTTCTATTCAATTCTAGAAATACATAATATGCGTCACGATGACTAAACTAAAAACTGTATAAATTAATTACAGATCTGAGTACAGCTGTTAGTGAAAAAATAAATATTTACCGCAATATATATATATATATATATATATATATATATATATATATATATATATAAAACAGCTGATAATATAAAACATATAGATCCACAGGACTAAATCACACACTAACAATAGAGCACCCTTTTGCACAAAGTGTAAATATAATATAATAGAAAATCATGATCATGACTTGTCCTTACTATTTGCAGTTAAAACATGTTTTGCAGTGTACAATTCATGTTTGATCATGTTTTATTAACCGACCGACCGATGAAATAATAAAATAATACACAATATGGCCACTTATTTTTTTTTTTGAAATAATCATCACAAAATAATCTTTTCTTAATAAATTTCAACACACTATTTATATAATTTATATTGGCAAGCCAACAAACTACTGTCGAAAAGAGAGAAATATAAAAAGTTCATTAAACTTATTAACGGTTTTATTATTTTTTTATTTTAAATGATAATTTCACTTCACTTTATTTAAAATAAAACAATATAGTATTGATTAAAATAATTAAAATAAAATAAAATAATATTTTAAATGTTAACAATACATCCGCACCAGATGATCACTGAAGATTGAATAAAATAAAAAATATTTATATTTATAAATATTATTTTTTTATATTTAACAAGTATGTACAGTTGTACTCTCATACTATTAAAATTAAATTAAAAAGAGATAAAATTATCTCGATATATTTTTATATTTCTCCACCCCAAAAATAATAATAATAAAATAAAAAAAAAATTATAATAATATAAATGTTTTCAGAGCTGCTTTTCATTCAACCGTTACTACCGTTATGACACTATTGCGTACAGTGAAAAAGTGCATCACTGATATTTAAGTTAGACTATATTATGCTATGTATGTGTATGGTATATACATCGTATGACATGCGCAGTCCCAACACATATATGTATATATATATATATATTTTTTTTTGCAATATTAAGGACGAATCAAATCAACATCCTTCACAAACGGAGTACAAAAAGCGGGACTCATCTCATCTCTTTTATACATTTTATTTTCATTATTACTTTTGTTTTGTTTAATCGACAGACGTTTTTTTTTATTACGTCTAGACGATCTACACATACATATATAGCAAAAATAATGTATGTGTATATATTATAAATATATATATGTGTATATGACTGTATACAATGAACAAGGACAAATAGATACACATACATTCTCGAAATTATTATAAAGGGCGACGAACTTAAGTACGAACATAAAATATACAGTATACTTAAACAGGGGTGTTTTTTTTTGGTAATTTACCCCAAAAATAGGGTAGGTTAGGTATTGTACATGTCTGGACACCAGACACCCTATCAGACAGACACGAAAAAAAATTAGATAACACGATGAGGGGGAGGGGAGGGCCGCCAAAAAAAACAAGGTATTAGAATGAGATAGGATATACACGTAATGCGTAATTTATCGATGTCTGGCATTGTTTTTTACACGGTTCAATGACTGAAAACAACAAAAAAAATGACGACGCTAGCGCCACTCGACAAAAACTAAAGTTTATTGTCCTTTCGGTTTATGTGTGCGCTAAACATTAGTTCATGGTTTAGGAGTGGAATAACCTTGAGATGCATAATATGAATCACAATACCATATGAGTAACAAATTCCATATATATATATATATATATATATATATATAAGAAATTTACTCGCGATAACGTCATTTTTATAATGACCTCATTCAACTAATAGGAATCGCGAATTTATATAAAACTACATACACTTATCGTTAAGTTGTTTCGCTTGTTTTATATTATTTCGTTTTTAATCATAATACAAACATCCGATTAAAAATAAAATTCTAGAATTACCACAAAAAAATATATATATATTACCGTATGGTGACGTCGATCGATAACATTTTCTCACATTTTATCTTGTACGTGCATATGGTAAAGAAAAACACTCGTGAGAAATAGCATAAATCCCCGTGACTTGAGTTATTGGGTGCGGTAGGTTCTCAGAAACCAAATATATAGTATATATTGCGCTGCTGGTGAAACTTCTTAAAAAAAATGGTTTTCCTTGAACTCTATATCATCGCCGCACACTCAACACATATAAGTATATAATTTTTTACGTGTATGTATGTGTACAATACTTATACATATCAAATGTAAAGTTACGTATGTTCAACCACATCGAAACGATACGGAATGATATCATGAATTAAAACGAACGAAAAAAAACCCAAAAAATTGCAAGATAGATTTTGCTAGAATAAGTATATGGTAATCACATGATCGATGCCGGAGCACATACACACACATAAATATATATACACACAGGCCACAACACCAAATACCTAATGTGTGATATTATCCCACCCACTTTCACCGCGTGTAAACAACCTTGGAGTTATTCAAATAAAAAAAAAAATATATAAAATAAAGTGAGAGGACGATATTTAGTCTCTAGCAAGTTCAGCGCCATCTATTATCCACTCGTTTAGTACGTGCCACAGTCATATGGCTAAAAATATCTCGGTACAATCACTTAAAATGTACATAACATAATTTATTTTGTTTTAATTATCTATCTCACTTTTTTTCTTTGGTTTTTTCTATAAGCGATTTCGTCACAACAACGAAATTAAGTGGAGGATGAATGATTGTGAAATACATAATTTTGAAAGGCAAAACAAAAAAAAATATTTTGCAATATCCATATTTGGCGATATACCAAAGCGAACATTAAAAACAAAAAAATCATTAAATCAATGAACTGGTGGTCAATGAACTTACCCAAGTTATAAACCGAACAAAAATTTAACAAGTTCTCTTTTATAAAATTTCATTTTAGTTGTTAAAGTGTTCCGAATTATTTAATTATTTGAACAGTAATCTCATCACACCAGATAAAATATTATGTGTAATTTTTTTTCCACAGAAAATTAAAAATTATATAATATTAATTTTATAAATTTATATCCATTATCACCATAATATGCATAAGTATAATTTTCATAATTATTTTTAATCCACAATAATATAATATAATCATGTTTAGCAAAAAAAAAAATATATTATCACTAAAATATCACACTTCAATTTTATATTTTTTATATCACATATTTATAATTTGTTTTAATTTTTATTCACTTAGCGCACCAAATAAAATTTTATAAGACTTCACCAACCGACAGTTCACGTTGAAATGTTCTCATCGAATTGAATTTCAAATACAATATTTTCTTGTGTGCTATGTGTTGTCTTGTGTGTGCTCTGTGCCAGTCGAAATATAAAAATGTAAGGACGTAAAATAAAAAATGTTTCTATATTTATGTATATTGTATGTGTACGTACTTATATACACATACGAAAACATTATATGCAATAAAATGATTTTTTGTATACACACACACACACACACACCCATATATATATATATTATATACACAGTAGACATCACAGTATATAAACTAAAAAAGAGAGCAATAGCCGGACAAATTTTAACACATATATAAATTCATATGAAATGTTAACAAATACATGCGCATCAACCGGTATTTGATTTTATGTTTATATGTATTGTGTGCAAAATACATTTAAATATAGCAAAAAAAAAAATAAAATTTTGTTTTAATAATTTCAATCACCTCTCTTTCCGCGACACGACGGGACATGTCTCACACCAATTTATCATTATATATTTTTATTTTTTGTTAGTACTTTTTTGATGGGTGTTGTTAGTTTTTTTTTTGTTATTTATTTATTTTTTGGACTAGCTATGATAAAAAAAACATCCAAATATGTCTAACAGTCTGGAATAAATTATATATATATATATATATATATATATATATATATATATATATATATATATATATATATATATATATATATATATATATATATATATATATATATATATATATATATATATATATATATATATATATATATATATATATATATATATATATATATATATATATATATATATATATATATATATATATATATATATATATATATATATATATATATATATATATATATATATATATATATATATATATATATATATATATATATATATATATATATATATATATATATATATATATATATATATATATATATATATATATATATATATATATATATATATATATATATATATATATATATATATATATATATATATATATATATATATATATATATATATATATATATATATATATATATATATATATATATATATATATATATATATATATATATATATATATATATATATATATATATATATATATATATATATATATATATATATATATATATATATATATATATATATATATATATATATATATATATATATATATATATATATATATATATATATATATATATATATATGTATATATATATCGCGAAACGATTTTTAATAGTTTTTTGTAATACTTATGTAGTATCTACCAAGTTGAAAAACCTTTCTACGTACTCATCAATATGGTCTGGAAAAATTTATCATTTCGCTATTAAATCTAATTTGACTTGCTACTTCTATCGAATGTTGTTAATCCTAATCGTTTAGACCTTTAGTAATTTAAAAGGGTTTAGTACTTGGTTTATAAGTTACAAAATTTTGAATCATGTTATATCATGTTAGATCCTGTTTCAAACATGTTGACTTTTTTATTAGTTTATAACTATAATTTTACATGGGGTCACCATTTCGTTAAAGTAAGTAAATGCTATTTGGTTTAATTAGTTTCTGTATAAAGGGGTTTACGGGTAGCCAGTTTAAAAAGAGAACGTTTATGTCTTATCTCCTTCCGCATTTCCTCTATGGTGATGTTGTCTCATTTGGTATGTTTCAGGAGAATATGACAATTCTAAAAGTGTGGTTTAATGCTTGCACTCGTTTTGTTATCGGAATTACGAAATTTGACCATATTTCACTTTATACTAGGCTTGTTCTTGGTTGTATTTTAACTAGTTTTTATGAGTTTCGGATTTGCGCTTTTATTATGAAGCTACTCAAAACTAAAGAACCAAATTATCTATTCAAAAAGTTATTAGATAGCAGGTCTCTTCTATGTCGTTAAATTCGTAATTTTTTATTAGATATATTTCTCTATGGAATTCTGTTTCATTCTGTAAAAGGAGGTTGATCTCTGCTGAGACGTTTATATCAAAAGTTCTTGAATGGCGTGCTAGAACACAATATAGCTAGTTTAAACTTAATTGTTAAGATTTTTTTAAACATTGTCTGGTCCATGCTGGGATGAGCAGTAAATACGCTTGTACTCAAAATGGGATGGGTTTGCTTTTTGCAGCAAACGACATAAGTAATCGTTTTTTACATGATGCAAGTATAGTTTGCTGAATTAATAACAAAATTAATAATAATAAAAATAATAATAATAATATTGATAGTAATAATAACAATTATTTTGATGGTAATTATTCTAATCATTTTCTATAATTGTAACTAGAATCGTAAAAACTAAAAAATGATCAGTAAAAAACTGTTCGATTAGATTACTCTTTCGAAAAACTATCACATATCAATTTTATTCATTTTCACAAAATCATAAATTTGTTTGTAAACACTACCACCATCTTTCATCCACTAAGTCAAACTGTTTGTACTGTTAAGAATGTCGAATTATACTCTGTTTCCACTGTATAGATTTTTTTTCAACTATATATGAAACAGCGAAGCAGAAGATGTTCAATATCCACAGTTACTCTGCAAACTTCACACAAATCATTTTCTATCAACTGACGATTAAGCAAGCTTTCTTTCCGGTTACCATGATTCAATCTTACTCTCTTAATCGTTCTTATCATTCTGGTGTATCATTTTCCCCACAACATATTTCCATCTCTGTTTTATTAGACCAAATTCCACTTTGGCAATTTGAAAATATTGAAATTGATATTCCGGTGCACAAACGGCCTGTAGGGAGATAAAAATGCATGACATTTCGGTACATCAGAGATTTGGTAGATATAAAAAAGCATGATGTGCAGGTGCACATGTGGCTTGCTATAAGGAAAAGTGCATGATGTGCAGTTGCACATGCGTGGATTGGTATAATGTACAATTGGCATAATGTGTAGGTGACACAGCGGCATAAATATGAAAAAAGTGTCTTGATGCACCGGAGCATCTGTAGCAGCGAAAGTGTTACCTCAGTATTCATGATACAGATGCCATCATCAATAGTTAACGATTTTTTCACATTCATAATCAATTCCACATTCATCTGCATAAACGTTTTCGCAGTCTCTGTATTGGCTTTCCACTTTCTCAAAAATCTTTTTAATCATAGTTTTATTCATTTCCTTGGTAAAATCCTCCGAATTCATTCGTACGATAGATTATGAGGTATCGGTGTTTCCGATGTTGTTTAAGATATCGATAATCTCGAGTGTTACACTGGATCCTTTCGTAATCTATCCGTCATTTCATTCATGAACTCACTCTTTCTAACTATCCGTGTTTTTCAATGTGATTCACTTCTTCTTATAATTGAGGAGTGAATCGCCCAATTCAGAATATAGTGTGCGTATTGAAGTTGAATTTATCACACCTATTATTCTCTACTCTCATTAACTGACTAAACGCTCCTTTTGCTCCAATTCCAAACAAATGGGTAACTAAACAAATATGGGTTAGCTATTTGCTATCATTTTATAATCAAATTGCTCATGTCTTCCGTGATTTGCTTTTAATGTTATCCCCACAGATAGTATTTATACAGATGACCACACTAGTGTATAGTTTGATGCATCTAAGTAATTATTATATTGTATTGCGGAACAATATATATATTAGACAGTGTGACTATATACAATTCAAAATTGTATATTGTTCTCTTTCTCACCTTTAATTATTTTGAATACAAACATAAATATCACACAATATTTTCGTGCCACAAAAGTCACAGAGTATTTTAAATTATATAGTCACACTATTCTATATAAATTGTTTGCCTACAATTATGCATTGAAATATACACTAGACTTGTCAGACTAGACCCGATTTATGTTAATGTCAATTAAAAACTTCTATTAACATTTGAATTAAGAATTAGCGTGGTTTTACTTCACTTCAGACATTAATTACACTCTTATTCCTAGTGTCGCATTGTGTGAATTGACTGTCAGTCAATATTAAAATAGGACAATAATATAGATTTTATAGTAGTGTAAGTGAAACAGAAGGCTATCTCAGTGAATCTTGACTGGAAAAATATTTGTGTTTGTGGTAGTGTGACTGCCATAAAAAGTATAAAATTCAATAATTTTATTGCAGTCACACTCACCCTTCTACATAATATTTGTGTAAGACAAGAAATTATTTTCGCACACAACCAAATTTTATAGTCTAGGATCAAATAGTACATATACTATTTTGGTAAAACTATATATGAATTGAAATAAAAATCATAATTGTTAAGCATTGTGATATTTAATACTTTTAAGCATTGTGATATAAAAACTCCATAAGAATGAATAATTAATGATTTTTTTGATTATGGTTTCTTAAACAGCGGTCAAAATTCTGTTATAATTTGCTTTAAATAAACAATAAATTTGTCTTTGTCTTTTAGTTTGAGTTTTATAATTATTTTCTCTTTTCGTCTTTTTTGACTGACAGCCTTTTTTCCCCATGGAATAGAGCCTTTATGAGAATATGGCGTCAACCGATAGTTATCGTAACTAGCGATGAACGTCGCTTCAGTCGACAGTGAGTGTGTTGACTGCAAAAATGCGATGTCGGTGTGATGCGTGATGTTGAAAATGTGAAACCGCCATCGGTGTTAATTGAAACCACATTTTCAGCCACTGAACGACATGCATATTGTTATTTTCTGTCAAATTCATAAATATTCACCAAAAAATAAATTCAACAAAGAAAAAAACAAATTAGACATAATGTGACACCAGCTTCCTACGTTTAAAAAAGTTAATTTTTGACTACAACTTATGTGGTGAATATCAAGTTATTATATGTTGTTACGACAAGTTGTCGATAAAAGTAACTTTTTATTGCGATGTGAACGCACTCATTTAGAATACCGAAATAGGATTATCACGAAATGTGGTAGGTATCACATCTCTGAGAGTGCCGGTGTTAATATCTTTCACTCGTTTACTAAGACCTATTTACTAGGCTTGCCGACATCATCTATTGATCTGGAGTACGCGTCTGGACTAGATACTGGTAATCATATTATATCTGTGCTATAATGCCGAATTCGTATTTGGTCTAATGTGGCGAAGGACAAGCAAGTCTCCAAGAACTTTGAGACGATTTATAAGAATGACAACAAATTACTATGCCATAAATTTACAATTTTTATACTACATACCAATTCATAAAGTAATGCTAGACGTGGTAACACGTGATATTGAATATTTAACTTCGCAATTTGAATTTTATTACGCTTCAAATGAACAAATATGTAACAATTTAAAATATGTAACAGACATTTAATTAAAGCACTTGTATATTAAGTGTTTAAGAAAAAAATTCCTGTTGCGTTATATTTTAGGCACAGTGTATTTATATACGAACAGTAGATTGGTACGCTATATTATTATTATTTAAATAATCTGGTTGTAGCTTAATGGCTAAGAGCACTTCTTATCACTATCATTCTCATCGTTGCCCAAAAATTAACATGCACCTATGGATGACGACATATAGTAAGCTATTGTGAGTAAAAGCAATTCGTTGAGCTTATAACTAGCTACAATGCGGGCACGGTATGAATGTGTAATGGTTTGTGAAATGTCTGTTTGAGATATACGGTTAGCGCCTAAAATACATTTTAGTTTACTTAACTGCCTGATATTCTTCCACATGAACATGGGTATTCCGTAAAAAGGTTTAAAGCAAGTATTTATTTTATTTTTGGTATTACATGCGCTAAAATTGTTTTTGGTTTAAGTTAAGGTATAGTTTCAATGAATTTTTGACCCATCTTGGATATTGCGTCTCTTTATTAAAACACTTTTCCAGATTAATTTAATCTCCTGCAGGAACGAATTCGATGAACCCAATTTTCGAGCACTTTTTCTATTTAATCAATTCAGTATTGACTTGTAAAGCTTGAAGAGAGTTTGGTTTATTGCTAAAGACCAATGACTTCAAATAAATAATGAAATACTCTAATGGTGTTAAATCGCAACTTCTTGAAGGCCCTTCAATATCACAATTTCTTGAAATAATCAAATCTCCAAACTTTTCTCGCACTAATTCAATTGTTGCACTTGTTGTGTGGCACGCGTCTTGATGGAAACAAATGTTTTCAATATCAATTTCTTTCAATTTTGGACATACAAAGTTGGTTATCGTCGATCTATGCCGATCTCCATTGACAGTAACAGTGTTACAAGCTTCATTTCGAAAAAAATACCGACCGATGATTCCACCAGACCAAAAACCACACCAAACTATCAATTTAGGTGAATATAATGGTTTTTCATGAATAGCTTGTGGATTCCAGAATCGACAGTTTTGTTTATTTAAAGCACCACTCTGATGAAAGTGAGCCTCATCGGAGAAGATGATTAACTTAAAACAAATTGTATCGTTTTCAAGCTGTTCCAAGGCAAAATCAATAAATTAACGACGTTTACAGTTGTTCAATTTCTTCAGTTCTTGAGTGTGAATAATTTTATACGGATGCAAACCCAAATCCTTTCTCAAAATCCGCCAGGTTGTGGTTGAGACAGACCCAATTCTTGAGAACATCTTGGAATCGACAAATTACGATCTTCAGCAACACTTGTCTGAACGGCAGCAATATTTGCATTACTTCGAGCGTTTTTTTGTCTTATTGGCACTTGAACATTATGTAAAGAAAATGTACGATTATTACGACTATAAAACGGCAAAAGCGCACGAAAAGTTGCAATTGGTAATAAAACTGAATAATTTGTAAACGTTGTTCTTGCATAAGTCTCATCATGATGAAATTGTAAACATTATTGAATATCATATCCTTCCTATTGGAAAACCCGATACTTATTACATTTAACTTATAACTACTGTTTGTAATCCCCATTCCCGTAACAGTTTTTTTACTACGCAGCTACACCCCTAAGTAACAAATAATTATCAATATGTGGCGCAAAAAAGATCAATAGTTATTCTGTTTATGTACTTACTCGGGTAGACCATTATGCTAACCTTAAAATTAACGTAGCGCACATGATATGTTATCGGTAACCCTGCAAGGTATCAAATTGTCTGGAAAAAGTGTTGACCAAACTATAAAAATACTTTAGTCAACTATAGAGGTCTAAAATATAAACTATAGAAGTCGAAAAATTTAATTTTTAAAAAATTTAAGATTGAAAATAATGATTTAAAAAATAAAGAAGGCTATGCCAAAAATGTAAACAAATATTAGGTGTTTAGACAAAAAAAATAATGACTAAATTATTATTGAAAATATTAATTGTTTTCCAATCGACCAACCACAAGTACCCGCTACTGAATAGTTCGGTTCTTGTCTTTGCTAAATTAACTACTCGTAACTGTTATTAGTATTTTTCACAAGTAGTTAAAAGCAGTGACGCAAATAACTTATAATTCTATAAGGGAAATCGTGTCAATTTCCATAGTAAATGATAACGACAGCATGATTTCGTTAAATTTAGTTTCGGCCAAGATTTCTAGATGGCATACCATACGTTTTTAACGAGAACAATAGATGGATGGCACGCGAAATAATTTCATAATGAAATGACATAATTTACAAAAAAAAAACAAATTTTGTTTTATTTATTTATTACTATTTATATAAATAAACCCATTAACTTCAATAATTTCAAATTTCGATTCTAAAATTAAATTTTTTTTTTAGATTTTAAATTTTGGTTTCGTTAATAATCCGTTGAATATAAAAAACAGTAGTTAAAAATGTTAATATTTCGTTCAACTACTACTAGTGCCATCTTTTAATGATATCGATGCTATTTAATGATATTGGCACATGATATCGATGCGATTTCCCTTAAAGTTATTATAAGTTACTTGCAGTTACGCATAATTTCACTACTACACGGCTAAGAACCGTTTTGCTTTTTCGTTCAAAAATATTGTTTTTTATTTGTATTTAAAGTTAAAATAATTTTAGTTCCTCAGAAGCAACAGTTTTGACTCAAAACTTTTTTGAAAAGCTTTATATCAATTTTCTCTAGTTTATCGAGTAGACAAGTGACTTTACATAACCCTAAAGAAAACAATCCAATAGAGTTAAATCACACGATCTTCGTGGTCAATTAATTGGACCATTACGCGAAAAATTATTCTTTTATCAAAAGATTCTTTGAGTAAATCAATTGTAGTACGTTGTGTGAAATACCGCTCACCGTTGGCAGTAAAATTCTTCGTTTTCAAAGACATATATGGACTAAAACCACCGCCAGCCCATAAAGCGCATCAAACAGTAATTTTCTTTGAATCAAATGGTGTTTCGACCAAAGCTTGTGGATTATTCTCACTCCAAATGCGACAATTCTGATTATTTGTGTGTTCATTCAACGAAAAATTGACTTCATCGGAGAACAGATTTTGAATGAAAATTCAATATCAATATCAATTTGCACTTCAGCACAAGTTGAATTGAATCTTGAATTCTTTTAAGGATAGATTCTGTCATAAAATCTTCCATAAACTGGAAGGACATAAGTTGTTGAAAATAGCGACTTCTCCTGAAACAGCGGCTACAGCTTCTTCAGTGTACTCTGTTCGGCGCCTCACGGGATGCACATTATTATTAAGAGTAAATGTGTTATTCGAATTAGCCGCTCTGAATGACGATCATGTACGCCATGAAATGGATTATTTGCATGATAAGAAACATAACTATTATTTTTATAAAAAAATTCAACAGTTTGCAAACGTTGCTCTGATGTAATTATATCGACAATGAAATGTTAAACCGTGCATTTTTAGCGTTCCAGTAGACTATAGTAAAGACAAGAACCGAACTACTAGCGGGTACTAGTAGTTGGTCGATTAGAAAGCGACTATTTATTCAAAATACGCCGTCTGAATAAAAACAAATCAACCATTACCATTACGTCCATTCAAAGACAACTAAAATTATTAACCTCGTATTATTTAGTAGTCCCACACACAACCATACAAAATTAAACTAAAAGTAATTAGAGTTTGTTAATGTAAATGTATATTAACTCCCGTATATGTTTGTATACATATTGCGAAAAATATAAATACAATTACAAACAATAATAAATATTAATATTATTATTTATTTTTATTTTTTATACACACACACACACACACAAAATGAGCAAAATAAATTAATAACAAATACATCGAAATAATAATAATAATAATACACACGTACATTAACTTTATCTTTTCGTCGTTTTATTTAATTTAATGATCTGATCATGAGGTTGTGCCGATGCTGATGAAACCGACTGTATAGTTGTTGTATCGTTATAAGTACATACACTAATTTTGCGTTTACTTTCAAGAAATTGTATTGCAATAAATAAATTGCGATTTTGTTTTGTTGTTGCTCTTTTTTTTATTTTTTTGCGAACAAAAAATTACCAAAATTATTTTTAGAATAAATTTTAACGCCATTTTTAATTTGATTTTTTTTTTCGTCTTGGTTGTATATATTCATTTGTTTTAAAATAGATTTTTGTCAATTAATTTTATTTTTGTGTTTGATTAAAATAAAAAATAAAAAACAAAAGCAACAACAACAAAAACGTAAGAAAAAAGAAAACGTCGGAATGAATGAATGAATTTATATAGAGACGATTATGTGGTGGTACGGCTGCGGTATGGTTTGGTGTAATGATGTTGTTGCTGCAATGATTATAGATATATAAATTGATTATATTATGTACTTGCAATTGATAATTTTCTCTTCATTTTCTTTTCTCTGTTGGATTTGTTAATTAGTCTGCTATTAGATTGTAAATGGAGCGAGGAATTTCTGATGATTAAGGTGGATTGTTTTATGTGTGGAAAGATAACTGTCGGGTTAGAAATTGATTATTAATTTTACCTTACTAGTAACCACATTTCAGACAAGTCTATACGACCATGAATCGATCATTAGGTTTCCCAAATATCGAGTTATTTATTCTGCGGTAAGGCTTCATACAAAACAAAGTCATCTTGATCTTATTTCGATCAAAGAGATTTACCTAATAACTTTAAAGCCTATTTGTGGTTTCTAAATACAAATTAAAAGCTCACTAAAGCTAGCCAAGGGCTAGATTAGAACTAATATTAATCTGTTGGATCTATATCTGATCACGATGTCGGATTGAAGATTAATAACCTATCTGACTTCAGACTAATCAACATTGATTTCTGTCGAGGAATGCAATAAGTAGCATCAACGCGGGTTATAATCAGACTGTTACTGCTTTTGGCGGAGGAAATTACTTGCAATGAAGGTTCCGTTCAAATTGATCAGATACTATTCTAGTTTTTTCACTAGATGGCACTAATTTTGTCTAAATACTACGTCAAGTACTACGTCTCGTAACGTATACCATAGTTATACCTTGATATAAGACAAGTCTATACGACTATATATAAAACGAAATAGTCTATATGTTTGGTGATATCTTATGTTTATTCAGTAAAGAATTTAATTATTCTCACCCTTAAATAATTTATCACCCTTTAATGATTCAAAATTCAATAAAATTTCAAAAGATATTCTAAGCCCACCCTTTTTATAACAGACACATTACCATTTCGTCCTGGATTGTTTTTTATAGACGAGTCCAAGTTTCGTAGATATTGCCTCTAAGCTAGTTGAGATCATCTCTTTTAGTAATGCAAAGCCTCGGGGCAAATTGTGTCTCATAGCCTCACAGCCATCGAGTTTCTTCAGAATGAGTTTCAGCCAATATGCATTCTCATAGTAGTGATAAGGGCGTGACTATTAAGTTTTAATGAAAGATTTTCGTCACCACAGTGATCCAACTCCAGTTTAAATTATTTTTTACAGCTAGTTATCTAAATGTTCAACTTTCAAATATTACTTTGAAGACTGTTGCACTACCTATGCAAATGAATAATATTGGCTATCATATAGTGCTTAACTGAAAAAGACTGCTTTAATTTATTACGACCACGTTCCGTATACAGTAACCTTATAAGACCTGCATAGTCAGTGATGCTTTCATGAGGTTCGTACGAACCTGTTGACGTAAAACAGTGTCATCTTATTTATCCAAAATATATATTAAACAAGTGAAAAATTTTAAGCTGTTTATAATCAATTCTAGTCAAGATAGGAGATTGAGTTCAGTGAGAATGAACTCATCTGAGACCCAGTTGGTGGTTAAAATCCGTTTGCCGTCCCATCTTCCATGTCAGTACTATAGGCTGGGATGGACCTATGCAATGTGCAGATGGTTTCTACGTTAATCGGACCTATATAGCCGGGACGTACAGTAGTATGGTGGCAGCAGGTCGCAATGGGCTATTACAGCCTGAGTAACAGAAAAAAACACTAAAAAAATAAATGATCAAATGATCAACAATATCTTATACACAAATTTATAACAAAGGATTGTTTAAACTTTTGGGTTGAATTTCAAATTTTGTGGTACTTCCTGACCATACTACTGGGAGTGGATGGAAGAGCTCCAGAATATTTTAAAATGTAGCCCACATAAAAATTTTAGTTTTAACACTGGTAGTTGCGTAGACTAGTATTTTAAGAGCAGTTTTGGACTTCCAGTGTTAATGCTTATTTTTATGAAGACTTCTGATGTTATAATTTTATCTAGACTTTGTAATCAATGTGGAATAATTCAATAGTAAAAAAAATTTGGTACCCTACGAGTTAAAATTTTCTACCCAACGACATATCAAACACGAAAACGAACTATAAAATTTACTTCAAATAAACCCTATAAAGGGTTATGGGCCAACCCATCTTTCATGTCAGTACTATATGCTGGAATGGAGCAAAGTGCAAATGGTTCTACGTAAATCGGACCTATAGCCGTACACCCTCGACTTGGCTATGTAATGACGTAAAGTAGGACGTAAATAAGCGAACTGCAAAACAATAAGGAGAGCCTTGAGCGCTATAACAGATTGCAAAGATAAAGACAGACAGACATTAAACGAATCAATATCAAACTGCATTCATCATTAAACTTACGTAAGATTTTTTGAGGTCACCTCATTTTAATTTTCGTTTCACTGATGAAAAATACAACTACATACAATATTATCCATAAATACCTTAAAATGATTGACTCGTTTAAGATAATTTATGGATACATTATATCACACTATTTTACATTAAGAGTTCCGTGATTGTAACATTATATAACCGCAATTTTATATAGTGCCATTATAAAACGTGTTGGCTAGTTAATGTACCAAGATTATGTACAACATATAAAATATGGAACTGTAATCTGGGTTTAAATATCTGGGTTTTACTCTTTTGCCAATCACTAGCGGTTTATAAAAGGTTCCGTGATCGCTCATCCTTTGCATACAAAGTTTAACTAGGCGGCCCTCGAAAAAATAAGCCAGTTTCAACACAATTCGGTATATTTTTTAACAAGTATCATTCGGCAATTATTGTACTCAGATTTGCTTTAAAGTAAAAAAAAAACGACCAGAGATTACTTTAATTTCACTTTATTAAATTCACTCAATAACTTGGAAAGATTAGCAGCTTGCCACTGGTGGAGGCTATGTCACTAATCTTGTCAACACAATTTATCACTTTACTAATTCACTTTGTATTCAAAACTATGCTCGATATGGCAATTTTGCACTACGAATATACAAATCAGTGGGATTCTCGATCTTCCAAAAAAAAAGTGGATCAAAAAAAATAAAGTGGGACACCTTCCATTTAATTCTTTATCACAGAATAAATTGTAAAATAGAAGCTTTTTTAAAATAGTGCAATACTTTGCTTAAAACTTAAAAGCTCTATTCATTACCTTACAAACCACCAAAATCAAAAACAAAATTTTATTAAATTATAACAAAAAAAATCATTAATATAAATAAAGAAAAAAAAACTCAAAAAAAGAACTCGGACAGATGGCAATGTTATTAAAATTGCCTACTATGTTCATGTCAATTTTAATAACACAAAAAGGGGAAATCCCCAAAATGCAATGAAATTATGTATCTACAATTCGAAGAAAATATTTAGTCATATTGTGATATCAACGCCGAGCAGTTGCATTTTTACTAGTAAAATAAATATGGGAAGACAACGTGGCCAAACATCTGTAGAAGTTAGAGAACTGGTTATTAAATACTACAACGACCACAAATCTGTTAGAAAAATAGCAAAAATAATAAATAGGCCACACTCAACGGTTCATGACATAATTCGACGATTTAATTGATCAAAATCTCTGGAAAATAAACCAAAATCTGGTAGACCCATTTCGTCATCAGGTGAGCGATGGATCGTCCACCAAATTAAAAAGGATCCGAAACTTAGTGCTCCGAAGTTTCCATGGAGCTGGGAAAAAGTATAAACCCAGAAACGATAAGATTAGTACTGAGGAGACAAAACTTTCATGGAAGAGTACCTCGTAGAAAAACTCATTAGTAAACGAAACCGCAAAAAACGTTTACAATTTGCAAACACATATAAAAGTGCCAATTTAGAATTATGGAACAAAGTGATCTATCTATTCAGACGAAAGTAAAATTAATTTATTCTGATCAGATGACCAATGTTATATATGGAGACAACCAAACGAAGAACTATGTAGAAAAAAACTTACAAGCTACTGTTAAGCATGATGGTGGTTCGGTGATGGTGTGGGAGTGTATGTCAGCTGCTGGCCCAGGAAAATTACGCATTGTTGATGGCATATTGAATCAAACGGAACATTTTGAAGCAAAATTTAGTGCTTAAACTTACACATACAATTGCCCTCATGTTATAGACACGCCTCAACAATCACCAGATCTTAATGTGATTGAATATTTATGGGCTTTTTTAGAAAATAATTTAAAAAAGCACGTGATTTCGAATAAAGAACAGCTGAAACGTATTCTAAAGGAGGAATGGGCTAAAATTAAGGCTTGGAAAAGATAACATCTCTCGCTTTCTGAAATAATCTCAATCATAAAATAATATTGCATTGTTTTCCGATTGGAGTCGGACCAGCTTATATTTTGACTACTACATTGACTGCTAGGACTTTCACAGCGCTGATATATTCGTTACAAAAGAAAAGCAACACTATTTTTAAGTGTTCAAGGCAAGAGTTTCAGTTTTGATGTAATCTGAACTAATTTAATAGTCAGACATGTTAATGATTGTATTTATAATTGCACATCTTATTCGTAATGAATAAGGACATTTTCATCAACTGCAGTTGGTAGCTACTTCTCTTTTTCAACCATTTCCAATTATTCCCTAATTATTAAAACAATCAGGACATGTTTATGCTTTATTCATGACAACCGAAATCTTGAATTTTTCTTAAACGTAAAGTAAATATTTGAAACGAATAAAAGAAGCCGGATTATTCAATTTAACAGTAATTATTTAAATAAATAAAATATAATAAATTATAGCAGTACAATTAAACTTATCTTTTATATTATTTTATACGCGTTTTAATGTTTACACGTTGTTTTGGGCTTTTTAATGATTGAATATTTCTTAATTTTATTACTATTAACAAAACATTATACAATTAAAACGTTAACCTTAATTAGATATATAATAAAATGATATTTCGTGCACCTGCCATTAAGATGCGTGGAAAATCAACCAATTTTATGTTAAAACTTTGCTAACAATTTTATAGGTCGTTATTGGCCCGTGCGTTAGGTTTGGATCAGCACGCAGAATGTGACCGAGCCAGCATACCCGCTGTGCTTTGATTTCATGCACGATACCAGGAGTTCGCATTAAATCCCCGATCTCGTGAATAAAAAGAACGCGGTATGTGTCATCAACTTCGCATTTTGGGTAAAATATCACAAGCATGATTCTTCTCTCGAATGTTACAAGTAATCTTTGGTACTCATTCACCAAAGCTCAACTGTCAGATCCATACATGATAACAGATCTGATCAACACTCTATACAGTTCCTAGTTATGCCAATATTCACTAAGGTCTATCGCTCTTCTTTCATATTGGGCATAACGCGGTCACTTTCTCTTCTTCAGGCATAACTTCTTTAGCCATACCAATCGAAAAAGGCGGAAAAGACAGTTCCACAAAGCTATCCCGCCGAATATTAAGAGCTCTGAATTAATGCAATCAACTCCAGATGAACGATTTTTAATAATATCTGTATAAGCATGATATGAACATCTCTGCGGTCTGTATTTGAGGGTATTCCAATACAACTTGTGATACATATGGTACATTAAGTGGGGCAGAGAAGCAAGAACTACTTTATTTTGTCTTGCTATTGTAAACCGAGTTTGTCTTGCTATTGTAAACCATTATGGGCTATATTTCGTTGCTCAATAGCAAGACGACACTCCTTATCAAACTAATCAGTTTTGGACCTAGTTTTTACTTTACCGAGGGTGTGCTGAGCAGCTTCGAGAACCGAGGTTTTCAATACTACTTTAATAGATAATTAGATCGCAAAATGCTATTGCTGACAATATCTTGATATTCTCTATGCCTCCCTGTCCTCTCTGACTTGTACGAAATCTTCCATCATAGATTTGCAGTATCCTACGAATTTTGTTAACGATCGATAAGATCTCACGTTTTGGACAACCCGCTTTTTAGAAATCAACACATGGTCAAGCTGGCTTGGGATGTTTTACGTGACTTTGCATGTTTCCAAACAGATGTTTATATGAGGAAAGAATGAACTTGCCACATTGAGAGACATTAGCGATCGCAAAGTATATCATTCTTTCCACATCATTTTTTACATAAGTGGGTCTGATTTCTGCCAGCTCTAGCACTAAAGTCACTAATCAGATTATCCAAATTATTATAAAATGAGTCTTTATCTTGAGCTGGCTTACATCAGTGGGCGCATATACACAGACAAATGACAGGTTGGCTTACATATTCAATTGCCTGAAAGTCTGGTGCAGCCTTTTTAGCCTTGGGACACATGGTCCCCACTTTTGGGCCATCGAGTTTCTTGGAGCGCTACGAGTTCCAGCCGATATTCTTTCATACACAATTATACATATACATGCGATGAGGCCGTTAAGCGCGCCAGGTTTTTTTAGTGACTGCATGTTCCACGTGCCGATCCTCAATCTCGTGTCAATGTACTTAAACGGGAGATCAATGTTGTTTTGGCGGTATTCGATTTTTTTGTTTCTTCACATTTTTAACATTTGTTAAAATACGGTGGTGGTATTCTATGGGTCTCATGTTTTGTTCGAAATATTCATAAATATTTACGAAATATGAGCTGTAATTGGACTTTAAGTGTTGAACTTTTTTTTTTATCTCTAATCTGTTTTGGGGCTCAAGGTACTCCCTACTTGTTCGCGGCTCGCTTACAGCCAATTCGAGGACGTACGACTATATGTCCGATTTTCCTAACCATCTGCAAATTGCATAGCTCCATGCCAGCCTATAGTGCTGACATAAAAGATGGGTCGGCCCATGAGTTCTGCACTCCTACAGGGTGTCATGGTTGTGTTCATTCACACCACACATCGTAATCTCATGGTGAAAAAACCTTTTGCATCCTGACTCTATCGGAATTCGAACCCGGTACCTCCCGATCCAACTGCCACAGCTTTAACCACTGCGCCACCTGGGCGGTTAAGTTTGAAACTTCTACCTTAAACGGTTACGACAGTCTAAAGTAATAAAAAGTTTACTGATATTTATCAGTTTGACGAAAACTAGTCTCTATGAAGCTGTTGTTCGGAATTGACTTCCAATTGAAAGAATAACATATTTAGAATAAACCTGGCCAAATGGCTACCCTACTGCTCGAAAACTATCGGTACCAGAATTATAGCAATCATCCCATCACAAGTTTTAGACACATATAATATAAGCACAGATGCAAATAAGTATTTATCTAATTTATGGCAATTTTGCCATAGTGTAAAATTCTACTTTTGAAAATCTCCCGAAACACGATATCACTTATATAATAAATAATATAATTACTAAAATTGTCTGTTGCTGCGCTCGATCTCCGCACATCGCATATCTATCTAATCTGTTTACACACCGCGTACACATATATATGTAGAATACACAAACTCACACACACACACACACACACACTAAAAGCAAGAAAAATTAGCGTAATTACAATTAAATGAGAAGCAAATCGAACAAACCAAAGAGACCAATGCCCTCATATTCTGTATATTATTATTGATTGTTCTGAACATAATCAGAATAAATTCTTCTTTATGCTCGGTACATGTACTGGAGAGCATGTATTCTATTCCGCTTTTGTGCAAGCATTTTTTTTGCTGTTTTATTATATTTTGCAACTCAGAGGTTTATAGCTGTCTCTACAACGAAAGCACAATAACGATAAATTGCAACATACATTAGATGGTCGTATTGTGTTATGCAAAATCTTATAACAGAAACCGATTCACCACCACTGACCACCACAACTCATATACACAATACATGGCATCATGTACACATTCCTTTTGTGTATATACACGATTGCAAATATTAAAGAAGACACAGCGTGTTGAGTAGTTTGTGTGCGCGCAAAGAACGATGCGATGATGGGAAATTTTCTACTTCCAATTTTTTTTGTTGTTGTGCTGTTGTACTTGTGCGCTTTTGCCTTCCTCAAAATTCTATTTTTAGAAATTCTTTTAAATTTTTATTGTTATTTATATTATAAATAATAAAAGCATTGAATTATTTATAGCAAATAAATTCGCGAATAATAACAATAATCATTTTTTCGCGAAATAAAATAAAGAAAATAATCGCGCGGCCGCCGCGAACATAATACAACATATTTATACAAAATAATATACAAATTGATTATCATTGTGTGCGTGCTTGTGGCAAAGATTACGTTTTTGATGAAAAACCATTATTATACACCAGAGAGCTCGCGCGATTCTTATAAATTAGGTTGTTTTCAGACACTAATTGAATGATTAGACGCGAATAAAACGAGTTCGATCTGGTGATCAAATATCTCCCATCTTGATGCTACTGTGGCAAATTTTTAAATTCAGTTACTAAGAAGCTGTTAAGACGCCCACAAATAACATCATCCGTCTAAATCATAACAAGGTTATGTAAATACAACACACAGTTGAAACTTGATTACCTGGGAGACGGAGAAGCTCGAAACTGATGGGGAAAATGGCTAAACGATGTTATAGAATTATGGGGCCCTTGACCATGTTCCAAGGTAATAAGAATATATCTGCAGCAAAATCCTTACCTATAGAGAACCCTGTCTATTTACCCTACTTATAGAAAAAAGGCGCCTCAATATTTGACAGAACATCAAAATCTAACGCAATATATACTTCCACAATTATAAAAAATTTATAACTTTTTTAATAGAAAACATAACTGTTCAATTTTATATTTATCTGGTAAAATGAAACAGACACTCTTATTGATAAACGAAATTTCGCTGCCGTTGAAAATCCCATCTGGTGTCTGAAAAAATCCGGAATCTTCCTCGGAGAGCTCGAAAGTTCTGTCAGAATCCTGTTATCCAAGATGACCTGATTTAAGTTTATGCCAGTCATAACACTATTACATTATTGTATGAAGCCCTGTTAACCGTTTTCCAGGAAAATTAGAGATGGATTTTCATATATTTCTTGTGTTTTTTTAATTCTTCCTAACTAACTTTCAACTAAACAGTTTCAAAACCATAGAAATAATAAAACCATAAAAATATATATTATAATGAATGTAACTTACATCGGTTAGTTTATTTGTTTCGTTTACTCAATTTTGTTTTCTTAAAAAATTAAATTTCTGGGCCTCTATTCCTGAATACGATACGAAAATGCAATCCGTTTCGAAAATCGTTTTAGATATGAGTTATTTGTCATTTTCAATTCACAAATAAATTATTTAAAATAACATAGGTTTCTCTTAAACTAATACAGTGTTTTCTACAAAGCGCTGGTCGACAAAAGTATATATGTTTTTGATAACCATTAGTATGTTAAAAATATTTATACCTATCCGACTCTTGAACTATTAAATTATCCATAAATATCATTAGAGTTCATCCGACTGGAATGGTTTACATTACACCGAAAAGATAGACAACTTTCTGATTAGCTAGATTAGCTAGAGCGATGACCGAATAACACAAATAGCATTCAAAACCTCATTGCTAAGTTTATTCCGCTTTTTCATTTTGACGTCAGATACGATAGAAAAAATTCTTTCAGCGTCAGCGTTGGCATGAAGAAGTGACAAAATAAACATGGCAACTTTTGATAATTCGGGAAAAATTATCTTCTACGGATGTGAAGTTTCCGACAAAATTCGACAAATCGACAAAAATATATGTATACAAAATTTGTCGAAATACCAAAAATATGTAAATGTATTGGTGAAACAGTAAGGTTATGATTTAATTTATAAAAACACATTAAACAAAAATAACACAAAAGAAGTTTTAATAAAGCTACATTTCTAAAATATCAATATTGAAACTAATTTTACTTTAGTTTCAAAACTGTTTCAAAATGTAAAGAAAAGATCACTTAAAAAAAAATCCTTAAATAGGGGCCAAATAAATACATATATAATTAAAGACATAATCTATCAAGCCATAATGGTTCGACAAAAAAACTACGATTAATTTTATCCAATTATTGAGTTGGAAAAGTTGTGACTTATATAATTGTTTGATTGAGACAGAATTGTTTGATTGAGACAATACCTCTGATCCTTGCCAGTTCTGAATTTATTGTTAAATGATGTTCCGCTAAAGAATAAAATATTCTTTTTTTATTTGGCAAGAATAATCCACAATGGCGACTTCGCAGTTACAGCTCCATGCAAGCCTATACCAAACACTTCAACGCCTATTATTGTTCCTCCCGACTCGATATGACTTATTTTAAATTGTATAATAACGTGAGCGTATCACCCACACTTACTGGGAATTTCAGGTTTATATGTACTGTTTCAGTCCACAATCATAAGCACGAATATTTTTTAGCAGTTTACACGGTCTTTTTAGAGTATAGGAGTACACGTTGGTACCTGCACTGTAGCGCGTGTGAAACTCAGCACATCTAAGAGCACCACATACCTGTTCTTCAATTATTATTAGTAGACGCAATTTATTTATTAAAGAAGCAAGTGTCTTATTCAGACAATCCACCAGCTATGACTCCACTTACAGACAAGATTTACGTATTAAACCCACATCGCGTTAGAAATATGGATAACAAAGTAAAAAAAGTCTGTAAAGTTTCTACACCATAACCCTACCGACATCTTGTTATGAAATTTGATTTTCGTTCATTATTAGAATTAACCAGACAAGTCACTCCACTAACTAAGAACGGCCATGCACCACCACTCTGAGATTCGAAAAAGAGATATTAATCTGCCTTACTCGTTTACAAGTATGGTCGAACCAGGTTAGTTTCCCCATATTGAGGCAAATTAAGCCACAGGCTCTAGTCCTAGTGGTGCTTTTCCTTGAATCACTTTAAGTTTCAACTTCGCAACGATACTTCCCCGGAACCTAAAAGCTTCGGATCTCAGTAAGCGACTAAAAGTCCCATATATGTAGGTCCATCCAATTGCTAGCTGGCATCGCTACTGGTTAGAACTATTAAATGCTTTCGCATATGTTAGTCTTGCGACGGTTCAAGAATTTCGCCTCTTGCGCCGTTATATACTAATTCCCTCTACTACTTTTATTAATCATTACGTTTTAAAATAAAAGTCAATTGAAAATAGTACATTCGTCTTATTCCATTATTCCGTGCAGAGAATATCTAGGCTTAAATGGCCTGCTTTAAGCACTCTAATTTGTTCAAAGTTATTGTACTAATTTTAGAAAAATACTCGGTAAAGAGCACAAATTTAAATTTATTACGAGTAGAAACTTACGTGTAAGCCTGATTTCCATTATGAAAAAATACTGACAAAATAGTCAAGGCGGGATAAAAAATTAATTTTTTCTTAAAGTGCGAGTGAAATAAAAAATATTTCCAGTACAAAAAATTTAGTCAGTACTGACAATACTGACAAAATTTTTTTCATAATGGAAATCAGCCTTTAAACCACTTCAATAATACATCATTGCTTACCACCTCTACTTGACACAACTACGAACGTTTTAACCGCAAAACCTGTAATTTAGTCTATTGGAGTTGAAATAAACGTGGCTGCTGGCGCCAGACTTGCTATCTAATTGATCCTTGTTAAAAGAATTAAAATGTACTCATTCAGATTAATGGGCCCGAGATTAAAGAAAATTACCCTATAAGTTTATCGTTTTTGTTTGTGACAGCTTTCGCATAAAGCTAAAGACCAACTTACTCGTGATCAATAACTGTTCCCACGAAACCCTTCTCCATATCAGTCCTCCAAGATCTCATTCGATTATTTGCTACTACCACCAAGATAAGTGCCACTTTCAGCTCCATGCAGCCTCACACCAAACACTTCAATGCATATCATTGTACCCTCCTTCTCGATATGGGTTGATTTTAATAGTTAAATTAAATTTTCCATATCGGTTATGTACAGGCATATGACTTGAGCGCCATCCGTTTTAAGGGCTAGTTGCTTCAGCAGGTGGGTTGTTTCACACTCCTAAGTGTGTTACAACTTCCATGTCCACCGTCCTGCTGAAATAAACAAGCAACACCTTTCAAGGTATCTGAAGGAGCCTTTTTTCGGCGCCATAACATAACGCTTGATTCATACCACAGTGCCAGTTCTGCTTACCAAAAGTGGCCCACTCGGCACAATATATCATTAAAGAACCTCTGATGACTTCAATCAAGAAAGTCGAGGATCTTACCCATTCCAACTCAATAATTGGATAAAATTAATCGTAGTTTTTTTGTCGAACTATAATGGCTTGATAGAGTGTACCATAAACTATGTTCAGATATATGCCATACTCCGGGAACATCTCTGAGATTTGGCCAAAATTTCAATACAGTGAACTATTAAATTTGTATCTATATACATATTATAAAATTTGTTTCAGGGTTTTTTGAAAATATAAAAAAAGATAAAATGTTATTCTAAAAAGGTATATGTAATTCATTTAAAACAATTAATACTTTTAATCTTTGAATTATTTTAATATATCAATTTCAAACTGTGATTTTATTTGGTAGTATTTTACAATAATATTACAATTTTTTTACCTACTGTACAGTTGTTATACCAATACATTCATATTTTTGTCGATTTGTCGGAATCTTCACACCCGTTATCTTCTTATTGAAATTTTTTAAATTGGATATCTTTCACCAAAATTTATTAACTGGCTGCTCACTATATAACAGGTTTTCGTGGTCGGAAAATTGATGAGGAAGCGTTCTCCACTCAATTGCTAATTTAGTTTTGTCCATCTGAATCAGTTCACTTATTTTTCGGAATTCAAACATCTCTGTTTCACTTCTCATATGGTCAAACCCTAACGATGTTTTCGGATTCAAAAAACTCATTTCCTTAAAAATGGAATCAGGATGAACTGGCAACCACTTTTGGATCTGTTCTAATCCAACAATATAAAACTGCAGGCAATCTAACCTTATTCTGTCCGTTTCCTGTTTTGGTATCATTTTCATTATTTTCCATACATTCAGGTCCAAGATATATGGATTCTAAAGGTAGAAATATGTGAGGACATTTAACATTTATGGTCGTTTTAAGTTCTTCACCTTTTATACAATTTTGACCCAGTTTAATAAAAATTTTTACTGATTCCGAGTAAAGCTGTTGATTGAAACATAGCATTTAAGATGTTAAAATATTCCAAAACATATTTTAGAAAATATAAATATGCTTTAGTGCATAAGTTATTAAGTTCATTTAATTCTTAAAAATTATTGAAGAACTTCCCAATTTTTGATTATTCGCTCTACACATATTTGATGCGATAGCCAGCGTGTAGCAGACGTTCTTAAAATGTTTCGATTTTCTTCACCTATCATTGATTGAATTTCTTGTAGCTGCGAACAGCGCTTTGACCTATTCGACACATACACTCCGTTTTGCCATAATAAATCTTCTGGTGCTCTTGGTAATGCAAGGCACGCTTTACTTGCTATTATTGCTGCGCTATGGCATATGAACTTGCTCCGTCACTACACATACCGATTATATTTTTGAATGGAATTCCTATAAAAAGTTGTATATATTTTTGTCTTCAGTTTAATGATACATGTTACAATTAAAAATATAAACTAACTAATTTTAATTACGCTTTTAAACTTTTCATAAAGCGCCGCCGCGGAACAATCTGAACCAACAACCATAAAGTCTAGCAATTTCACGTTTGTTTCACCGTTCTCTGGACACACATACCGAACTAAAATACACATGGTTTTATTTGTTCCAATGTCGGTACTTTCATTCACCATGACAGAAAATTGCGTTTTTTTAATGATTCGACCAAACTTCGGGTTTCTTCATGTGCTAAAATATTTTTAACTATTCCAACTACTCCGCCCTAACTTGGCTTCTTTTATAATATCCGAATAATATCAAAGAACCGATGGTAATATGATAGACCAATCTGCCCTATCCTGACACATAATAGCGGCTTTAAGCGTCCGATGCCATCTCTCTATCATGCCATTGCACTTGGGGTTATATCCCGTTGTGCGCCTATGCTCGAATCCTAACAGTATCGATAGTTCTGAAAACAATTGCGACTCAAACTGTGAGCCTTGATCCGTGACAATAAAGGATGGAACTCCAAAGCGTGCGATCCAAGTGGAATAGATTGCGAAAGCGACAGTAGCCGCTGTAATATCTGGTATCGGTATTGCTTCCGGCCAACGCGTATGTCTATCAATTAAGGTAACACAGTAACGATTGTTTTCTGATATTGGCAGTGGACCTATTAAATCGAGATGTACTTCAGAGAATCGTTCCGATGTAGGTGCGAAGTTACTAATAGGTGTTTTAATATGCCTACCTATTTTAGCTCTCTGACATGCGATACAAGACTGATCCATCAATTTAACGTCCTTTTTTATAGAAAACCAGACGACCTGTTCAGTTAGCAGTCTTACTGATGCTTTGACACCCGGATGAGCCAAATTATGAAACGAGTCAAAAACTAGCTTGCGAAACTTAGCTGGGATATAAGGCCTAGGTTTGCCGGTGGATATGTCACAATATAACATCTTGTCTGAATTAAATTGTACAGGAAATCGCTCAAATTTCAATAATGTTTTATTATCTTTTAATACTTCTAGCAACTCCTGATCATGTTCCTGAGCTTCGGCAATTGCTGAGTAATCCACACTTTCGATTATCTCAACCGTTTCGATTGGTGAATGTGTGTCTGCTACTACATTAGCGCTACCTGACACATGCTGCAGATCAGTGGTAAACTGCCCTATGAAATCCAATTGTCGTCGTTGCCTGGGTGATGCTTTATCCGGATTTTGTTTAAAGGCAAAAATTAGGGGCTTGTGGTCGGTAAACAAGGTGAATTCTCTACCTTCGAGCAGATACTTAAAATGTCGAATCCCCAAATACGCTGATAACAGTTCTCTGTCGTATGCACTGTATCTTTGTTGCGCTGGGGTAAGACGAATAGAAAAGAAACCTAAAGGTTGCCACTCGTTTTCAATTAGCTGTTGAATTACCGCACCTACCGCCACGTCTGATGCATCTACCATGATGGACAAACGCGCTGTACTTACCGGATGAGCTAAGATCGTAGCTTCGCATAGTTTCGACTTACATACTTCAAACGATTTGATGGCCGTTTCTGACCAATTTACCGGCATTTTGCTGTTTTTGCGATAACCTTTCAGGAAGTCGTTTAATACTATTTGATCTCGAGCAGCTGCTGGAATGAATCGTCTGTAAAAATTTATCATTCCCAAAAAACGTTTCAGCTGCTGGACAGTGATCGGACGTTCTAATTGTGCAATAACTTTAACACGCTCTGGTGATGGCAAAATTCCGTTACGGGTCACTAAATGTCCTAAAAACAAAACTTCAGGTTTCGCAAAAACGCACTTATCGATGTTAATAATTAGCCCAGCCTCGGATAATCTTTGAAAAATTAAGCGTAAGTGTGCAATGTGTTCTTCCCTTGAACTGGATGCGACTAAAATGTCGTCCAAATAAACAAAACAAAAATTAAAATTTGATAATATGGCATGCATGAGCCGTTGGAATGATTGCGCTGCGTTCCGCAAACCAAATGTCATTCTCCTAAACTCGAATAATCCGAAAGGAGTTGCTATGGCCGTTTTAGGTATGTCATTGGGTGCGATTGGAATTTGATGATACGCGCGCACTAAATCAATTGTTGAAAAAATAATACACCCTGCTAACTGGCATGTGAAATCCTGCAAATGAGGTATTGGATATCTATCCGGAACAGTTACATTGTTGAGTGCGCGGTAGTCCCCACACGGTCTCCATTCGCCGTTCTTTTTTTGTACCAAATGCAGTGGGCTGGACCATGGGCTACTGCTGGGACGACAAATTCTCTGTAAAACCATATTTTCGAAATGATCCTTGGCTATCTTTAATTTGTCAGGTGATAAACGCCGTGCCTTACAAAATACTGGTGGACCGTTCGTTGGTAAGTGATGTATCACATTATGTTCAACGTCCGCGACACCAACAGTCTCTCGGGTGATCTTTTCAAATTCCGACAACAATTCGTAAATATCTGAGGATATAGCTGACCTATTCACCAGTGACAGCGACGTATCCTGTATTTTCGTTAGAGAACCTAAAGTAAACATTGAAGTTACGGGATCAACTATGCGACGTTTTTTTAAATCAACTATAAGACCTGTACTTTTTAGGAAATCGGCACCCAGAATAGGTAAAGATACTTTCGCAACAATAAATTTCCATAAATTTCCAAAATTCGCCTGAGACCAATGTTCAATTTAAGCGTACGCGTACCAAAAGCTCTAATACGCGTTCCGTTTGCCGCATATAAACCAAATTTTGATTCACCCTTTTCAACGTTTTGTAAATCTGAGGAATTACTGATACATCCGCCCCAGTATCAATTAGAAATCGGCGTTGGGAATATTTTTCTAATATTAATAGGCGACATGTGTTATTTGTTTCATCATACACTGTCGCGGAATGCTGATGAGCAATTAGTTTTTTGAATTTGCTTCGCCGGCTTTACGGCTAAGAAAAGATGCATGATGTTTGCATCCTACGACACATTTAAGAGCTCTAAGTTTGAAACGTCTATGGTAAAAACATTCGTTATCCTCGCGATTGGATTCACGCGAGCTTGAACGGGCTCGGTTGTTTTTTGATTGGTGTCGTGATTGGCTACGAGATCTTAACTTGCTATCAAATAAAGCGGAAATTTCCCTTTTCATACGAGCTTCAAAATTTATTAATTTTTCGTCCAAAGAACTTTCGTCGGACCTATTCATTAAAGAGGGTGGATCAGTGTTCGAAGTTGATGCGACAGAATGTAATTGCGTATGAGACAAAGTTTCCATTAAATTGTCAGCCCGTTCAGCCAATACTGTTAGGGTCAGGTCATTTTCAAATGGTGACAATACCATTTGAACCTGTTGCGGTAGTCTGGACATCCATAATTGTCGTAATGACTCTTCATTAAATTTGCCACCCGCATCTAACCGGAACTTTTCTAACAGTTGGCTAGGCTTTCTGTCTCCTAATGTCAGTCCGTGGAGTAAATTATGTAGTTTCGTTTTTTCCGACTCGCCTAAACCTTGGATTATTTCCCGTTTGAATGTGGAATATGGAGTTTGTCCTTTGTCCCTAGTTATTAACCCAGCGAACTGGTCATGTAGCCGTGAATCTAATGCACTTACGGCATGTGAGTATTTGGTGGACTCACGCTCGATATGTGCTACATTAAATTGTTGCTCCAAAATAGCAAACCAAACTGTAGGGTTCTGACAAAAAAGTGGTTGAGGTGGTTTAAAGGCTACGTGGGAAATTTCTTTATTTTTTGGTCCTACCTCTAAATTAGGCGTTGACCCTAAGGCTTTTTCGTTTATGTTCTCACTCTTAGACGCTCCTGAATGCCCTGCGGATAGGTGGACCTTTAAAAGCTTCTGGACGCTAGTATCAACCAACAGTTGTAATTGTTCAGGTTGATCTGGTACTGCGAAGCTGTTGATGTATCTGCTTAGTTGTTATGATAAAGTTTGATTTATTATGCTGCTTAAAGATGCTTTAGTTGCTGCCTTTGATTATAATTATACAGTTATAATATCCGTGTTATAATTATTAGTATATAATTAGTATCGACTCCACGTGTATAACTTGTAATTATAACTCCACGTTATAGTTGTTTGATAAAGATTCGTCGTATTCAAATTTATATTCGATAATTTATTTAGATAATTTTGTTCATGCTTTTATCGTTTCGTTCCATAAAAACCACCCGCAATCACGTCGGGTTCACCACTTTATAGTGTGTTGTATGTGTTGAGGAACATGTCCTTACAAATCCACTAATATTTTAATTTATATTTAGCGGGTGTAAATGAACTTAAACATTTTTTATGAACTTTTTATAAATTTATTTATTTAAATTATTATAATATAACTATGAAATTTAATTAATTTAAAATGTATAATATTAGATGTTTTAGGTAAAAAGAGATTTACCCTAACTCTTCTGGATCTACGTGTATACTGAAAAATTTGAATTCAGAAAATTTTCGTTTTTATATAAAACAAAAATTTTCCGGATATACATAAAACTACCAATTAAAATGTGCTGAAATTTTGTTTTTTCTTCCGCCGACTGTGTTGCTCAAACTACCCGTAATTCAATTTTAAGCTACGCTCACGCATCGCTACAAGCAACGTTATGCTCAGCAAAAAACATACTCATCTTTAATTGAAAATTTTCAACAGCGTTACTTTTTGATTTTGATTTTGGCTTAAAAAACTTATTGACTTTCGGTGTGTTTTTAATTTTTTCAATATTTTGCTGATGTTTTTTAGTTTCACTGTGTTTTTCTAGTTCTGATTTTCCACAGGCTAAATTTTTATTGCATGCAACTTACATTTAAAATCGTCATCCTGAAACTATTCTAGCCAACCTTTAAATTTATCCATGTTAAGCCAATTGTCGTTGAATTTTTGTTTCCGCCATTTTTTTTTCGAAGTAGCACAATTTTTTTCTTCAGAATTATACGACGTTGATGATGATGAATCTATTATTAAACTATATGTTTAACACTACACTCTTTCAGAAATATATTACATAGGTCATTCAAAAAGCAAACACGACACTTCACAAAAACAACACAGACAAAAAAGCAAAATGGTTGCTTTGGTTCTTAACGTTTTGACTTAGATATAAATAAATGCAAATGCGTTGGTTTCGTTTTGTTAGATTATACAATATACAGAATGACGATCAACGGTATAACGACAAACAATATCCCTAAAGACAAAAAATAGTAAAACGGTCCAATAAGCAAAGTATATATATGTTATTCATTTTTTATATATTAATAAACATCATGAAATAATTTAATTTCCAGAAAAAAGAAAAATCCCTACGTTTAGCGTTTGTTTAAAAATATGTCCCTTTTTCTCTATTTTACTTATTTTATCAAAAATTCCCTACAAAAAGGGAATTTTCCCTACGTCTGGCATCATTGATATGCTGTCGGTTTAACCTACAAAATGGTTTAACTTTATCTTTTGGTCGGAGCGAACATGGCGAGAAAGAGATAGTATTATATTTAAATGAAAGAGACGAAAATATAATGCTTCCAAATGGAGTCGGTAAAAAAATAATTTTATAATTTTTAAATAACAAATTTACTAAAAATAAAATAATTAAAATTAAATTAAACATTATTTTATCATTATTAACCAGTTATAATAAATTTATATCGGCTTCAATGTCCACAAATATAAAATTAAAATATTTAACACAGATATCAGCAATAAAGACATTCATAGTTTTTAAAATTTAATAAAACACAAAACAAAAATTTTATAGTAATCACTAGGGGTTGCAAATTTATCGATTTTTTCATTTACCGGTAAATGATAAAAGTTCGCTCGGTTTACCGATTTATCGGGTAATTAAAATCTTTTAAATTTTTTTTTATCTTCTCCAAAAATTTTTTGTATTAATTGGATCGCTCCCATACTTAAAATTTACTTCGTGTTTCTTCTGAATACCGAGTTTTTAATCTTTTTTGCATCGTGACTGGTTGTGGTTCATTTATTATTTCTGGATAAAATCAGATGAATCAGTGTTATTGTCAGAAATAATACAATCTGCAATTTTCATACTTAAACGCTCAATAATGCTCACAGAATTTTTGATTATTGCAGTTTTACTTAGTAAATTAAATATACCATACGTTTTATTATCAGTTGTTCTGCCATCATCCATCGGATTTTGTAGAAACTGGAATAGATCTGAATTCCTATTTTATTTTAACTATTAATTCACACTGTAATTCCTTACTAAGTAGTGCAAATAATTCATCTAACATGAATTCAAGTTTGACATCTGCACTTAATAATGTAAAATCTGATAACCTTAACGATTCTACTGCCAATTTTACAGGTTTCAGTTCCTTTATAATTTCATTAGTTAGGTTTAATTCATGTTGCAAAAGCTGATGTCGATATTTAAGTCTATCGAACTTTTCCGAACAGCAGATTTTAATTTGAAGAACTGTTCCAGCATAGCCAATAAGCTGATCCAACTGGGTGTGCTTCCCAGAAATGGGAGCATCCCAAATATTTTTACTACTCGTCGTATTTTATTGATAACCGGATATATTATAGGTCATCATGGGATTATATTTATTAGAACGCATCATTTACCATGCGTAAAACTTAGCTGCTGATGAATATTTATACATGATCCCATCTTTTTCATCACTGCTGTACCTCCTGTTTTATTGCCACAACGTTACTCAAATTTATTCCAAATTCTTGCAATTTTTTTCTAGAATTTCGATGCACGTTTGTAGGCAAATTTTCATGTAGTCCTAAATTCCAACATTGTGTTTGATTCATTTATCGGCGATTTTCGATTGACTTCCATACGTCGAATGTAAAACTAAAACTGTCACCATTTTTTATCCGGCTTTTTCTCCGTAAGCCATTTCAATATTTCTTATTGAATTTGACGATATTGGAACGGAATATCCTTTGGCGATTAGTAACATTCTTAAATCTTAAGAGGTACAAAATTTTACGAATGGTAGACTACCTTTGGCTTCTATTCTAGAAATTAAAATCGATAATGTTGTCGAAAGTCGTTGTTTCAAAATTGTTAAACATAAATTTATCGGTAAATATTTAATTTTTTATCGGTAATTTGGTAAAGAAATTTGAACGGTAAAACCGGTAAATCGATTTACCGTTTACCAATAATGCAAGCCCTAGTAATCACCAAACAATCGACAACATTTTATGAAAAAAGGCAACCATCACGAATAATGACAATAATTTAAATTATTTACCTATAGATGGCAGTAAAATCGTTCTGTACTTTTTCCATCAACCATGATATGGCAAAAAAAATTGTCGAAACGAAGGAAGAATGAACGCAAGCATGAAGTCGACTTTATAGTTCATTCTGAAGAAGATACAGATAGTAGTATACGTGAAGAGTTAGAAATAAAGGCTTCTAGTTAGAGCGAATTCCTGTAACTTGTGAAACTTGAACAATAAAATAAATTCAATAGTTTATGTATATGTATTTTTTATTACATTTAATATAATAAAGTGATAGTAATATTGCTTATTTTGTTCACAACATTTAAGTTCAATTCTTTCTTCTGTAGCACCAGATCTATTTTGTTTGATTTCATTTCCTTCTTCCGCAAACATTATGGTTTCTCCTTCAACCGAACCAAACGATTGATTTATTCGAATCTGTTATCGTCTTATTTAGACTTAAGCTGCTCTAAAATGTATATGTGGAACTATCAATAGTAATTTGTTAATCTACAATTTGAGGATCATTATTTAATGCGAGCAGATCCTCAATTAAGTCGTTATAATTACAGTGGAGTTTGTTGCTTGATAGTCCAACAACTAGTTCCAGATGAAATTTAAAATCACCCCATATTTGTTCCAAACTTCATAGTTTCGTATTGGAGGCTAATCGCTATTTAGATTATTTGACAATTTCCGGTCATGACTTTTACGAAATACGCACATCTGATCGGTGTTAAATCCCTTGCTCGATCGGGATGCAATTATTCGTTTTCGTATTCAAAAATTCCAATTACACGTATTCGTACAATTATTGTACGAATTCGTATTCAGAAATAGGGGCCCTATTTTAATAAAATTATTTTTATTATTCTGTCAACATATTTATGACAACTGACATTTTTTTATTTTTCAATTAGATTTTTTCGTGAGAAAGAGACATAAAATAAGTCACCCCGCTAGCTTAAATATTTAAATAAGTAGGCCTACACAAATAAATTTTAAGCACAGACAGCCTTTGGTCATTTTCAAAATGTATACTTATTTAAAACTTATTTGTGGCGACATACTTATTGGCCGCCATTTTGAGTAAGTATTTGAAACCCATTCGAAACGAATTAGCTTACTTATTTTGACAGCAATCTCTAAACATTAAAAATGATACAAAAATGAAAGTTGATTGAAAAATTGTATAACATTTTTAAAAGAAAACTTTTGTTTATTGCGATTAGCAACTTCAATGTTGCTATATAAAGATAATATCAGTAAATTTAGAAGTGTGCGATTATTTAGTGTCTGGAAAAATTCGGAATCTTCTGTCATAATCCTGTTGTCCAAGATGGATTTTCATATACTTCTTATTTTTTTTTAATTGTTCCTTACTAATATTTAACTGTTTATCAAAACCATTGAAATATATTATAATGAATGCGATTTACTTAAGCATGTGAAGTTGTTTCAGTATTTCATCCCAGACAAAATAAAAGGTTACATCAGGAAACCCTTTTCTATTTCCTCCAAGTTTCTTTCGTTCTATTCGAAATTCGCAACAAATTTTGCACCAATTCCTAATAAAATTATAGAAATTTTAGATATTGGACCGAAAAGGATTCTCGAATAGTTTTGATTTCCTCATGGCAGATTTGGCACAATCGACCTGTGTTGAAAAAGTTTCATATAAAATTCTATAATTTGAGATATTTCGGTACCTGGCTCCTGCTAACCTATTGGACCCGAAATGATTTATATGATTTTGAGTTGGTCATGATACGGACCAACTTTGGTAAATATAACAGAACCATCCGGTGGATAGAACTGGCAGAATCGAACTGCGTTCAGAATTCAGATCACAAGAATCATTTCCGGCCCAATATGTTCTCAGGAGCCAGGTACCGAAATGTCTCAAATTATAGAATTTTATATGAAATTTGTTGTGTATATGATGTGAAAAAACTACTAGAATTCTCAACATGATAGAATTCTCACTTTTTAACAATAAGGGTGTCTATTCCATTCTACCTGATAAATATTAAATTGAACAGCTATGTTTTCTCTTAAAAATGTTCTACAACTTTTCAATTAACTTTCAGTTTTGTGTCACTTTTAATGTTTTGATAATGCTGTCAAAATAAGTAAGCTAATTCGTTGCGAATAGGTTTCACATACTTAATCAAAATGGCGGCGAATACGTGTACACAATTTAATTTTTTGTTGTTGTGTTGTGTATTATTTTTATTTTTGTTTTTTTTTGCATTAAGTGCATTTTACTAGACAAGTAATAAAGTCAGGGCAGTATAACTTGAAATATAAAAATCCAAGCGCGACGGACTCACATTGGACGGCTCTTTGGTCAGCGTCTGTTCTTCATATTAGAAGCGGCTGTTTTAAATACCTGGCAGTAGGTTTAAAATGCTAGAGGAAGGAAACTTGACAAAAAACCAATATGGCAGAGAATAATGAAAAAAATACTACGATGCAGGGATTCGGATCCCCAGTACCCGGCGATTTGTAGGAGTGTGGAAGCGGGCTCCTAGTCGTCGACATGATACGACCACAATAATTCGACCAAGTCAAATAATGTAAATCCATTTGGACGTAGCTCCAAATTATCGAGATCACCAACATCGTCAATAAGTAGCCACGATAAAGAAAACGAAGAACTTCGTAAGCCATCAGCCCAAATACCAAATATGATATCTCAACTTAGTGTGGATCGCATGGAAAGCGTGAGCCAAGAAAACCTCTACGATGTCGCTAGAGAAAATGCTGGTTTAAAAAAATCACTAGAAAACTTAATGCAACTCAATGGTCAACTCTTTAAAGAGGTTCAACAGCTTAAAGAAGAAATTGCTGTAATTAAAAGTGTGAAGAAACAAGTAAATGAAACCCAAAATGCTGTAGTCGTCTATGGAACAGATGACGATGAATTGGCATATGAAACGAGTTTTATAAGCAAACAAATTGTTAAAACTAAACGCCAAAATAAAAAATGGAAAGCAGGATCCTCGCCTGAGGTGGAACAATCAATACAAGGCGTAAGAAAATCACCAATAAACCATTCTGGTCAGCCATGCCAGGACTTAGTTAATCTACAGAAGAATGTACAACTCCAAACAACTAGCACATCTAACGTGTCTCAACAAAGAAAAGCAGAGTTAAATGAACCAATGAAGAAAGAGATACCACCTCCACCCATTAATATTCTTAATGTTAGTGAGTACGAAACAATTAAACAAATAGTCAAAATAGTTCTAAACGACAAATATAAGGTCACTGCACTGAATAATAATGTTTGAAAAGTGAATGCAGTTGATCCAGAAACCTACAGAATGTAAGCAAATGCAATTAGTGCTCAAACCATTGAATGGTTCACGTATGAAAACGAAGCAGAGCAATAAATCAAAGTTATGGCCAGAGGAATACATCATACAAGCCCAACTGATGAAATAATTGAGGAACTTAGTCAGAAAGGATTCAAAATCATAAATGCTGTAAACATTCTGAAGAAGAAGGTTACTAAAAACTCAAACGATGAAAGAGTAACAACCAAAATCGGCCTACCCCTATTCATGCTAACATTTAACAACACCGAGAGCATTGATAAGATATATGGAATCAAAGCAATCCTGAACATGAAAGTCAAAATTGAGACATTAAAAAAGAACAGCAGTAGAATTCCACAATGCCACAACTGTCAGGCATATAACCATACTCGAAAATACTGCAATAGGGAGCCTAGATGTGTAAAGTGCGCTGGGAAACATCCATCAAAAGAATGCAACAAAAGTAGAACCGAACCAGCGAAATGTATACACTGTGGGAATCACCACCCAGCAAATTACAGAGGCTGTGAAGTTCCCAAACAGCTGCGAAGGATGAGAAATAGTAAAAAAAATCCAACAGAGAACATCAGAACTCTTAGTTCTCAACCTAGGACGCCATCCCATCCAAACCAAATCCCTCTTAATAGCGCGAAAGTTAGAGAAGGCACGACATATGCCCAAATGGCTGGCCAAAAGGAAAATGTCAAGAAAGCACCCAGTCAAGAAAATCATGTCCTGCAAGAAATACTGCAGAAGTTAACCACTATAAATTCTCATCTGGCGACGTAAGATCAACGACTAGAATCTATGAGTGAGCTACTAAACAACAAGAAAAAACACTAGAAACACTGGAAAAATACATCGATAAAACTAGAGAAATCATTGACTACCTTAATTCTAATCCATTCAAATTAAAACATAATGACACACATTTAAGAATTGCTAACTGGAATGCCAATAGTCTTGCGCAACGCATTTCAGAATTAGAAGTATTTTTAAACACAAAAAACATTGATATATGCCTAATCTCAGAAAATCACTCTACTAGAATCTCGTATTTCAAAATTCGTGGATACCAGTGCTATCAAGCTCTTCACCCAGCAGAAAGAGCTAGAGGCGGAACAGCAATCTTCATCAAGGAAAATATTAAACATCTAGAAGGACTTAAAATAGAAGCTATGCAAGTAGCAACTGTTTCTATTGAAACCAAAAACTACAAGAGCTACTCTATATCAGCAATCTACTGTCCACCCAGATATAACCCAAAAAAGGAAGACTATATCAAACTTTTTAAATCGCTTGGTAAAAATTTCATTATTGGAGGCGATTTTAATGCAAAAAATATATTTTGGGGATCAAATCGAACTACTCCCAAAGGAAGAGAGCTATTTGAAGCAGGCAGAATATTAAAATGTGAGTTCCACTCCAGTAGAAAGCCAACCTACTGGCCTACGAACGTAAATAAAATTCCTGATCTTCTAGACTTCTATATATCCAGAGGTATCTCCGAAAATTACCTAGTAGTTGAAAATGAAGAAGGACTATCATCGGATCACTCTCCGGTCTTAATGACAATAAGTTCCACGGCAATAAATAAAGCAAGCCCTCCAAGACTAACAAATAACAAAACAAACTGGGAATACTTTCGCCAGCTAGTCGAAAAAAGCGTCAATCTACAGATGCCGATCTCGAACGACTATATGATAGAAGAAGAGCTGGAAAATCTCATTGAAAGTATACAGAAAGCGGCATGGGAAAGTACCCCTATCCAGCATGGTATAATACCGAAAAGTATAAACTACCCAGTTGAAGTAAGAGACTTGGTTAACCAAAAAAGACGAGCTCGCAAGCCTTGGCAGAGAACTAGAGCTCCTGAAGATAAAACAATCCTAAATAATATGTGCAACAAACTTAAACTGCTTATAAAAGAGATCAAAAATGAGTCAGTAGCTTGCTTTCTAAGTAACCTGACAGGTAAATCTGACACGGACTATTCGTTGTGGAAGGCCACTAAAAGTCTAAAAAGACCTAAACTGTAAGTGCCACCCATAAAAAAAGCTAATGGAACCTGGGCTCGCAGCGATAAACTAAAAGCTAATCTGTTTGCCGAACACCTAGAAATTACCTTCAAACCACTAACTGGGCAGGTAGAGAATGAATATTTAACACCGGTCAACAAAATAGACGAGGTACTTCTCTACCAGTCACTGTGAAAGAAATCAAACAAGAAGTAAAAAATCTTAAAGATAAAAAGGCTCCTGGTTACGACCTGATAACAGCAAAAATAATCAAAGCACTACCAGAAAAAGCACTACGGAAGCTACAGCACATAATCAATGCTGTCTTTAGACAAAGTTATGTTCCGAGACAGTGGAAAGAAGCAGAAATAATAATGATTACTAAGCCTAATAAACTGTTAAATGACAAAGCATTATACAGGCCAATCTCTTTATTAACAACCACATCAAAATTTTTCGAAAGATTGTTTCTGAAGAGACTTAAGCCAATTATAGAGACTAGGAAACTTATACCACCACATCAGTTTGGGTTTCGAGAAGGCCACTCAACAATAGAACAGGTACATAGAATCACTGATACGATTGAAGAGGCGTTGGAAGAGAAGAAGGTATGTTCAGCAGTATTCCTAGACGTAGCCCAAGCATTTGATAAGGTTTGGCACCATGGTCTGGAATTTAAGCGTCAACGAGATCTACCAAAACAATATTTTGAATTGCTTAAGTAATACATAAATGACCGTTATTTTCGAGTGAGACAAGAAGAGGAGTACTCAAAACTAAAGAAAATATTGGCAGGAGTCCCACAAGGTAGTGTGCTTGGCCCTGTGTTATACCTTCTGTATACAAATGATTTACCAAATATAGCAGAAGCCAGAATAGGGACGTTTGCTGATGACACTGCAATTATGACCACTGATATCAGTATTTTCGAGTCAACACGGAAACTACAAAATGCTGTTAATACAGTAAACGCTTGGACAAAAACTTGGAGAATAATGCTAAACGAATCAAAATCAACACACATCAACTTCACCAACAAGAAAGTGGAATACATCCCGATTAGACTTGAACCCGATTAGAATTGAATTTTAAATTCAGAAAAATGCAGTGGCTTATTGGAAGAAACTCTGAGCTGACAACGCAAAACAAACTACTATTATATAAACAAATCCTTAAACCTATCTGGACATACGGCATTCAACTTTGGGGCTGTGCAAAGAAAACTACAGTTAAGATCATACAAACATTTCAAAACAAAGTACTACGTAGCATTGTCAATGCTCCATGGTATATTAGAAATGACAACCTCCATCGAGACCTTAACATGGAATACGTCAGTCATGAAATAATTAAGGAGTCATGTACTGCGACTGCAGCAACATGACAACGAGGAGCTGCGAAACCTACTGGATCACACCTATGGACCAAAGCGCCTAAAAAGAACAAAGCCTTTAGAATTAGTGGTTCCCTGAACTACTGAAATCAAAGGACTGGACGAAATGGGATAAACCGATTTTTCTCATCCCATAAGATGCTACACTGCTTAAAAATACAAAACATTTACTAGATAATCACTGAGATTAGTTGTAATATTATCAGAAATATAGATTTGACTTCTTAAACAAAAAAAAAATTATTAAGTTTTTAAAATTATCAATTTTGATTATTTGTGCTATCTGTGTTATAAATTTATATTTGTGGATATTGGAGAGAATATAATTTTATAATAATTTATCATAATTGGTTAAGAATGATAAAATAATGTTTAAATAAATTAATTATTTTAATCACTATTGGGCGTGTAAATTACACGATGTAATTACACGGCTTTTTATTTTTTAACGTAAAAAATGATTTTATGTAAAAAAAACTGACGCACCATCTCTTATTAAATGGGATTGTAACTATAGCACCATCTGTTGAAAAATCTTCTTACTTTTTTACGAATAGAATTTGTGAAATAATTAAATTTGCACCGTTTGTTCGACTGCATACTGAATGGCCCCGAAAACTAACTGATTTTGGAAATACGTATTTATCTATGTTAATTAATTAAGCAAAGCGAACATTGGTAAATTTTAAAACAGATGACACTGCGAATGTTGTTTTCGTTTTTGAAATGTAATTGACGTTTTATATAATTTACGCTGTTTTATACATTATTTACATAAAAAGTGTAAAAAAATTTTTTTTACATGTAAACTCCCAACAGTGATTTTAATAAATTGGTATTTAAAAATTATAAAATTACTTTTTTTATTTATATTGTTCTTCCTACGACATACCGACATCAATTTTTTGACATTACATTTGACAGCATTTTATTTTCGTCTCTTTTATTAAATATCATGCTTTCTCTTTTTCGCCATGTTCGTTCCGACCAAAAGATAAAGTTAAACCATCTTGATGAAGAAAATTAGCAAGAAAAAGTCATTTTCAATCAATGAATTTGCTTAATAAAAATTTTGGACGGAAGGAACGGCTTTAGTGATAAATTGACGTTTCACATAACCTTAAAAATAATTATATAGTTTTTTATATGAAGGATATTTTTAATATGGTTATAGTATATGAAGACAAATTAATTACTGAAATTGGAAACTATTTTTAACCAGAGAGTCAAACCGTAGCCGAATTGAAAACCGAAAATAAACATTATTATGAACCGAAAATCGGAACAGAAACAAAAAAAATAATTAAACCGTAACTCAAATCGGAGTGATATTTGAATTTCGTTTTTTTTTCGTTCTTTTCCGATTCGGATTTTAAATTTTTTCTGTGTTTTGATTTTGTTTCCATTTAGTACTGTGAAAGATTATAATATACTATATAAATGGTTCAATCAGAGTAACATTTTAAAATATTCATTCCGGGTAGCGCTACATAGTGACGGGTACCTCTGATCTTGTAAAATACAACCAAACAAATTTCGTTCATATGTACAGTATTTTTGCTTTGATTAGATCATCTTTATGTAAAATAATCTTTGGTATTATGTACAGAACATTATTCTCCTAATTCGTTTCTATTTGATATGTTACATGGGTATTTTCTAGAACTGTCAAAGTGTCAAATGCATATACATACATATCCGTAAAGCCGAACATAAAATTAAAAATTTTCGGTTTGAAATACACCTGTTTGTGACAGCGGTTTGTTACTTTAATAGTGGTGCAACAATTAAAAATAATCTTAAATAAATTTAACATTTATAATAATAAGTAAGAGTTTCTTATTATTTTCATATAAATATTCATACGAATTTATTTCATTTTCAAACCGGTTTTGAAACTGAATTGTAATCGGAACATAATAGTCTTGAAAAACCGGAGTGGAATCAGAACGAAAAATAGAAATCAGGAACCTAACAGCAAACCGGAACGAAATCAGTTTCGGTTTGACTCTTTGATTTTAACATGACATATGATAAACAGTATAAAATGCGAGATGGAATATATTGTCGTCTTTTTTACCCGTTTCAATATGCAATATACGTTCATTTATGATTCACCTGCAGTAAGCTACGACAATTTCATTATATCATACTTTTTATCACTAAATGTGATGAAGCACCACAAAATGACCACTACAACTTAATCGAGCGTAAACCACAAAAATGAACAAAAGTTATAAAATTATAATCAACCTCTAAAACTCTTCGGAAAACAATCCGTCATTACATACAAATCGATTATAACTACCGCAAGTGTTAGTTTTTAAAACCAATACCGATTTGAGGCCAACAGATACCTGCAGTGGAAAGGCAATTGTTTTACAGTACATTCAAGATACTCCTTAACAACAAACTAACCGGATTACTACACCTGATAATTATCATCACACCCATGATCGAGACTAAAGAAAAATAATTAGTGTTAATTTGGTGAATGTTTGCTAGTGATGAACTGTTATTAGTGTTTGGACCATTTATTTAAATCGTTGAATCGACGTCAGAGAAAACCCGTCTACTTAGGCATCATATTGAGAATAGAAGGTTTCACCGAAGGAGGGAAACATATTGTTTATATGCAACACGTTAAATTGATGTTATGGATGGCATATAATAACTTGGGATTTAAACTTTTAAATATTGAGAATATAATAAAGGTAAGAAAGATGAGAAGCATCAAATATTTATTGAAGAATGTGTGTTTTACACTGGTAAATTTCAGCTAGATGAGCGATAAGGTTTTAAGCATTGAATTGTTACAGGTGATACATATTGATTTTATCAATGGTTTTTATAGGCCATTGATGGCACATACCGAAAGGCGGCACATTTATGGCACATACCGAAAATCGTTGTTTCATTGGGTTCGGATGTACCGAGCTGCGGTCCTTTGATGTACGGTATCCTTTGATTCCTTACACGATATCAAGAATATCTTTAAAGATCATGTTCTCGTGATTGGAAAGAACTCGATATGTCATTTAGCATATCTGCATTTGCAAGATATTTCGACTTTAGTAGACGTAGATGATATAAAGCCCGATTGCAAGCGGCAAGATGAATCTTGATACCATCTCTCACACTATTATCGTGAGTAATGAGAGATCGAATGGACTGAAATCAATTGTGTCTTGGTCTCTAAAACCAGAGATATACGTGATATCGACGGTAGTAATGTTAGTGAAAAATTAGCCAATCTTAAGGATAGACTCGTCTTAGAAAAAGATCATTCTTGCCTTGTTCCTAATAAACCACATGAAGGAGCTAGAAAGAATCCAAGACGCGAAGTCGGCAAGCTCTGTTCAAAATTAAAAGATGTGTATGATAACCTTCACGAAGCTGCTGAAACCAATAATACTGATAACCTTTCTACAATATTTTCTCGATTATTGCATATTCAAGGTCGACTCACGCGACTTAGGAAATCAAAGGTGGTAGCTTCAGATGTAACTGAGACACTCGCTAAAACACATTAGCTTATTGATTATATAAACTCCACTAAGACACAAACTAGTCCACTAGATGAGAGTATCACGAAACTAGAAGAAATCCAACTAGGCGAAGATGGAGATCTTAGTGACTCAGAAATAGAATCCATAAGTTCTAAATCTATTTCAAACAAGGATCACCATAGTCCTGGGATGGAGGAAATTCCTTCAATTGAATTAGGCCATAATATACCTGGCTCTTCGAGAGCTCACGAGCAACTTTGCGGTGTAACTAATTTACAACAGCGATCAATAAATATACGTGATACTCCGCAGAATGTAAAAGGCGAACGGGCACAATTCGTAAATCCACCTCAACAATCGATGTATAATGTTCCTCCACCGGCCACTTATAATCATATACAAGATCTCTTTCCAAATGGAATATTCATTTCGATGATGCATCTGGTGCGGTATTCTTATAAAGCGATTTTTAGTTAGAATCGAACATCTTGCCAAGTCTGAACATATTACCGAGTTGCGCTTAGAGGTACCGCGGTTGAGTGGTATTGGACCATGATAGAACGTCACAAAAATATTTCTTGGTCAGCACTTAAAAATGAATTGCAAAAACGTTTCCAAGACAGACGATCTGATCTGGACATTCGTCATCAGATAAATTCTCGTAAACAAGGACCACGTGATACATTTTATCAGTTTTACACCGATCTTATATCATTATCTCTGCAGTTAGAAACTCCTCTTAAAGATGACGAACTTATGTGCATTATACGTCAAAATATGCGATCTGGGTTGCAGGACCGATTAACTGAAATTCAGTTCTCTAACATAGATGATAGGATCCGTCGGTGTGTAGCGTATGAAAACACTTGGAATCGAACTGGGTTTGTTCCTTAGTTACTATGCACTCAAAAGCGCTATGTTCATGAGTTGGATATGCATCAAGCGTCGGATTTATTTCAGTCAGGAGAAGAGGAAATATCAGCTCTTCAGCAAAAACCTGTTTTTAGGACATCATTAAATAATTCTTCTGGTAAACAAACCTCATCTTTAAAGTTCCTAATAACTTTAAAACTTCAACACTTCCTTTCACACCGATACCCAAACTAATCACACCACATAGAGAGCGAGTTAAAAAGTATTGGAAATCTCTAAAGCTAATGCGTCAGCATATAAATGAATCTATGATAACAGACGGAACTGACGGACGACCATATGCCGAAGTACAAATTTTGGGTAAAACATATATTGGATTACTGGACAGTGGTGCCAGTATATCACGTCTTGGTAAAGGCTGTGAACAATTACTTAATGATCCCACTATTAAATTCCATTCATTTTACTCTTCGGTGAGAACTGCTAGTGGACATATAGAAAATATTATTGGTTACGTAAAGGTTCCCATTTGTCTTGGCGGAAAACATACATAGTCACTCTGCATCTAGCACCAAACTTGACACAACAATTGTATCTAGGCGTGGACTTCTGGCGTGTGTTCGATATAAAAATTTCATTTTCTTCAAGCTCCTCAGCTCGAGCTAAGCCACTACAAAGATCTACTACCGAAGTTTCACTGTCTGCCTTAACTGAAGTTACAGTAAAATCAGAAGATACCAGTGATGTGGAGGATACTGGTTCTCCAGAACATCAATTGAGTAACGAACAAAAATGGTTACTGGAACAAGTTATTAAGAAATTTCCTTCGTCTGCATCACAAGGATTGGGAAAAACAACTCTGTTATCTCATATTATTGATGTAGGAGGCGCAAAGCCTGTGAAACAGAGACATTATCCTGTATCACTAGCGGTCGAGGCAGAATTATATAAGGAACTGGATCGGATGTTGGCACTAGGAGTGATCGAAGAGAGTGTTAGTTCATGGTGTTCACGGTGTTGCGGTGTTCATGGTGTTGCGGTGGTACGCAAGCCGAATGGCAAGGTTAGATTGTGTCTTGATGCTCGGAAAGTCAATGAGGTTACAGTGAAGGACGCTTATCCTTTACCTATCATCGACGGGTTGCTGGGGCGTCTTGACAAAACAAGATTCATTTCGAGTCTTGATTTATGAACTGCATTCTCAAATCTTCGTCTACTTAGACGATTTATTAATAACTAGTGCTACATTCGAAGAACACATGAACTTATTGGAGAAAGTGGCTGAATTCCTTAAACGTGCTAATTTAACGATTAACATCGACAAAAGTAAATTCTTTCTAAAAGAAATTAAGTATTTAGGGCACATTATCGGCGATGGCGTGTTAAAGGTTGATCCAGCTAAAGTAGCAGCAGTTAAAGACTATCCGCGTCCAAAAACAGTACGACAAGTTCGAAGATTCTTAGGTGTCACAGGTTGGTACCGTCGCTTCATTACCAAAGATATTTGGTTTTGGAACATCGGTATCAAAGCCGAATATCCATATGGTTAAAAAAAAATGCTTTGCATTTGGTAGCATCAGCCGGATGTATTTTATTATAGACGGAAATTAATACCCAACCCATTTTACTCGCCAGACATAATTCCATCACTGCTTGGTCTTACCAAAAACATGGACCTATTTCTTCTCCCACAATTAGATTAAAAATTCGATGCGATCTGCACACCTTTTCATTGATGTTTCGCGTTTTTACTCACACCTTCACGTATAATCTATCAATTTGGCTGAATTGAGCCTCAGGTTCAATTTGTAAACAAATATGAAATTTATACGAAACACAAGTAATATACTTTCATTGATCTAAACCATACAGTAACAAAACTTACACAAAAAGGTTAAAGTACTCGGTATTATTTGTCATCACAATATATAAGCCTCCTTAACTCAAACACACGCCAAAAATGAAACAAAATATCGTTCTCAAGTACACACAAGTACAAATGCGCGATACATTTTTGTTTTTGTTCTCGCTGGTTTAAGTGTACGTATATTGTAGATAAACTACAGTATATAATAAATTGGCCTTCAAATAATTCTTTTTCAAAGACATGAATAATATTATTAATAAGAAGTAGAATTGGCGAATTACAAAAAAAAATGAGTTTGAATTTTTGCAATAGAAAAATAAACAAAAAAAAAATTTAAAGGAAATTCCCCAAAATCAGCAAACAAAGAAATTCCATATAAAGTGAAGTGAATCTCTTTCTGATTAATTTTAGCAAGAAAGAAACTGCCTTTGTAGTTGTTGTTGTACGTCTTAAACCATTTTTTCGCTTTTGTTCGTTTTGGTTTCTTTAGTACACACACAAAATGCGATTTATTACTGTAACAATTTTTATTTTAGAAAGGAATTGTCAGTTGGTTTATTTTGTATACTACGGTTCATCGGGTTTCCTATATATTGATATACTAAACAAGTTTATTGTCCTTCTGTATGTATCGCAGGATAAGTAATCCGATATAATAAATTAAGTTGTCCGCATTTAAATATATCGGAAGTCATAATAAATTATGCTTCACTTAGGGGCACAAATAAAACCAAACAGGTGGCCAGCATAGTGTATCCTTTATATAATCCATACCGCGCATATTGTATCAAGGTCAAACGATCGCGTAGATTACAACTATGAATCTCAAATCCTTTTTTTTTACTAAATTATCTTAACATAATATATTTACTTTTTAATGGATGGACAGATGCAAAAGTATTCCAATATACATACACATATTCAGACAAGAGATAATGTTAAGACGTTTAAAAAAAAAAAAGTTCAATGATCGGTTAAAAATAAAATCTTTTAAAATGTTTTATGATCACGATCATCATCATCATAATCATGTTTGCTCATTTTTAATTTTATTTTATTTAACTAAAAAATTAAAGCAAAATTTGATGATCATCATTATGCACAATAATAATGACGATAATGATCATTGTTGTAAAACAACGATATTGTGAAATCCATATCGATGTAAGATCAACGTTGATGATCGTTTTATTTTTAATTGTTCTTGATTTTGTACAAATATTTAACTAAATTTTTGTAACCGAATCATAGAGATGGTGCTGGTTGCTCTGTATCGTGTACGATGCTGTTGCTGCTGTTGATTTGTTATGATCGCGTGCCACATGTTCATGTTTTTGTTTTTATGTACACTATTTTATTAAATGCTAAATGATACGGTAAATTATAAATTATTTTTTTTGCTGTAATTTTAATCATTAACTGTGTGTTGCACAGTGCGCTGTATGATTTAAATATAGGCTTGGCGCGGCTCGATAAGAATATGCTGTACAAAAAGATATTTCGTAGACAATGAAGCAGAAGTGACTGTTATAGTCAGATGTTCAAGCAATCTTTGATGGAATAAGCTAGATAGAGCAAGGATGGACAGTATCGTATAAGAGTATTAGAAAGTATGTTTAATGGGTTGTTGGAGTATCAAAAAGAATTGCAACAAATTCTGCTGGATATCCGAACTTAGTCAAATACAACGGGTAACCAACTTTTAGCAATGTCAGAATAATGTATTGTTTCGTTTTACCCTAGTAGGGATTCAAACCACTCCACGGTTCGATCACTGGATTGTGAATAATTCAAACCACTTGCTTGTTGTTCACTATAACTTTATTTATAAAAGACCACAGTTCAATTTCACAGTACTTTTTTTACACTGTTACTTTTACTACTTCACTATTTCACTTCTTATTCCTTTTTCCCGATTTTAATTTATCGCTTTCCAAATTCAGACTGAATGTCTATGCTTTCTACTCGCGTATTTATACTCATTTTGGCCGCTTCTCGGTCATAGTAGAATTTTCCATTTATTTATTATTTCGCCTGTATACTGCGATTCATGCTGGTTTCCAAATACGAGCTTAGTACTTCTATTCAATCATAGATGTCACCCGTGTCCGTAACACTACCCTCCGCCCAAACCTGTTCGTCCTGAACAGGATCCAATTCCCTTCCTCTATAGAGAGCCAACCTTTCCAAATGTACAACCTTCGGTTTTCCTCGGATGCCCTTCTGAATTCGGTAGATTACATCATTGATTTTTGTAATCACCTTGTATGGTCCTTCCCAGCTAGGTTGCAGTTTTGGTGATAAACCTCTCTTCCGTTGCAAGTTGTGAAGCCAGACTAACTGTCCTTCTTCGAATCCTCTATTATTTGCACGGATGTCATATCGTGCCTTCATCCTATCACTTGAAATTTGTATCCTTTCTCTAACAAATCTGTGTATCTCGTCGATATGTTCCTTCAATTTATCGACGTACGCTTGTCCACACAAAGCTGTCGTTGGAATCGCCCCAAACTTCAAGTCCCCAGGTAATCTTAAATTATTTCCAAAAACGATGGTAGCTGGTGTTGTTCCCGCTGTCTCATGTGTTGCTGACCGATATGCCATTAGGAACAGTGGTATATTTTTGTCCCAATTACGCTGGTTTCTATCTACGGTTTTCTTTAGAAATTTTTCCAACGTAGCATTAAATCGTTCAACCATGCCGTCTGACTGAGGATGGAAAGGTGTTGTTCTTGTTTTATTGATCCCCAATAATTGACACATTTCCTGGAACACCACTGACTCAAAATTGCGGCCTTGATCCGAATGCAGTTCCATAGGTACCCCGTATCGACTAATCCAATTGTTTACCACGGCGTTAGCGATTGTTGTTGTTTCTTGGTTCGGTATTGGATAGACTTCAGGCCATTTACTGAAATAATCCATCACCACTAAAACATACTTGTTTCCGCTTTCGCTGGTAGGAAATGGACCTGCAATATCCATAGCGATCCGCTCAAATGGTGCTCCGCTATTATACTGCTGCATTTTCCCATGGCTTCGTTTTGCAGGACCCTTAACTGCCATGCATTGATCACATTTTTGACACCATTCTGCGACCGATTGTCTGCATCCTGCCCAGTAAAATCTTTTGCGGACTTTGGCCAGAGTCTTATTGATTCCAAGATGGCCACCACTTGTTCCCCCATGATATTCCCTCAAAATTTCTGGAATTCGGATTCTCGGTACGACCACCAATGATTGTCTATTTCTACCATAGGAACTTTCCCAAACTCTTTTTAAACAACCATCTTCGATTACCAGACTATCCCATTGAGCCCAATATGCCTTAACTTTAGGGCTCTTATCAGCTATCTCTTTCCATAATGGTCTGTGCTGATCTTCCACGAATTTTAATATGACCGATAGATCAGGATCTTCTGATTGCTCCTTTTTGATTTCCTCGTTGGTCCACTCATCGGATGGTAACACTTGCATAAGTCTTACGTCAATGACATGTTCCTTACTCTCCACTCGACCACAATGTTTGCAATCGACGGGACATGGTCGTCTTGACAGAGCATCTGCATTACCGTGAGCACTTCCTTTCCGATGTTGGATGGTATAATCGAAGCAACCCAATCTCTCGATCCACCGGGCTATCTGTCCTTCCGGATTCTTAAACTGTAACAGTCATGTTAGAGCACCATGATCTGTCCTTATGAGAAATGACTGGCCATAAAGATACTTCCGGAAATGCTCTATACATTGTACTATGGCCCACAGCTCTCTCCTTGTTACACAATAATTTCGCTCCGGCTTTGATAAAACTTTCGAAAAATATGCTATAACCCGTTCTTGCCCATCTATTTCTTGAGACAAAACCCCTCCAATACCATTATTACTTGCATCAGTATCCAAGATGAATCGTCGATTTGGTACTGGGTATGCAAGTATTGGCGCTGTGCACAACCGCTTCTTCAGCTCGCTGAACGCTTCTTCATGCTGTTTATTCCATTGGAATGGCTTGTTCTTTTGCGTTAATTCATGTAAGCTTTTCGCAACGTCAGCAAATCCCGGTACGAATCGTCGGTAGTACGTGCAAAGCCCAATAAAACTTCTCAGATCGTGTATGTTCTGTGGTTTTGGCCAATCCTTGACAGCTGAGATTTTATCCTCATCTGTATGTATACCACTCCTTCTTATCTTGTGTCCCAAATATTTAACTTCGTTGCGGATCAAGGCACACTTCTTTGGACTCAATTTTAACCCTGCTGAATGAATCCGCTCGAACACTTCGCCCAGGTTTTGCAAATGTTCCTCGAAGTTTTTACCCATAACTATGATGTCATCTAGGAACACTAAGCACGTTTTCCAATGTAACCCTTTCAGCACTCGGTCCATTAGCCTTTCAAACGTCGCAGGAGCGTTACATAATCCAAACGGCATAACGTTAAATTGCCATAATCCGTGCACCCGCCAACGTATCCAATGTATCATCAATTCTCGGTAACGGATAACTGTCCTTCTTAGTGATCGAATTGAGTTTTCTATAATCGACGCAAAATCTCATGCTGCCATCTTTCTTCTGTACCAATACCACAGGTGAACTCCATGGACTAGTCGATTGCTCAATCACCCCTGCCGTTTGCATATCCGTTACCATGCGATCCACTTCCGACTGTTTTGCCAATGGTAATCTTCTTGGAGCTTGTCGAATTGGCATTGCTGTCTCGGTGTCGATCCGGTGTTTAACTAAGTTCGTTCTACCATTATCTTCGGGATCACCACAGAAAATGGACGTGTATTTTTCCAACAACACTTTTGCAGCTTGTTTTTGTTTTGGACTTAGTTGTTCCGTCCACTTCTGTGTCAATTCTTCCACGATTTTCTGCTGCCGTTGAACTTTAGCCTTTACACTCGGATTCGTTTCTTCACATTTGACTATAGTGGATATTTCTTCGCATTTACCGATAATAGTCCCCTTTTTGATGGTTTTAGTCTTGTCCGATAAGTTGAGAACCCTCAATGGTACTCTATTGTCATGATCCGGTTTTATCAATGCTTTACCAAGCATTATTTCTCTTACTTGTTGGTCTTCGTCACTGGCTTCTACAACCCACAACTTTCGTGTCCGAGGACCTCCATCCAATTTACCCCAAATTACTGTTTCTGAGCGTGGTGGCAGCTTTGTTCGATGGTCCAACATAACTCGCCTGACGATTGGCTCCTTGCTATCCAATTGTAACGGCAGCTCAACATTACCAAAACTTAGTGTTTCTTTTCCCACATCCAACACGAATTGGTTCTTCTTCATGAAGTCCATACCCAAAATAACTTCATCTACAATATCGGCCACCAAAACTTCGTGACAGAAGTTTCTGTTTCCAATTCGTATGGTCACTTCCTTTTTCCTTTGATTTCTGCACATTCGCCGGTTGCTGTTTGCAGTTTTAACCCGCCAATTGGATGAAGTTCATTATCTATCAAATCAGCCCGCACAATCGTCCGCGTTGCCCCCGTATCTAACGTTATCACACTAGATTTGCCATCAATTTCTCCACGTATTGTCAAACTATCTCCACCCCTCGCCAATCGGGAAACAGGGATGAAGGTCACTCATGGAGCATTCGGTTGTGGGAGTCAGCTTTCGCTCCTTAAAGCTGACTCTTACTCGTTTAACGCCTGCGATCTTGCAGGACTCGACTTCTCTTCTACTCTTTTGTTGTTCTCATTGGACCTTCTATACATAGGCGACGGTGTTCTTGCTCGCTTACGTCGAATTTCCCAACAATCTCGTGATATATGACCTAGTTTATCGCAGGCCCAACATCTGATATTATGGCTGCTATCCCGGAACCTCGTTGAAGTTTCATTTACTGCTCCTTTCTCATTATATCTCGAGCTATAGTTCTCTGGTTCTACTTCGACCCGTCGCATTTTAACTGCCGGTTTCATTATGTTAAAGGCAGTTTCGTTTGTTAAGGCACAAGCGATGGTCTCCGCAAATGTGGTCTTTGATGCTAACACTACCGCTCGTCTGGTTTCTACGTCACGAATTCCATCAGTAAACGCATCAATTTTTATTCTTTCCGTGTATTCGGGAGCCATATTAAAGTGGGTGAGGTGCACCAATCGCTCAATGTCTGCTGCAAACTCCTGTAGCGTTTCACCAATTCTTTGAAAACGACCCTTGAGCTCCATCCTGTATAGCTCTCGTTTATGGTCAGCACCATATTTTCTTTCCAAGGCTAGCATTATTCGATCATAGTCCCCGCGTTCGGTTTCTGGAACGATCTGCAACATATCTGCCGCACCGCCTTTTAACGCCACTATGAGAGCTGCGACTTGGTCTTCCTTACACCAATTATTTCTTACAGCTGCCGTTTCAAATTGCAATTTGAAAATGTTGAACGACGTTGTTCCGTCGAATGTCGGAGGCTTTAATTTAATTCCGCTGACTGGTTTCTGGATTTGAGTAGCACCGCCATTATTTTTAATATCTATAATCTCTTTTTCTAGTTTCAAAATCCTTTCATCAGTCGCTTCAAATTTTTCGTTCATTTCACATTTAACTGTATCCACTTTGGCATTAAACGAGGTGGACATTTCACGGAACTTTTCACTCACTTCGGATATAAAATGCCGTTGAATATTTTCTTGTTCTTCCAACCGGTCTAGCACAGTTTCTTGGCCGGTTCTCATTTCGGTTTTCAAATTTTCTTGGCCGGTTTTCATTTCAGTCTGCAAATTTTCTTGGCCGGTTCTCATTTCAGTCTGTAAATTTTCTTGGCCGGTTCTTTTTTCGGATTTCAAATTGTCCAAGCCAGTCATCATTTGATGCATCGCCGCCATTAACTGCCTCATATCGAAATTTGTAGGTGCTGGAGTAGGTTTATTTATTGCTGCTGGGGCAATGGTTGCACCGACATTTGTTGCCACTTCCACTGGATCCTCCGCATTAGGTACGCCAGTATTAAATTCGTACTGGTCTGGATCGATGTTCTGTTCCAGCAAAGCTTGTTGTAGTCTCTCCTGTAATTCTGCTTTGCTACCCGTTGTAAGAAAACCCCTTGCATTCAGCTCGGTCTTCAGCTCCGAAACTTTCAACTCCAATAGCTTCATGTCTCCTTATTCACAATCCCACCGCTGTCACCAATTGTTACGTTGTACCCTAGTAGGGATTCAAACCACTCCACGGTTCGATCACTGGAATGTGAATAATTCAAACCACTTGCTTGTTGTTCACTATAACTTTATTTATAAAACACCACAGTTCAATTTCACAGTACTTTTTTTTACACTGTTACTTTTACTACTTCACTATTTCACTTCTTATTCCTTTTTCCCGATTTTAATTTATCGCTTTCCAAATTCAGACTGAATGTCTATGCTTTCTACTGCGTATTTATACTCATTTTACCCGCTTCTCGGTCATAGTAGAATTTTCCATTTATTTATTATTTCGCCTGTATACTGCGATTCATGCTGGTTTCCAAATACGAGCGTAGTACTTCTATTCAATCATAGATGTCACCCGTGTCCGTAACAGTATTGTAACAGACGTGGGTGACATCTCTGGATTGGAATAGCGATAAATTAAAATCGGGAAAAGTGATAAATAGTGAAATAGTAAAAGTAACAGTATGTGTAAACAGGTGATTGTCAATAAAAGTTATAGTGGAAAACAAACAAGTGGTTTTAATTATTCACAATCCAGTGATCGAACCGTGGAGTGGTTTGAATCCCTACTAGGGGAAAACGTAACAGTATGTTAATTGGTATTCTATTACTAACATACTGGCTTACAGACAAAATATCATCAATTCGATTCGAACATGAATTGATATTTGATAGTACGATCGAAAGAAAAAATGTACACTGCCAAATAATGAGAAGATAAATTTTTTGCTAATGGTCATACCTATCGTAAAATGATATTGCTGAATTTTGATTTTTTTAAAAGTGTAAGTATGTAATATAGATGGTGGTGAAATTGGGTTGATTGTACGCTTAACGGTGTGTCAGCAAATGAAATAGTGAGTTATTCTATTTACGGTCCACACTGTTTTCGAGCCATCTAAAGTTTTTAGGTGGTTCATAGCTATTGAATTGATTGCCGATTTTGCTACAGAGTCGTTTTGACGATACGCGGACATCTCCCGTCATAATGTACCCTTCTGCGAATTCGGCGTGTGCTTCTGTTGCGTTCACAAATACGACGAATAGTCACGCCACAATAGTGAAGTAAAAGCAAAATCGAAAAAAGATTTCGATTCAAATTCTGTAATTCGCTAGAACTGTTGCAACATAGCCTCACAACATTATATAGAAACGAAATGCAACATACATCAAGTCTGGTCGCATATGCCTGATGAGATGAATTTGATCATCAGATCGAAACTGGATTAGTGAAACGAACATTACAGATAGATGCCATACATTTCATAAGACAAACATTTTCATCGGCTGGTTGATTCAGCTGTCAATCAATGCCACTCTGTGGAGTTCGAGTTTAACTCCTCATGATTACAGCACCCAAGCATCATTCATTACCATATTCTACACCTTTATATATGATACTAACTTTTCAAAATGCTGCAGGGTTATATTTTTGGATGTTCTAAAATATTTAAGTATGTATACAGTAACTTGGATCGTATCGGGGCTTTGTATACATTTATTTACAATTATGTTTTACCATTATTTTGCCAACTGCACAACTCATTTTGAGCTTATTAGTTCATTCATAATGAGAATGTGCAGTGTAAAAAATAATGATACCCAATGTGTAAAAAAATAATGATAAAAAATGTATAAATATAGAATTTGCTAGATTGTTCGCATGCAAAACCAACCAGCACATTAAATCACCAACGAATCACTAGTGGTCATTGGTCCGCTACAGTTCGAGCCATGACATGATGGGATATCTATCAGATCGTGTGGATGGTCATTATAAGGTAGGTCATGGTATAATGATCTTGTAAACCCCAAAAGTTAATTTAAATATTTAATTTAAGATATAAGGCTCATATAACTCTATATTAGGGTCAAACTCGATCTCAATCATAATTATGATTTATTAGAACTATAAACTATTTTAATATCCACTTGAATATTGATTTGTAGTTTAAAATGTCAAAATTATTATGTCAATATTATTACAGGATTCGAACAGCAAACGAACTTACAACAAAATATGGAAGAGCAAATTATTTCACTTATGTCAAAATTATTTAATTATTACAGAAATCGGACAGGGCCACTTGACAAGAAAGTCATGGCACGATTTTCCAATATAGTTAAATGCCACTTCTACCGCCTAAAAGCACTGGCCACCCAGCAAACACTGAAGTTCTGGAACGTGTTATATCTATCAAATCTTGGTTGCAGGGACAGCGTGGTTTTATAAAAATTCCCTAAACTAAAGTGCTGGATCGCAAAAAGGTAGTGTGGCTCATTACAGTCGCCATTTCTTTGCAACAATTTCTTTGATTTCGTTCGACGTACCAAATGCATCCCGTATGTATCTTGAGTGCATGTAGACAGCTTTCATTCTGTTATGTTTGTGTGGCTGACTCCTTTATATTTTGATTCTTCTTATTTCTCCTGACCCCACTACTCATTATCGTCACCTAACCATTATAATTGGTTAACTTGTAAACCACCATCCGTACTCTTGACACTGAGTTTGATTTGATTCTTTGCAGTCAGATTAGACTAACACCTTTATTATGATTGTCACCTCACCTCACTTGTCACCGTGACGTGAATTGTTTTTTTTTTGTTGTTACAGCTGCTAACGCACACTTTGTTATTGCGGCTGCTAACACACACTTAGTGATATTTTGATATTATTATTTTTTTGATACGTTAATTACTATATTTTGGGAATGTAATGTTGATAAATGTTATCCTTTTGTTTCCTCTTAAACATATTTGATATTTAACTATGGTTTGACATTCAACTATTTAACATTTTAACATATTTGACATTTAACTATTCTACCTGCGTCGCAACCTATAAAGATGTAAGATCCGTGTATTATCATATAGGAAGACTGTTGTAAAACCCGAAAGTCACCTCATTCAGAGTAATCATTCGAGAGATCACGCACCCCCTTAGCTACGCAGACATATGGCCTTAGGGCCACCTAGCTTGATTGACTGAAATGGTTAGGTTATTTACTAAAAGTTAACTCTCTCAACCGTACCTCAGAGTTCGTTCTGTTACCTACAGGCTAACAGGATTCACCAATCACCACGAGAAGGTAGGCTTGGGAGGAAAGAATAGAGACTAGAGCAACCTGCATTATATATATATATATATATATATATATATATATATATATATATATATATATATATATATATATATATATATATATATATATATATAATAAAGCATTGCCTTCCATTTTGAATGACTTACATTTGTTAGTTTTGTTGGTTCGTGAACCAAACTAACAGTGAACATAGATTCGATCATGATCGAACAATAAATGCTCGCTATCGAATTGCCAAATATGGGATATTCTTAGTCGTTTTTATGTGTGATTACATTGTATTTTGTACATTATCGAATTCAAAAATATCGATTCGTTACCACCCGATAGTCACCATCCAACCATCACCACAAAAAATCAGATTGGTTAACTAAAAATAATACACTCACACAATACAGACTTGAGCCTGCCAGTTTACCCCAGAACATGTCAGCTATGACCAGGCCAAAACAAGGCTATGTTCTATTACATACATCTCAGTAACTCCCTAATAGCAAACAACCCGGATCACCCCACTAAGCCTCCTACAAGTCATCTAATCCCTTTAGATGACCTGAAGAGATGCTTCCCATTTTACACGCGGACTCCATAATTATTCGAACACGTCACACACAAATGAGACTGTTCTAACTGAGCAATGTGGAGCACTCTTCATAGCGTCATAGAAAAAGAAAGTTGAAATATCAATTTGAGTCAAAAATAAAATGTAAGTAATCGATAGTGTTTAATAGGTTTGGTGATGAATTTGCATCCTTTTTGACAGCCAGTTTCATCTAAACTTCTTTTGGAGATGGTAATTGGCTTAAATCGACTAGGCAGGATACCGACAGCTTTTGGGCACAGCATTTGGACACAGCCTTAGAACTGACGTTATTTCTTAAAAGTGATATCGACTATTAATTTGGTGAGCTGCACCAGAAAAGATGTGATAACCTTAGCTCTTATTGACTATCCAAAATCTTCTTTGGATCAATAAATCAGCAAAGATCTAAGTCCTTCTAGAATTATGATAGACGCACCTTGAGGATCTGGCTGGGCATTCTCACGAGGAATTGTTCCCTGAATAATCAGATGTTCCGAATGAAAATCACTTCTTGTGCTCCTGTACTTCATTTATTGTTCTTCTAATAAAGTCCACTATATACTGATATGGATTACAATTCCTTGTAATGATAACTGACGACCTTGAGGGTAATAGGTATCTTGGGCTTTATTAGAAGAACAAACAGATTTCGAGACTGAGAGTGTACCTCTGGGAAGAGATGCCACAATGGTCCAATCAAGCCTGGGTGACAGGGTTAAAGATTGGTTTGGTTGATTTATTTTTTAATAGAACACATTCAGTATTATTTTTCTATTTTGATTCGTTTTCGCACACATCGATATGTTATTAGCGCCGACGTTACTAAAATATATCGCCAAATTCTCCTGAAGGAATCTGACACTCATTTGAAATACATTGTGTGGCGTAACACTATCGAGGAACCGTTGAGTATATTTCGACTAACAACGGTAACATATGGCATGGGATGCTGCCACACATCTGTTCATATTTGGCCCAAAGTGTCTCAATGTATTGGCTGAAAGTAATCGTTACTACTGAAGCATCTGAAGCAATTAATCAAGATATATACGTAGATGATAAACTTACTGGCGGTAGTTCAATTGACGAAGTAAAAAAAATTAAGGACAATATCGTTCATATTTTGCAAGGGGCTGGAATGACGCTGCGAAAATGGTGTAGTAATGATGAAGCCTTGATTATTGCAGATGTTAAGAATATCGATCGAGAACCATATCTTTGTATCGACGATTCAGACTACGTGAAAACACTTGGTTTATATTGGCTTCCTCAAATGGATCAATTACGATTTAGGGTAACAAAATTTGACCCAGCCTTGCCTATCACAAAGAGAACAATCATTTCAGAAGTTGCACGGATTTTCGATTCTCTGGGATATACAGGACCCGTAGTAACAATGGGAAAGCTACTTATACAAGAACTATGGAAGATGAAAATTGATTGGGACGCTGCGTTGCTGCAAAGTTTGAATACAAAATGGCAGACACTTAGATCACAACTAATTGAACTTAACAACGTACGGATACCGTGATTTCTTCAATAGAAGCAACATTCTGAAGTTCAAATTCACGGATTCTCAGATGCGAGCGAATCAGCATCGATATATGTCCGCTGCAACGGCACTGATCGAAAATTATCATTTATTGTGTTCAAAATCTCGAATCGCTCCCACCAAGAAGATATCTCTTCCCAGGCTTGATCTGTGTGCCGCGGATTTACTGGTCACTTTAATGAAACGCGTCATACCGGCTATGAAAATTCACAACCTAGCAGTATTTTATTGGACAGACTCCACGATCGTGCTTCATTGGAAAGCTGAGTCGTCTCAGTTAAAAACATTTGTGGCAAACCGTGTTTCCAATATAAAACTATCCATAGTAAAACACCTGATTGGTACTACATTTGATTAAACGAAAACCCAGATGACTTAATATCGAGAGGTTTGCAACCATCAGCGCTATTATACCTTCTTCTTTCTGGTTCAATGGCCCTGAGTTTTTAGTTCATAATGAACGCTTGTGGCCAAAACTAATGCCACATTTTCACGGAAAAAGGGAGCTTCTCGAATTCAAAATCACAAAGTCTTGTTTGGCTACACACGATGTCATTACTTCAGACTTTAACGACATGTACAATACAATTAAATAAAAACATAATTATCGATCATTATGTAACGTGATATGCTACGATTTGCTGACAATGCGAGGGTATCAAAGGAGAAGAAACAGCTTGAACCTAAATTATACAGTGAAGAAAGAGATCGTGGTCTATTTGCCATCGTGAAGATGATTCAACGGGAATCGTTCATAGAAGAATATCAGCAACTTAACTGAGACAAACAATTCAACAAAAATTCTCTACTGAAATCCATGTTCCCATTTCTCGACCAAAACGGCATTATTCGAGTCGGAGCCCGTTTATTCCATGCGACTCTCTCCTACTCAATAAAGCATCATATCCTTCTCATATCCTCTCATCCATTTGTTTTTCACCAGAAGGTGGTTAATCAATGCTTCACCTGTCGACGAATTAATACCAAGAGTACAGTTCAACTTATGGGCCAACTACCAGCTAGTCGAATATCCATATCACCGCCATTCACCAATATCGGAATTCACTACTACGAGGAAAAAGGCCGACCATAGAATAGTTATGTATATTTGTATGCTTTGCAACCAAAGCTGTACACTTTGAATTGGTGACCGATCTTACTACATCGACCTTTATCGAGGCCTTGAAACGGTTTTTGGCAACATTTGTAACCCAGAGGCATTTGTAAGCACATATGGTCCGACAATGCAACTAATTTCGTCGGTGTCAATAATGTTCATAAACTATACCAGCTATTTTGTAGCCAAGGCCATAAAGAAGAGGTTTTAAAGCTGTGCATGGAAGATAAAATTACGTGGCACTTTGCTCCGCCTTATTCTCCACATTTTGGAGGACTGTACGAAGCGGCTGTGAAATCCGCTAAACATCATCTACAGCGAGTCATGGATCATGCTTCTTTGACGTTTAAGGAACTAAACACTTTAATCAAACAAGCTGAGGCCGTGCTGAATTCACGACCGCTTTATGATGATCCTAGTGATATGCTGCCATTGACACCGGGCCACTTTTTAATTGGTGGACCACTTACAACGATTCCGGAACCCGATGTTTAGGAACAAAACTTATCCTTCACTAAGCGATGGAATCTAGTACAACAGTTACATCAGCATTTTTGGACTCGGTGGTTACCAGAGTACCTGCTACATGTTCAACAGCGCAAATCGTGGGCGAACTCTTCAACCATTGTATCATGTGGTGACTTAGTGTTGATTAAGGACGACAACTTACCTCCTTTAAAATGGAAGCTAGGTCGCATTACCCAACTTCATGCATCACCCAAAACTAACAATGGTGAGATAACACGAGCGATTACCCGCATCTGCCCTTTGCCACTACAGCCAGAGAATGTTGAAAGGTCAACGCCTTTCAAGGAGGCGGAGTATGTTACCGCACAACAAAAATCATCTAAAGCGCATTCATGACTTCTACTGTATACATAAACATCTACATATTAAATCATATATTATTGTTATTATAGAACTCGCGAACTTTATGTATGTTCATTTTTTACATTATATAATAACTGTATATTATATAATGTTAAATTTAGATTTTTCGTACATAAAATTCCGGTTGATTTGTATACAATTAAAATTTGTCTAAATAAAATACATTCAGTCCAGAAAAACGACTCCGCAATAACGTATTATAAATTGCAAATCTTAATAAAATTAAAAATTAATTAAAATTTTAAAGCCATCCTATTTTATATTTTTAGTTCCGGGGACCGAGCTTTGCTCGGTAAAGAAAGAAAGTTTTTTTAAACACTTTCGCAAAACAACTTTAATTTAATTTTATTTATTTTATTCGACTGGGAAATCGTCGCTGTTAATAACAAGACTTATAGAATTTAGATCAGGAGCGTTCAATGTTTCTTTCCACACAACATTATACGTGCGACGTTCATTTTCAGGTGGTAACAGAACTTTCAAGCTTTGTCGTTTAACACGAGAAAATGCTACGTACAACATACCGTGATTAAAGACAGGAGTACGCAAGTCGACGCCAACAAATTCGAACGTTTGTCCTTGAGATTTATGCACGGTAATCGCAAACGCTGGTCGAAGCGGAAATTGATGTCGTTGTATTGTACATCCAAGTCGACCTTTACTGGAGTCGAGCGTAACTCGAGGAATGTGTACTTTTTGTCCAGCTTTTTCCCCAGTAATTATTTTTGCTTTAACTACGTTGTTACATAATTCGGTAACAATCAGGCGTGATCCATTGCACATGCCCTCCGAAATATCTAAATTACGCATTAGCATAATTATCGTATTTTTCTTTAGTTTCAATTCATGGGGTGGAAATCAGCAATTTCAATCGAATTAAGAAATTCTGGCGTGAATTCAATACCTCCTTCCTCTTTATCCTTTACAGAATCAAAACTTTTATACGATTTGTATTCTCCTGGGAGACGATCGACGATCTCAGCATTAATATTACTGAGTTCTTTGTTCAGCGGCGCGAGAATAACACGTTCCTTCATTCCTTCGTAATTTAGATTCGCAAGGCTATTTCCAAATACTTCTTCAATTAAATTACCACTGGAAATTATATCCTCAGGTAATTCGATTTCATTGAAATCATTTTTTGGAAAATTTCCATTTCCCAGTTTCATGATGTACTTTGCGAATGCTTCCTGTTCCGGATCGACACGCATATTTTTTTTTGGAAGATTTTTTGGAAGATTTCTATTTCCCAGTTTCAGGATGTACTTTGCGAATGCTTCCTGTTCCGGATCGACACGCATATTTTTTTTAAACGAACATTTTTTGAAATGCTTTCAGAGATGACTTTTGTTTATAGGCAAATCGAGTGTTTCACTACGGTTGCTTCGGAGTTTAACAGGTAAGCACTGACGGAAATCACCTCCAGCGACTAAAATTTTCCCTCCAAATGGCCAGTTTGGATTTCCAATAGACCGCAACAACTGATCCATATTTTGTAAACCATACTTTGGTAACATCGGTGCCTCATCCATAAGGAAAACATCAACTTGAGCGAGTTCTGTAGCTTTGACTGAACCAGGTTTAATGCTGGAAATTGAATCTGACGAAAGCGGAACTTTCAGACCAAATGTCTTGTGTGATGTTTGTCCAGCAGGCAATAGAGTTGAAGCGATTCCAGTAAATGCCATACATTTTACTTTGCGATTTTGGCCACAAAGTAAGTGATATAAGGCCTTATACACGAAGGTTTTACCGGTACCGCCTGGTCCATCTATGAAAAAACATTTTGTTTCAACATAGTTAGAGTCATTGGGTGCACGTAAAATACTGTCAACAATTTCAACCTGTTTTCCTAGTATGACGCACATAAACAAGAGATAATAATTGTGATAAGAATGCATTCTTGCATTATATGATCTAGGTACACGCCCACGAAATAATTATAAAACTGGTCCAACCATTTCATATACGACTATAAGAAATCCTGACCTATATAATATAAAACACCTAGAATTTCTATCGTTATGAATTCTTCAAATTTTCTAGATTCTATAACGTGAGACGTGAGTGCCACGCATATCTAAAAATAAATTCAAAATATAAATAATATTCCACCTACACAATCATTTGAATATGATATGTTGGAAAATGAAATTCCCGCAAAAATATTCCCACCAACTATAAAGCTATTTCCGGAATACACAACACATTCGATGCCATCACATAATCATTAAGAAATTTTGTAATTCATGAATGTGAAAATCGACTGTATGTTACATACCTATGTGAACGCATCAAATTGTACGTTCAAGAATGTAATTCAATCGAGGAGAGTAGTTAGAAATGACAAAGAGAATAAGACTAGAAAAAAAACTGCATTCTTTGGCCTCAAGTAACAAATAAACAATTTTATTACATTACACACACACACATACACAAGCACAATAGTTTTGAAGCTGACTTACCTTAGACTCATATAACAAATAAACTATAAAACAAGTTTACGTTATGTACTTTGTGCTTTTTGCGATTTGTGTATCAGTCCACATCTTAGAAATGTATAGAGATGTTTGCTTACAGTTTGAGGTAAATAATCTATGGCTTAGAGGCCGTAAACGGCCCTTACCTCGTCTCAACTGAAACCTCTTTTTTTCTGTTTAGTTTTAATTGTTGCAGGGCGGATTTTAAGACTGTCCTAGCGTAACTGTCAGAGTTCATGCACCCAACACGTGATCCATCAAGTATAAAGGTTGACATCTCTGCGGTGTTGTAGGCTGTCTAGAACTTTCGTAAGTCTGGAATTTCCTATTATGCGGATGGCACGCCACTGAACTCTATCCAGCAACTGGAGAGCAATGCCATATGCTCTACTCCAAACCTGACAGCAATTTTCTATAAAAGGTCTTATAAAGGTTTTATGTATCTGGAGAACCTGATGCGATCTAAAAAAAAAATCGTCTGCATCTATTGAGGAACCCGAGTTTGCGTGAAGATGATTTGGCCAATGATATAATGTATTTAATCCATTTTAAATTGTTGCTTATCTGAACGCCATGCAGACGAATTAAGTCACAACCCACGAAAACGTGGCCTTTAACCACAAAAGGGTATTCGTTGTGACTGAAGAGTGCAATGTTGCAATTAAATAGAAGAGTGCAATGTTGCATCATCAGCAAATATTCCGATCTTGGAGAAAACTTTTTATCCTCTTGATGGTCATCGAATCTAAGCCGTTTGCCACAAGTTTACAAATGAGATTTCCATGCCAAATCTGTCAAAAGCCTTCGATATATTCAAAAACCTCTCCTTGATGCTCAAGGACGAGATTACATTTGTTTCTAACATACGTTAAAAGATCGGTTGTGGAGCGGCTTTCGCGGAAGCCATATTGGTTATCTGAAACTATTTTATTAATCTCAAGATAATTCACCAATTATTGGTTAATGCATTTCTCAAAAACTTTAGCCACGGCTGACACAATTGATATTGGCCGGAGTCAGTTTTATTAAACCACTTTTATGAACCGATTGGATCATCGCACTCTAATATTAGAGCCAAGTCACTGGCAAACTCTTTCAATATTCGATCAGGAATTCTGAATATTAGAGCAATTGATTTCTTGTTTTCCGTCCATTTCGTTGGAGATGTTGACAGGATTCATTTTGGAACCACTATACGGAATTGATGGAGGCGTAATCGGGAACAACTGAGGTCGAGTTCGCAAATATGACTCCACCACCAAAGCACCGTCTGCACATTTCAATGTTGAAATAGATGTTTTAGAAATATTGGCAACCGATGCGACCATTTGGTAAAAGTTGCGATCGGAGATGTTCAACTCGGAAGCCTTAGTGGATTTCTTGTCGTCGGCTCTTTTCACTTCCTTAGCCCAGATATTTTAACATATGTTACGTGTGGCCTTATATTCTTCAAATGAAATCTCGTTGCGTAGGATTGGGATTGGAAAAGGATTATTAATTTCACTTAGAACGGTTTCAGTAAAATTGGTAATGATGTCGTCTATTAGATTGTTATAAAAACCCACTTCTCCCACGGGAAATGCTATAGACGCCGTGGCTGCTGTCTAAATTCTGATGGTGTTTCGACAGATATTTTTACGGTTATCAGGTTGTGGTCAGAATTTCCAATTTCAGCCTCGACACGCGCTTCCATGGAATACGGAATTGTTGTAGGACAAAGATCTAGAATATGACTGCTTGTAGAATTTTGAAATTCGGAATAACTAATAATATGTGTAAGGTCAAGCAGAACAGTAAGTCACTGTCGTCCAACACAGTTCGTATTTTGGTGATTCAACCATTCTTTATGGTGGGCATTAAAGTCACCAACTATAAATAATTCGCAGTAGGGATGTTGATTACGAATGTCATCAGATTTGTCTGACAACTATATTTTTTTTATCTATGGTCGTAAACGGCCCTTACCGCGTCTCAACTGAGACCTTACGAACCAATTTTAACGATTGGTGCACATTGTAGGTGGTCAGCCCAATGAATGTTTTTACACACAAACGCAGCGTGATGAGGCCGCGGCGTGATGAGAAACTCTCCTAAACCATTAAGCACGTACACGCACATTTATAATAAAGATGATTATTTCTTAACACCTTATGGATACAAGTAGATGTATGCTGTTGACCTTCCAATATATTTATGTTTCTCGACTGCAGTTCTACATTTTCTATATACTCTGTAAGCATGTAAAATATACCAAGCATATACATGGTATATCGAGAAAAATCCTTGGGTACAGATGAGAACAAAAGGAAAATGAATACATGTCAGTTCTTTAAATGACGTAAGTTTTGTATCACCCACACACGAGTGTTATTATATCTTCTATTTTTGGACTCGTTGCCGTACGACGTAAAAGGATGAGTCTAGGTTAGTAACCACAGCAAAATAATACGACACTAAATATACATTACGGTGCCCAATGACATAATTTCATTCATGCTGTGAATGTATACAATCTCATATATATATGCAATGAAATATTTTATTTTGATTAAATGTTATGGCTGGTCAAAGACCTGTGTTCGAATACTATGTAATTAATCTTTTGTCCAAAACACATACGTTACGATTTGCGATCAAATTTGATCTCCGAGTCTCAATGCTACAATTCAAAACAGTATATATACGTCGTCGTATATAAAAGATTATTATTACAATGTGTAAACAGTCGGAGGTGGATTATTTGCTAAGCTATCGCACACAGTAATACAAATATAAGAATTATTTAAGACAATTGATCAAAACAAAATCTACATATGATAAATGTATGTAATGTGATAATTGATCGAGCATACGAGACATTGGCTCTGTAAATTCAAAAACTATTGAAAATAATTATATTCCATCCTCCTCTGGATTCTTATAGGTAGCGTGAAGCAATATTTTAAATAATTTCTTCGGGTATTGAAAAGTTGGGGCAGCACAGTACCAACCTCATTAAGTTTCTAATTATAGAGACACTATTTGTAAGACGAATTTGCATTCGGTTCCTAAAGTTGGTCTTTACCCTAAAGAAGGTGATTGGGGTAAATTGCAGTCAGCTACATGTTTCAAAACATACAGTCCAGTTTGACTGGAAACAGTTAAATCGGCAACACCGATCGGAATCCTGTTTAGTATCTTTTTTTAACGTGTTACAGGCCATTGTTGGCCCGTACTGTGTCAACAATCTGACTCCATCGGTTTCGATCACAAGTGCCAGGAGATGCCAGGTCGCTCTCTACGCCGTGGAGCCATCGTCGCCTACCAAAAGGCGGCTCTCCCTTCAAATATCGTTGTATCATTCGGTATGGATCAGAACGTGACCAAGCCAGTGTACTCGCTTTCCTTTGATTTCATGCACGATATAAGGAATTTGCTCGGTATGTGTCATCAACGTCGCGTTTTGGGCCATCTATCATACGAATCATTCTTCTCTCGAATGTTAAAAGCCGTCTCTCGTACTCATCCGTCAAGGCCCAACTCCCACATCCACACATGAAAACGGGTCTGATCAACACTCTAAACAGTTTCAGCTTATCCGCATTTGCAAGATATTTTGATATCAGAAGTGGACCTAGAGAATATAAAGCCCGATTGCCAGCGGCAAGGCGAACCTTGATATCCTCTCTCACACTATTATCGTGGGTAATGAGAGATCCAAGATACTTGAATCTCACTCCTTCAAAAGTGTGGTTACCAATACTGAAATCTGTTGCGTCTTGGTCTCGAAAACCAGAGATCAGATATTTGGTTTTGGACTCATTGATTTTGAGACCAACGGAAGCTGAACACTGTTCCAGTGGATCAAGTATATCTTTCACTCCGTTGCCATTTAATCCAATCACACAGATATCATCTGCATATGCAAAAAGTTGATTGGATTGTCGGAATAAGATATTGTCCTGAGGTGTTTCACTTTTACGAAGGATGTATTCCAACATGAGACTAAAAAGTATCGGGAACAGCGCATCTCCTTGTCGAACACCAGAAGTAATTGCAAAAGTTCTCGATAGCCTGTTTTCAACTTTCACACAGCATTGTGATTGCGCTACTGTCATTTTACACAGATGGAGCCTGGCAAAAATACAGCGCTTAACAACTGGGCCGGGTTAAGTTATCAATCATATCGTGCCGATAACCAACTGGTTCCCAACTCAGTCTAAAAACTAGCTTAGTCTTTAACGGTGTATCCAGATACCAGGCGCCGTCCGAACCACGTAGCACCCAGATCTGTGCACTGTGGATCTCTTCCAAACGGACAAATTTTTCTCACTACTGAAAAGTAAAGCACTGAAAAGTGCACTTGCCGATTTTCACGGCAAAACTCCTTCTTCCCTAGGAAGGAGAAACGGGTTGGATACGACCACACCCTCTCCAGGGAACCAGACCAAAAGACAGAGGATATCCTGAAGTCGCAGGTAAACCGAGATGAGGGTTCAAGATCGGAAGAAATTCCGGAAATAAGATTCAAGGAAATTGTACTTTACGAGCGCCGTGTGCTTGTGAAAGACAAGCACAAGTATCTTGAAATAAATTGCTCGAAAAGTGATTAAAACACCGTGTATTTCTGGAGATCTTTTGTCTTTAGTGAGCTGTGGCTTGAATAACGGCTCTGCAAACGATACAACTTATAAATGCATCCTCGAAGCTGTACCGACTCTAAATCCTTGAGAGAATGATGAGCTAGAGCGTATTCTGTTCTGTGACCTACCCATGCCTGTAAGGGGTAGTTTTTGTTCCTGGCTCGACCGTAGAACCTTCGTTTATTCTGAAGGGACTGAAAATTCAAAATCTGAGACTAAAGACTGACAAATGGATCATGTTTAGACAAAAGAGAGAACCGAAAGGCATAATTCTACACCATGGACTAGGTGAGCCATCCGTACCAGGGCTGGAAGCACTAGTTTTTAAACCCTTTTTTGCTCTTAGTAGGATCACAATAAATGTGTCCTCCACCATCCCAAGTTGATTGGAATGTTTGGGGTACAGTTTATACAGATAAACTTGCAAAGGCGTCTTTCTCTCTCATAGTAAAACTGAAATACATTAATATCTAAATATATTTTTGATTTAAGAACCATGTATTCACGGGAACAAAATGAAAAGACTCAATTCAGGGATTTTCTCCTGGTTACTGAGACCGGCTCTAGACCGAGAAATCTGTTGCTATGCCGTTGTTGAAATAAAATAACAAGGTGTTCGACGTGAGAATCTTGGGATCTCTGTTTATTTCCCATATTCTTCGGAGCTTCATCATCCTACTAAAAAGTTTATCAAAGCTTTAAAGTACGCAAACCGTAATGATCCCAATCATTGCCGGATGTGATGCAAATCTGGGGCAGTTTCGATATTAATCCTGGAGCAGTTTCGATTTTAATCCTTGAGACATTTTCCCCTTGGAATTTTTTAAATTAAAGAAGGCGGACATTATTCTAGAACTACATGCCACTAGGGCTCACGGTTCAACCCACATATACTAACAGATTAAAAACACCCAATTGTAATTGATGTGTGGTAACCACCCTGGGAATCAAACCGAGACTGCCAAATGACAGAGCAAGCAAGATAATTTCACTGCCACGAGAGCGATAAAATACTTATCGTCTAGTAAATACTTATCTGCAACTGACCTAGTCATCCCGAATGTGGGCAATATAAAAACTACATTTTTGATATCCTCAAGGCAAGAAGTAAAATTGTCATTACTCTTGCCTCATACGGAGTCTAAGTGGGAAAGTCTCATTGGACAGCCTTATATGACTTTACACTCTCTGACCATCGCTACTTCTCCTTCTCTCTAACCGGCGATAAACCTGAAATTATGACTCCATCGCAACCAGTCACTTCTACCTTCAGTAACGAAAATCAGAAAGTGCGAAGGAATGGATAAGGCAGCTTGAAGAGTATTAACTAGCGCTTATAAGAAGAACTGTCCTGTAAGTAAGCCTAAAAGAACTGGGTCACCATGGTAGTCCAGGGAGGCCAAAAATAACTGGGACTTGTACAAATCTTCACAGAGAGTACAAGAAAGGTATCCAAAGTGAAAAAAATCGAAATGGAGATCTTTGTGTGAGAAAGTGGGTTAGTCTTACTGCAACCGTTAAGCTCAAGAGAGTTCTCTGCGGTTATATAAAGGTCATTATCGGAAGTCTAGAGAAATCTGATGGAACTCATACGAGTACGAACCAGCAAGGTTCTAATGAAACAACGCAAACTGCGAATAATGCGATCAACTGACGACCTTGAAGTCTGGTATCTACCTTGAACTTCATTAGAAGAATGAGATATTCGACTGACAGAATACATCCAGAATGACAGAATATATGTAGGTAGGGAAAAGTGAGAGTTAGCCCGTACAGCACCGCAATCAAAACGATCGCCGGTGTTGACATCTGTTCAATTCTGCCTAAAAGGTGGTGTAATCGTAATTGGATTGCACCGGAATCTAAAATTCCGTTAATAATGTTAGTAACGACAAATAGTGTGCCGCAGAGAAAGTTATCTTATAACACTCTACATGCGAATATTAAAGTATAAATTTATTTCGCTGGTGATACATTATACAACATTGTATTGAGCATCCAACTAGCGTTTCACAAAAAATCGTATATATAGAAAGGTTACATCGCAGCTCCCATATATTTTTGGTATATCTTATATTTACTACAAGTATAATGTATGTATGTGTGTGCATTCACGATGTAATGACTCTGTTGCCAAGCGTAGAAAAATAAATTTCCATTTATGTCGAGTTTTTCTTCTTTGCCATCCACTTTAACTTAATTTATTTCTTTTGTGACAATTTTCAATTTTCATAATCGAATACCAAGTTAGTTGTAGTAGTTGCGATTCCAATTGAAATAAAACAACAATATCATCTTAAGTAGGTACATATGCAAGATATATGTATATATGATATCCAACCTACACACACCCTGGTTAGTTATTTTAATGATTTCTTGTATAGTTATATACCTCCTCGATATACAGTTGATTCGATCGACAACATTGTTGTATGTAAGTAATGTTAACCATTAACTTTATTTATTTGTATCCACTATATAACGCCTTCACTGGTGTACAAAGATTGTGGTGTACCAAAATAAATTGATTATTCCTATGATTGAGCGCATGATCTTGTTGCCAAGTACGAAACTTAAGTAAAAAATTTAATCTCAAATTGTGCTGTAACTAATTAGTACACGTGCCAATATTGAGCTGAGGTGGCTATTAGTCGCTCTCTAGTTCTCGTATTTCGGTTATTTCTGTCTAAACTTGAAAGCATAATTTAATTCATTTTATTTTACCGGAAATTCCAATTTTAGATGAAAACAAAATATATTTTTTCGCGTTTTATGAATTTGCAATTTATTATACATAATATGTATGCTGTTAGATATAAGATATCTCGAATAGAGTTAGAAACCATAAAATAATATTTTACCGACATTTTTAAATGAACGAATCATCGCGCATAAGCTATAGACACACCATATAATTCGCGATTTACCTTGATTGCAATAAAACGTGTATTCAATGTACGATTCAACATTGGGAACAAAGCACGTACATTGAATAAGAGAGTAGGGGTATATAAAAAGCCTAGATAGTATGTGTGTACATATATATAGAAATTATATAGTGACGCGCGCAACATGTCAGCAAGGACGTTATAGAATTATAAACAACGACACTTATATTGTGCAACGCCACTTTTCCTTATATGGGTCGTCTAATATGCAAATGCAATACTTTATACGAATTAGTCATTTTGGAACGAAAACAAGTAAATAACCTGGCTAAAACAACAAAATGAAAGCATTCGTTTGCATTCTGCAAAATTATTTTTTACGAGTATGTTATCAAAACCATGAACGTCAAGTCGAATTTGTTATCAAAACCGCTATTGGTTTCAACTGTTAAATCCTTGATTTTTCTTTCCTTGAGCGGTTTCGAGTTCGACTTTTGCCGTTGACCAAAAATTAACATGCACCGGTTGACGTAAAAAGCGGATGGGTCTAAAAGCATTCGTTGGGCTGACCACCTACAATGTTCACCAAATACGTATTAATGGTTCGTAAGGTGTTAGTTCAGACGCGGTTAGGGCCGTTTACAGCCTTTAAACCAGATTATAAATAGTTGAAATCCGAATTTGGTGCTTTCGTACAGGCCTTTGAACTGTATTCTTTTTATACTGAATCAGAAAATAAAATATCGTGTGCCTCAAAATACTTTTCAAATTAAGCTCTTCAACATGATAAGTTTATAGAAACTAGAATCTTTTTTTATAGAAGCTATAGATACAATAGATACAAGTTAGTTTAGAAGGTTACTTTGCATTTGCGGCCGTATTTCGCCAATAACTTTTCGAATGTTGATTTCAAGGTCTTCAATTGTCTCTGGTTTATCGACATAGACAAGTAACTTTACACAACAACAAAAAAATTATCCAATGGGATTAAACCACATGATCGTGGTAGCCATTTGGCTCCGTACTGTTGGAACCATATGTCAGCAAGATTAATGCCAGCTAATCGAGGTACGAGAAATTTCTAATCATGTCCATACACCACTCACGATTGAGAGTAACATTCTGACGACCATCGTTTTTGAAGACATATGGACCAACGGTTCATATGGACCATTGGTTCTAATCCACAAGTTTTTGTGCCCATAAAGCGCACAAAAACTTGTGGATTAGAACCAAAAATAGGCCCATATGTATGACACCGAAGATTGTATGATACTATATGTATGATACCGAAGGTTGAAAAATGTTTGTTACCATCAATTTTGTTACATACTATTTTTAACCTTTTGAAGATTTTGCACCTATAATAATTTTAATAATGAAATACTCTCTACTAGATTTTAAGCTTTTGACCAAAAGGGAGATCTGAATTACTGTCATAGGGTACTTGAATTTGCATTACGAGTTTTGTACAAAATGATAATCGATTTGTTATCATATTCTGATAGTCTTTATACTTGACTTTTACTGAGATATTCCTTTCGAAATTGAGGCTTCGAGGTGGAACGGCTACAAATACTCGTATACCAAGTGTAAATAAAAAAGCCAAGCAGCGCCATTTTCAAAAAACGAAATCACTCGTTTTATACCAATTTCCCCGATTCATTACTTACTCCACTGTTATATTGATTGACATAATTGAAGATGTTTCACTATCCTTTATGAACATGAAGAAGAGATTTTCTGATATTATGCTTATATAATACCTTTATCATCATTTTGACAAGTAAGATTTGAGGATCCCGACTGTTAAACCCCGTGATATAAAAAATGCAGAACTTGTTTTAATTAATTTTTTTTTAAATACGCGTTGAAGCCAACATCGCCGACACCGATCTCTTCGCCTACCAAAAGAGGGCTTCAAAGATTACGGTATCATTCAGTTCGGATCAGCAAGTAGAACGTGATCGAGCTAACGTACTCGCTGCCCATTGACTTCATGCACGATATCAGAAATTCACTTCAAATTCCTTACCTCGTGATTGAACAAAACTCGATATATGCCATCAACGTCGCGTTTTGGGTCATACATATATCACACGCATAATTCTTCTCTCGAATGTAAGGAGTTATCTGTAAGGCCTCCTTCAAACGTGTGGTTACCACTACTGAAATCAATTGCATCTTGGTCTCGAAAAGCGGTCGTGATTAATATCATCCTGGCCTCGAATTGATTTTGAGACCACCGGAAGCTGAAAACTGTTCCAGTGGAGCAATCAGAAATTATCAGCTGCATATGCAAAAAGTTGATTGGATTGTCGGAATAAGATATCGCCTTGAGGTGTTTCACTTTAACGAAGAATGTATTTCAACATGAGATTAAAAATTATCGGGGATAGCGCATCTCCTTATCGAACACCTGAAGCTTTTTCTGTATCATCATTTTTCGGATGCAAGGTTAATTAGCTCAGCCTACGTCAAACATCTTGAAGTTTTTGTGTTTTTCTGGATAATAAACTTTCTTGGAAGTATCATCTGGATTTCAAACTATACAAAAGCTACTGCGATTTTTTGGCAATGTCGTAGAGCTTTTGGTAATTCCTGGGCACTATCCCCCAAAATGCTTTATTTTATGTACAGGTCACTGGTTCTACCAATGCTAACTTATGCGTCTATTGTTTGGTGGCCAGTGGTTAAAGTAAAATCTTCATTTGGCAAACTAAACTATTTGCAAAATATCGCTAGTGGGGCTGTAATTGGAGCCATGTCTTCAACTCTTGTCCTGGCTATGGAGCTCATTCTCTCCCTATCACAGTTATACAATCCTTCATTTTAGGTACTGCTTGTTTGGCTGCCTTGCGCTTGAGGATGCTGAGGCATGGAATGCTTGTCGCACTACTTCAGGTCATAGATCAATTCTTAATGAATTTACACGAGCTATACCAGAAATCAACATGACAACTGATTGGCTTCTGCCTGTTTTTAGTTTCCATGGATCATATGAGGTGGTTTATCCATCAAGGGATATGTGGTTCTCACCAGACTTGCCCAAACAGATATCCGAATCGCTTGTATTCTTTTCAGATGGCTGTCTCTGAACAGGGTGCTGGATTTGGTTACTACTGTCCATAGCATGATTTGAGAATCTCTAGCAGTTTGGCGTCTTACTGTACCATTCATCAAGCGGAATTAATTCGGTTACTCTCTGCGTGATTTCAGCTTTTAATCTCGCTGCCGACGACAAAGAGATTATATTTTAAACGGACAGTAACTGTCCTTAACTCATTGAACAATCCTCGAACTAGCTCTAAACTGGTAGGGGAGTGTAAGAATTTGCAGAACCTCCTTCGTTGTAATAACGGTAACGATCATGTGGGCTCCCGCCCATTGTGACATTGATGGCAACGAAGTTGCAGACAATTTGACTAAAACTGGTTCTCGCTTAATTTTCGTAGGCCTTGAACCAGCTACTCCTGTACCTCTTTACATAGTGAAACAAACAATCAAAACCGTTACCATATCGAACCGATAACTGACGTGGTCAACCACCACTACTGGCCGTAAGGTAAAATACTTTATAAAGGGGCTTAACCGGAAGCTGACCAAATACGTTCTTTCGTTGAAAAAGAACAACTTGAGAATTTTGGTTTCTTTACTTACTGGCCATGACCGTTTCAAAAGTCATCTTCATCGCATGGGACTTGCCAATGATGCCGTATGCGACGAATGTCTTGAGGATGTTGATGACAGCCTACAGTTCATCAGTAGCTGTCCGGCTTCCGACCGCATTAGATCACTTGTGTTCAACTCCAGGATTATTCCTGTTAATCAACTGTCTTCTCTGGCCTGGTTCAAACTGCTCCAGTTTGCTAAGGTTGCAGAACGCACCTGTGCGGTTTTGAAGAAATCCTAGGTTTGCACCAGGGGCCCTTTATGGAATTGAGTGCGGAACCTATAAGGCTTCCAGCCAACTTTAATAATAATAAAATAGTCGAACACCAGAAGTAATTGCAAAAGTTCTCGATAACTTGTTCTCAACTGTAACACAGCATTGTGACCGCGTTACTGTCATTTTACACAGATGTATGTATTTGTTTGGTATTTCTAAATATTCAAGCGCATCCTATAGTCTCTGTCTCTCTCTCTCTCTTTCTCTCTTGATCTAGTCGTAGGCTTGCTTAATATTTGGAAAGTATCTTGAAATAGTACTTGAAAAGAATCATCCGTTGCGAGAAAACTGGATCAGTGACCGATAATTTCCTCCGCCAGAGCAGTAATTCTTTCCAAGATAATGTACGACAGTTACTTGTATGCTGTGCAAAGGAGAGCTAAGGGAATATATTTGCCGATAACTTGGCCCGTTTGGTTGTGGCCTCCACTTTTGTGGGATCTGAGCTCGCTTTACGAGTGACGTCACTATCCCTTAAACGAGAAATTGACTGCCACTTTGGGAATCTGCACCAAAAGATATGGGATAATCTCATCTCTCTTCCTCTATCCAAAATCTTCTTTTGATCAATAAACCAGCAAAGATCACAGTCCTTCTTAAATTATGATAGACAATATTTAAGGATCTTGCTGGGCGTTCTAACGGGGCATTGCTCCCTGAATAATCATATGTTTCGAATGAAAATTCGAAACATCTCATACTGTGAACAGTGTGGGGACGGAGCAGAAGATATTGTTGAGCATTTTTTGTGCTCATATTCCTCACACTCTTCACATAAAGTGCACCGTTTTGGCTCACAATTCTTATTTGAAGATCATTTGACGACCTTGAGGCTACCAGATATCTTGGACTTCATGAGAAGAACAAATAGATTCCGGAACTGAGTGTGTCTGGGAAGGAAGGTCGCAATATGCCAATTGAGCTTGAGTATTAGGGGGAGGGGTGATGGAGAGCTATACCTCAATAATTCTCACATTTCAAGCGATCACCCTTCTTGAATATTGGCATAATGCGGCCACTTTCCATTGTTGTTTTAATTAATAGAACTTCACTAATTGCAATTAGATTATTCGTAGTTCATCTTAAATATTTCATAAATCACTGTTGAAATAATGTCTATTTAATATAATTAATTCAAATTACACATTATATACATAGCTTAATGTACAAATAATCTAAATTGTGGAATCAGTTGAACTCAATTACGAAACATAATAATGGAATGTACTCGTGTATGTACAGTGTTTACAGAGTAAATTCATCAAAACTCTATATTTTATGGCCGCATTAAGAATTTTTAATTGATCTCAATGGTTGCGGCAGTTAAATTCTAAAACCTTCGATAAAATTTTTATTTATGGTAAGCATAAGCCGTTAATACTTACTACTCATAAATTATATAGTTGGTTGAAACGCGCTTGTGGATAACATACTCGTAAAACCAAAATGATGATCATATAGCATCGACATGTGTTGTGTATCTAATGGCATCTAATCACTACTAATAGGTTGAATTTATATATGTTTGTGGTGAACTATAAAAAAACAATCTACTATTGGATTTGATTATTGGCCTAACTCACCTGCACAATTAATTTTCGTATAAAATTTTACAGTTGAACGTTAATTAGTGAATACTGAATTGTAGAAAATTAGCGTGATTTTTTAATGAGATCATCATTATCAAAAAGATGTATGTATATAGTTATTAACAAAAGTGAAGGCCACAATTAATTTTGTAAATATATATTTACAAATCCATAATTAATTAGAACATTGTTAAAATATAAATTAACAAAGATCGCGTCATACAGTACAAATAGCGATACAACCATGGGGGCTCTCCATAAACGATGTCCATTGTCCAAATTTAGGGGTGGGAAGTGGTTTAGTTTGACAAAACGTGATAAAAGTATGAAGAAGGAGGAGGGGGAGGCTTCAGAATTGTGATGTCTCTAAAGCAAGATAAACTGACATAATTTTATATATATTTAAGAAAAAAAGATCAGGAGAGATCGAAAAAACATCGAGACACCAGACGGAAAAAAATGGCAGAAATCGTACACAATTCTACAGAATTAAAACGAAAATTAAAGGTTAGAAATAAACCTGGTAGACCGTCAATTCAATGTAATCAACTTGAACTTCTGAATGCAATTATAGAAATAGCCAACTATTCTGAATGCAATTATAGAAATAGCCTAACCTAAGACGAAAATTATAGGAGTGTTAAAAAACTAACAGAACTAACAGAGGCGTTAAAGAAGGAGGGATTTATTATTTCTCGAAGTGGTGTGTATTTCTAATCCCGTCCTTTCCTTAGGCACTAACCTGTCAAGATGAACGAAACATGGCAAGCCACATACATGTAAAATTTAACAAATAAGATGGAACATATACGTGCATTGGTCGACCGACCACACATAATATATGAGACGTTATACAACAAACAGTCACAGAAAACAATAATCACAATGAACGAGCGCTTATTACATGAACCGATTACATAAATTCAAATTCACTGAAAACAAAAACACAAATGACAAATCACACGACACCACAATATAGAACAAAACTTTTCATATGACAGTGACAGTGATATACGTCAGACCAATGTCAAATATACCTCCAAGTTGGTTGCATCTCGATAATCAACGGTAGGTGAAATTTGTGCTAGAATATAGATGGCGTAAGGAGGGCGGAGATGAGAACGTATTGTCTGATGCACAGTGAGAGACCGAAAAGTTATAAAAGGTGATGAGTGTTAGCCAAAAGGGTTTTTTTTGTTCACACGAGTTGAATGTGGTTCGTAACAAGAACCACGTGGATCTAGACCATATCGGCAAGTGGAACGCGAGCAATTGCGATGCTTGTCCGCCTTCCCAACGTCGAGGAACACACGTGCCAGAGAGAGAATGGAGCAGTACGAGTGGATAACAGGTTAGTGCCATTTTTCCTTACAAGTTCCCAGTGTATCAAATTCCCATACATCGACAGTACAATCCTTCCCACTTGTTACAGCCAGCCCGAAGGTGTCAAGCCAACCCGAGGGTCTCTAGTCTTGGGCAGGCGCCCAAAAATAATCAATTTGTCTGCAAGTGGGGAGGTGGAAGAAGAGCAAAGAGAGAGGACGGCCCAATCAACTTATCGTCGGCGTCTCAAATACAGTTGTGTGATCGATTGTAGAAATACAGTGTCTAAATTGAAATAATTTGTTTTATTTGTAAACGTGCACGTCACAGCATATAAAGACAGCTCCAGTTAAATTGATGTGGTCTCAAAAACCTTCATAATCAACATAATGAAGGAAAGTTTTGCATTGCAAACTTTAGGTATTTGAAAGAATTATCATAATTTTTGGGACCAAACTGTGTACTCGTGTACCAATTGGAATGACTACCGCACATCTTCAAGCTCCATTACTGATGCATCTGGAATACAGGATCCAATTTCAGATCATGATAAGGTTGAAGCTGAGCAGCATAAGCTCATTCCATCTGTTTATGCAGGCATTAACATAACCGATACAGTTGAATTTTCAGGGTCAACATACAAAGTCATTTAATAAGTTCATAGGATGACACATAGATGGCGTTACTTGAATTTTTTGTGTATGAACCTTTCAACGATACAAATAGTAGAGAAGTGGATTGCTGAATTTAAATGTGGTCGTACCAGCACAAATGATGCAGAGGGTAGAAGTCGCCCAAATGAGGCTATTATTTCAGAAAACATCAAAAAATCCACAAATTGGTTATAAACGATCGCAAATTGAAGGTGCACGAGCTAACTGACATTGTAAAGATACGAAAGCTCTGTGCAAAGTGGGTGCCGCGTGAGCTCACAGTCGACCAAAAATAACAACAAATTGTTGCTTCAGAGTAGTGTTTGGCACTATTAAACCGCACTAAAATGAAATTCTATCGTCGATATCCCACCATCAACAGCGACTATTACTGTGCACTTTTGGTTCGATTGAAGGCTGAAATCACAAAAAATTTGCAAAAGAAAAAGTATTGATTCACCAAGACAATGCATCGTGTCATAGATCGATGAAAACGATGGCAAAATTGAATGAATTGGGCTTCGAATTGCTTACCCACCCACCATATTATCCAGATTAAGCCCCTAGTGACCTTTTCTTGTTTTCAGATCGCAAGAGAATGCTTGCTGTCTAAATTAAAGTCCAATGATGAAGTAATAGCTGAAACTCTGGCCTATTTTGGACTATAAAAGTGGTATCGAAAGGTGGAAATCGATATACTCGTTGTGTCACTCTCGAAAGCAACTATGTTGAATACTGAAATCGAGTTTTGTCAAAATTTTTATTTTTGACCTGAATTGTTGCAATACGATCAACGAAACGTAATTCTTCAACTGCTTTAGGCCAATTCACCATTTCAGCAAACATAATTTAGATATTGTGACAAATGCTCCGTGAAGAATCCCATTTAATCGAATGGAGAGGCGAATGGCACCTCTTAGCCGGAAATTATCTGGCTTAATATTGCCGCACGACAATTTCGGATCACATCTAGACTCTCGGGGTCCGGCCACCCATCTTGGTCCAGCCATCTTGGTTTTGTGACGTTTAGCTCAGTTTCACTTAAACCTTTGTTGGGTAGGCGCCCCAATTTTATAATGAATAAATATACGCGACAAGAACGAGTAGAAATATAGTGACCTTAAATATCCTTACCGTCCAGTGCCTCACAAAACTACAATTTATCGTTTACATGCGAACTTTCGACAGTACGGTACGACAGCAGACAGGCCTCGTTTTGGAAGACAATGGACGTCTCGTAACGCTGAAAATGTGACTCTGGTGCGCGATAATGTTGCAGTGTCTAGAAATATTAATTCGGAGACATGGTTCCCAGTTACACATTTCAGCACGCAGATTAAGGCGAATTTTGAAAACTGATTTGAAAGTGTTCGCGTACAAAATTCAACTAATCCAAAAATTGCTACCGAGTGACTCTGATCAACGAGTTGAGTACAGTAATGCAATTTTAAGGCTGTCTGGTGAAATTAAAGATTTTTCGTCTAAATTGATAATGAGCGATGAAGCCCATTTTCATCTCAGTGGCCATGTCAAAAAAAATTATTGGTTTTGGGGAATACAGAGCAAGGTGTTGAAGTTACTGTTACTGCCGCCGGTATCAAGACATGATTCGAAATTTTCTTGGGCCTGAAATGGAAGAGCAAGGACTATAGAGACATGTGGTTTCAGCAAGATGGGGCCACAACAGACACAGCCCGTTCAACAATTCAATTATTGAATGAGGTTTTTCCACGAAGACTAATTTCGCGAAAAGGCGACTTAGCATGGCCAGCCAGATCTCCGGAATTAACAACACCAGATTTTTTTTATCGAGTTTTTTAATAAATCAAAAGTTTATGTGAATAAGCCACAAACGATTCAACATCTTAAAGATAATATTCGTCACAGTCGTTTTGCAAAGTGAATCGCAGTCACCATTTAACCGCTATAACTTTCCAATCATAACGAAAAACAAATGAACTTTTTGTGAAACCTAAGCCTACTTATCTTTTCTTTGAACAAAGCTATAGACAATCAAAGTGGTAGCTGACTTTTGCCCCACCCTGTAGATGGATAACGTGTTGTTGCCAATTTATTTTATAGATCCCGACAAATCAGAATTGAAGAACGAAGATATTAATGAAAAAAACTCCGAATGGTTTGCAAGACATGTACAAACAAGCCAATATTTATTATAGGTAATTCACGAAATCATGGGGCTGTCCATAAACGATGGTCATCAATGCTCGAACCATCCAAGATGCTCGATACGACGTACTTCCTTATACACTAAATTATCATATTAATAATTTTAATTCCTTATTATATTAAATTAATTAGATATTATTAATGAATTTTCGTCGCTAACGATTATATCTTAATTTGAATTAACAGAAACAAAACTTAAAAATTAACGAAAAGATTGTGAACGTTAATTTGTACGAACACATGTTTTGCATTTTGTTATCACAAAATGCGACAATTGCACATGGTGTGTGCTTATAAATAATCGCGGATAATCATCATATTAACATGCGAATGATCATTTAGAATGGGTGGTCTAATAAGAGTTTAAGGGCAGGTGATGTTAAAGAAAATCAGAAAATTTAATCGAATCTCACCTTAACATAACATACGATTTCAATTAGACCACCTACTACTATACGCATATGTACACGTATCATATCTTAAAAAAAACATATTTTATTGGTGCTGAGACACCTCCAACTCGCACACATACACACACACGCAACAGATCACACGAAACACAACAAATGTTTTTTCAAACCATATACGGGATTTATTACACATTCGTGTATAACAATTATTTTATGCCGTCACCATCGTCGAATACCTCATCATCGATGCGCGGTGATTACTTCATTTATTTTAGTGTGTGGTTGGATAATAAAAACAAACGAAAACAAATCAAGAGAACCAAATAGATTGGGATGTAGATGTATGATGGAATCTCTCCGGATGTGAATTTTTTTTAAAAATATGAATTTCAAACCTACGCCAGTCGCCAAATGTCGCGGTTAAACCACATATTTAACCTTAAAAAGTGAATTTAACAAGAGTAATCAATTAACACCTTTGTATTGTATTTGGTCTGAGAACCGTTAAAAGTTTTATCGTTAGTTTGGTTAGTAAAATTTCTAAGGTGTATCGTTGTTTATTTGTGGATGATCGCAAGGTGCCGTATGTTGCGAGTTTGCTATTATTAGATAATATTAAATGGTTTAAGAGGTTAATACGACATAAGAAAATGCTGCTCAAAATTTCTGTTCCAGTTGATTAAATACACCTGCATGAATGACATTTCTAATGTTGCTATTCCTTGTGAACCGAATCAGCACGATTAGACAGGCCACGCCGTTTTATTTTTGTTAGAAATGAGACGGTAGACCATTCAAAGATCGCTGTATCATTCGGTTTGCATCAACACGCAGTACGAGTCCGAGCCAGCGTACTTGCTGTCCTTTGATTTCATGCACGATATCATGCGTGATCTAGGAGTACCTGAGCAGTCTTCGGTATACCATTTTGCAGTTACCGTCTGACCCTTTTTCCAGAAGAATAGCAGCTAAAATTTTCGGATCAAGTGAAGTAAACTGACATCATTACTTTATTTTGTTGATTATTGTTGCTTAGCTTCTACGGGTGGGTTTACTCCTGTTGGACTCCATACTATATAGACTTGCGTTTGGTATCCAAATGGTACTTTTATAACCAAGAATCGTCACCAGTCATAACTTTAATAATTGATGAATATCTACATACGCCCAAAAATAAATCAATATTCTCAGGCAATTCTGGAGGGCTTGTCGTTCCTGGGGGGTGGATTACCCTGTAAGTGGGTTAATCAATCACATGCTTGGGAGCAGGTTGGTTAACTCGGAGCTTCAACGAGTTGGGTGACTAAGGGAATTCCGCAGAGCTGTCCTGTTTCCTCTCCTCTGAAACATAGCAGTCAATTGGTTGCTGTTAGAGCTAGAGAGAGAGAGAGAAAGGGGATCCGAGTGATTGCTTTTGCAGATGATGAAGCGATAGCTGCCTCTGGTGCATATTTAAGCACGATGAAGGAGGTGCTTTAAAATGCCCTTCTAATCATAACGAGTTGTAACTGAACTGGAACTATTTACTATACGTAATATAAAATACTGGTAGTAGATCCACTTCTATTAAATGACAAGAGACTAGCTTTTACTGGAAATATAGCCATGTACTCGTGCAGAAGAGCCATCGGAAAAAGATGCGACCTGAAGACGGGGCTGGTACACTGGATATACACTCCTGTAGTGAAACCTGTACTTATTTATGTGTGAGCGTGTGGTAGCCAGCTCTTGTTAAAATAACGTACAGAAAAGAGATCGAGAAGGTGCAAAGAACGGCCTGTATGCCTATGAGCGGGGCGCTGACGGCAACACCTACAAGTGCCTTGGAGGTCATGTTTCACCTTTTCCCCGTGGAAATTTATGGTAAGCGGATGGCGGCGATTTCGGCCACCCGACTATCAGCATATCGTAAGGGAAATGTCTTCAGACACGACACTCAACGATAGTTAGATCGCTGAGGAAGGAACTTGCGAATCTAGACTATGTTACTCCGACTTTATCCGTAAAAAAAAAATCTGAACTACCTGCCCCTCAAGGGAATATTGGAGGAGCGGATCGGCTGCAGAAACGGAAGCATTGTACACTGCAGTGTGTACCAGTCAGAGGTAATAGCGATTGAGAAGGTTCTGAACTGGTTGAGACATTATGTGGTATCCTCGCCTGATATCGCAATTTATGTGGGCAGTCAAGTGGCAATTAAGTCGCTGGACTCAGTTTTTTTGACGTCTAGAGTGAGTGAGCATTTCAATATTTAGATAGTTTAGATCTCCAAGCACTCAAACGTTATGGGAAACTGTCAGGCGGACGAACTCGCGAGACATGGTACAACTCTCCAACTGCTACCGGAAAGGGCAAAGTTGGAAAGACCTAATAATGCACTCAAAACTGTGCTTAAAAATTTGATAGTAGTCTCAGCGAACGATAGGTGGAGGAACACCCTCTCATGTAGAGTAGCAAGGAAAGTCTGGCCAAAGCTGGAATTGAAACGCTCAAAGTCAATGGGGTGGAGTGGAGTAGATTGACATATTTTGGAGTGGGTTCAGAATAGGTAGAGCAGGCACGGTCTGGATTCGGTAATTAATTGTATATATATTTGTTGGTGGTGGGTGGATTTTGACACGAGTGGTTCAGTTGTGGGCGTTTGAATTGTAAACGTGTTCAAGACATTTTCAATAGCGGGACATTGACCTGTATAGCCGGACATTGACCTGGATTGGAGTTGTGGACTTCTTTCGGTTGATATTTGACGGGCTGAGATTTGTCCGAGTACTTCATGTTCTGGTGGATCTTTTGGTTCCTAGTGGATTTTATTCGTGTTTGAAGTTTCATATGTTAGCGGGGGTTCTCTGTCGTTGCCATTGTTGGATTGATTTTTATGTTTGACTTAGTTGGGTTAAGTTTTGGAAGCTTCCTTACAAGTGCAGAGGTGCTATGGGATGGGGAGCGATGTTCTTGTCCGGTTTCGGCTCGGTCCGGAGGCTGATGGGATCTACAGGATTGATTGTTTATAGTCGCGGGGTGCATTTCCAGTGATGTGTCTTGTATCGGGTTTGAGTGTCCTTGTTTTGTAGAGTTTTGAGGATGTGTATGCATACGTTCAGGTATGTCACTTTGCTGTAGGTGTGACAGATCTGCTTCGAGTTTTACTGTTTATGTAGCCGCTTATTCAAATCTGCTACATTAAAAAAAAAGGAATAGTTGATGTTGACTTCAGGGGGATCCATTCATTTCATTTGATAGGAAGTCGAATTTGAATGAAAAGTTTAATAAATTGAGGTTACGTGTGTGTGGCACAAGGGTGCGTGTGTGTAACACATAGGTAATAAGGAAGGTGTACACATCCTCTGGGATTTTGTATCTTCTGGGATTTTTTTGGTTTTTATCTTACATTATCGGAGGTACATTTTAGGATTGTGATTGAGGGTTCTTTAGTCTTGAAGTTTGTGACGGGTCGGGCGAGAATTGATTTTAGTGACGAGAAGTTGGAACTATTAGAATGTTTGGGTGTCGGCGAGATTGTAGCAGTTTTGTGGTTGTGGTTTGGAAGCATTCAATTTTGTAGATTGATGGGAGGTTTTGATGTTGTGGCTGGATTTTTGGAGGATCTCGCCCGATTCTGAGTGGGGCTAGGGTTGTGCAGGAGTATTTTGGAAGAAACGGTTTTTGTACATATTTGTAGCTTCATGCTGGTGATTTGTTCCTTGACTCATGGTACTGCCGTGGTTGGGGACGGGCATGATTTGATCTAGTTGCGGTGGCGGTTGAGAGCCTTTATTGGCATGTGAGACGCGAGTCGGATTTGTTGGGAGCTGGAGGATTTGCCGGAATGTGGGGTGTTCGGATAAATTTCGAATTTGTTGAATATCGGTTGAGATAGGTCTGCAATATTTATTTTTGTGTAGGTTGGTGTCCCGTTGTTGAGGGTGTTTTGAATAAGTTTATAGTTTGGATGTTTACAATTCTCGTGTTATAGTTTGTTTACAACTAATAGATGTATATTTGGTTGAATGTTGAGTTTGGATCGTGATTGGCGATTGCAGATTAGTTGATAAGAATTGTGATTGTCTGCTAATAGTACTTTAGTAACGATTTCCCATGTGTCTGTAACCGGGTCGTTTTCTCCTTACTAACATACCTTCTCATCCTTACCTATTGTTTTATGTAAACGGTTGTAGGAATAGGCCCGGCGTTATTCGGGAATCTTGGTACTACAGCCCTATCAATCAATCAAACCCTCATAAAACAATTGCAGAGTTATGTTTAGTTTTTTTTTTTAATATTTAAGAGCCGCTTATTCAATCGTGGTAAACTCCACATCGATGAAATTTTCGATATGCAAAGCGTATGCAAATTATTACATATAATTTTTACATTGACAAAACCGGACACACCAATTATAAAATCAATTTGATCATCTGATAATATATTATCTTTCTATTAACATTACAAAGTAGTCACACGTCTGACGAAAATAGAAATGATCAATGAACAAAATATATGTAAGTTATATTTATAGAACAACTCATCATCAATTTTCAAATCGATCACAAACACATATTATCGTATACAATAATTAGAAATTCCAATATAAGCTGTCCACCTATTTCTTCCATATATATACTCATATAAGTATACTTAAACGCGAACAACCACACCAATTATAACCATATTTGTTATATTTCAATCAAACTACACACATTGTATAAGCGGCTATATAAATATAAGCGAGTACCAGTTTTTAATATATAGATCAACACACACAACAGCATTATAACAAATTTGTATTTTGTACGATCATCACGATCGTGCAACATATCAAAAATCATCAAACATCCATCATGTTTTTAAACTTGACATGAATTACATGAACAGCAAACAATAATAAATAATAATAAAAATAAAAAAAACTTCTCAGTTATTAAAATATTTTGTCACAGATTTATAAATATTTTAATTGTGTTTAACTAACCGTGCAATTTAAAAATATGTTTAATAACGATTCTCTAGCAACATAAATAGTAAAACGAGTAGTAATTGCATTAATGGAATACAACTATAACAACAACAATAGCAAAAAATCATGATCGATTATCGAATGACGACACGATCATCATTGAGTTTTTTGTATTACATACACGTTTCATCCTCGTTGTGTCAGTCATAGACATTTATATACATATTCGTCTATATATGATTCATCATCAGTCATGATGTTAATTCAAATATATGACGTAATAATGCCACTTATATATACATATGTAAAAGTGGTATTCATAATCAATAGTAGATGACTCAATCAATATATGTGTACATATACATAGGTGTCTATGCTTAGAACACCATCAATATCATTCAAAATCGCATGTCTTCACTTTCTTTTCGTACAGGTCACAGCTCCACAATTAAGCAAGTCTGAAATGAATGGCGATACAGAACAAACAATAACCAAAGATCCTTACCGAAAACAAGATCGATGAAATTTACTATCGAGGAATTGGGGATTTTCCATGATACAAGCATTAAACCATGAAATGACAGACTTTTATACCAATATTCTGCTCCGATTCACTAAGTAACATTTATTGAACATTGAACATTGGGTTATAGAAGAATTTACAGATGCTTTCGACGTAAGCTTATTAGCCCTCTTATTCTTCTAGTTTGAATTATTTCCATTATTTGGATATACAATGGCAAACGTTTCTTGACTGGGACACTTATTATATACGATCACTACTGTTTGTTACTTATTTAATGGTCAGTTGCTAAAAACTATCTTGTAAATACACAGAAAATGAAAGCTGGAGCGTTGTGGAAGGTAATAGTAGTTGTTATGATAGTGTTTTAGACTGGAAGTGCATCTATGTTTCGTAAATATTTCGAACGAAACCAAAAACCTATAGAATACCAACAAAGTATCTAGAGCTTGTCGTAGGAGGCGACTAAATCTAATTAGGCTGCAGACCCGCATTCGTAAAAAAATTATACTATTATAGTATACTAAAAATTATAAAACGTATACCTTTTCTTTCTAATAACCTCAAAGAAAGAAGTCCAACGGTGTCAAATCACATGATGTTGGCGGCCAACTGACATCGCCACCACATGAGATAACACGGCCATTGAATTTGCCGCGCAAAAGAGCCATTATTTTGTTAGCTGTGTGGTAAGTGGCACCGTCCTGTTGAAACCACATATCGTCCACATCTATATCTTCCAATTCGGGCCATAAACAGTTCGTTATCATCTCACGATAGCAAACACTATTCACAGTGACTGCCTGACCGGTCTCATTTTAGAAAAAATACGGCCCGATGATGTCGCCAGCCTATAAACTGCACCAAACAGTCACTCTTTGTGGGTGCATAGGTTTTTCGACAATCACTCTTGGATTACGATTCGCCCAAATGCGGAAATTCTGCTTATTGACGAATCCACTGAGGTGAAAATGTGCTCCATCTCTGAAGATGATTTTTTTCGAAAATTGATCATGCACTGTTGCCATTTCTTGCCACCATTCTGGCCTTTGGCCACTTTTGGAATGGCCAAGAGACTTTAGTTCTTGAGTCAATTGCACCTAATAAGCGTGTAAATGCAAGGCTTTATGCATTATGTTCATCAACAAACTTCAGCCACACTATCACGATCAACAGCAATATTTTCTGTGGTACAAGCATGCACTGGTGTTTTAAAATCTCCTACAGACCCGGTTTGCTCAAATTTTTGCACGATTTTTTCGATTTTACACACATTTGGACGATTAAATTGACCGAAAAAATCACGAAGTGCACGATATGCATTTTGATTTGAACGCCCATTTTCATAATATGCCTGAATAACTTAATCACGTCAACTTAATCAAACAAAAATCCAGAAATTGTGATAAAAGTGATCATACGAAATTCTAAAGAGCAAATATAAAAATATGTAAATTATTCTAAGCTACTAAATAAATTACAATTAACACAAAAATTAACTTTCAACTATACTAACATAGAATATAATTTTAGAAAATAATACGAGTCTATCAATAATCGAGGATTATTTGATCATAATTTATATATTTTTTTTTTGCGGTTTTTACCGGCCATTATTGGCCCGTACCGTGTCAACAATCTGACTCCAACGGTTTCGAACACGAGCCAGATCTTCATACTGTTGCAAGCAGTTGGAAGATGCCAGATCGCTCTCTACGCCGTGGAGCCTTCGTCGCCGACAGCGACCTCTTTTCCTACCGAAAAGCGGTTCTCCCTTTAAAGATCGCTGTATCATTCGTTTCGGATCAGCACGCAGAACGTGACCGAGGTAGCGTATTCGCTGTCCTTTGATTTCATGCACGATATCAGGAATTTGCATTAAATTCTTGATCGCGTGATTGAATAGAACTCGGTATGTGCCATCGACGTCGCGTTTTGGGCCATATATCACACGCATGATTCTTTTCTCGAATGTTAGAAGCCATCTTTCGTACTCATCCGTCAAGGTCCAACACTCACATCCATACATGACAACGGGTCTGATCAACACTCTGTACAGTTTCAGCTTATCCGTATTTGCAAGATATTTTGATTTCAGCAGTGGACGTAGAGGATACAAAGCCCGATTGCCAGCGGCAAGGCGAACCTCGATATCCTCTCCCACACTATTATCGTGAGTAATGAGAGATCCAAGATACTTGAATCTCATCACTCCTTCAAACGTGTGGTTACCACTACTGAGATCAATTGCGTCTTGGTCTCGAAAACCAGAAATCAGATATTTGGTTTTGGACTCATTGATTTTGGGACCAACGGAAACTGAAAACTGTTCCAGTGGATCAAGTATCTCGTTCACTCCGTTGCCATTTAATCCAATCACACAGATATCATCTGCATATGCAAGAAGTTGATTGGATTGTCGGAATAAGATATTGTCCTGAGGTGTTTCACTTTTACGAAGGATGTATTCCAACATGAGTATGTAATTGCAAAAGTTCTCGATGCCTGTTCTCAACTTTAACACAGCATTGTGACTGCGTTATTGTCATTTTACACAGATGTACATATTTTTTTGGGTACGATTTTATTAAGAATTTTTCTATGTCTAGGAATTGGGATAAAGTCCGTAGAAGTAAGGTACTATTCGTTAGCCCAACTAGCAGTGTATAATTTTTGATAGATGACTGTGTACGTGTTCCTAAAACAAAATTTGTGACCCGATGTGTTCCTTAAGAAGTCACTAACATTGCATGGACAAAACTAACTATTTTATGTTTTATTGGTCACTATATAGCCATTATTTAAAGTAGTTTACATAGTTACAGTCCATTTGCTGGGCTTTGTATATGAAAGCTTTCACGAGAATAAATGTTTTTGGGCTGAGTACATGAAAATTATCATGACAGCTAATTTTCTTGGGCTGGGAGCAAAAAGTATCCTGATAGTTGAGATTAGTATTGCCATCGCTTTTCCTGGGATGAATTCTGGGCTAACTTCACATACATGGGCACGTGGAACGTGCAGTCACTTAGAAAGTCTGGAGTGTTTGACGGCCTTATTATCGAATGTGCAAGCTATGCTTGTCTAAATGTGCCCACTGGTGTAAACTAACCCCAGGAAAAAGACTCATTTTACAATAATTTGGATATTCTGATGGACTCTATACCTATGCTCAATGTGAGACTGGTGACTATAGTTGGCAGAAATCAGAACGTCTTATGTTATAATATATGTTCGTACTCCCGATACCAAAATGGAGAAAGAATGAAGCACTTTGCGATCACTCATGATCTCAAAATGGCCAGTAAAATATTTTCTCGTGAAACATCCATTTGGAAACATCCATTTAAAATATTCCGAAGCCAAAATGACCATGTGTTTTTTTCAAAATAGCATAACCGTCCAAAACATAAGATCGTTTCGGTCTTCATCAAAATTCGTAGATAGTGACCTTTATCTGATCATTGCGATGCTACGATGGAAATTTTTCGTACAAGTCAGGGAGGACAGGGAAATACACTGCAGTTCACTTGAATAGGAACGACGGTTTTTTTGAAATATTTCGAAATCGATCCAACTTTTTCAATGTAATTTTGAATGTTCAATTGAATAAGAACGATTGACTAATCTTAATAAAAAGTTATTTTATTGACTAAAAATTTAATTGAATTCGATTTATTTTTAAAAATTAATTGAGTTTACATGGTTTTAATAATGTGTACTACTTCCCCTATTAAAAATAACTTCATACAACCTGCTTGAGATGGAGTCATACAAAGATTTTAAATAATATAAAGAAATTTGGTTCCAGGCTTCATTTATCGCCTTAATAAGGCGACCACCTTCGCAAACTTTCCGAGACAGCCAACCCCACACGTTTTCCATGATATTGAGATCAGGAGAATACGGAGGCCACGGCAAAAGCTCTAAATTTTGCTGCGATATCCATGATTTGATTATAAAGGAAAGGGGCATTATCTTGCTGCTATATCCATGGCAATGCTCCAAAAGTATCAGCGAGGAAATGCTTCTTCGAGGATGCCCTTGCAACTGGGAAATGACAAATCTCCCGGACCATAAAATGATATAGCCCCCCTACACCATAACGCCTCCTTCCCGGCTGTAGTGTTTTGCTAAAAACTTTTCCTCTTTTCGAAGGTCGTGAAAATAATAATTAAACCCATCGGGGCCATCGAGGTTAAATTTCTACTCATCAGAAAAAACGACACGTTTCCATTTTTCAGCCCATGTCATATGCTGCCTCGAGAAATCTAACCTTTTCTGTTTCCTCTCCTTATTTAGAGGTGGTTTCTTTTGGAGCTTACTTCGAATAAGGTGATCTGCTTTTTTAATCACTCTCCATACTGTTATTAGGCTGGCCTCCACACCAACTCTAGCTTGAATTTTTGCACAAGATAGTGCGCAATTGAATGCTGCCCTTAGTATGGCCCGCTTGTCGGCTGCAGATGTGGCCTCAACAGTTCGGCCTTTATTGTTGAGCCATATTCTCTTGGATTTTTTGTAAAATTGAAGATAATAGTCTTACTTCTCTCTATTTTATCAGCGAATAATTTTCGCTGTGTAGTACTTGAATTTGGGCTATTTCTTCCTTACTAAGTTTTTTTCCTCGGCCCAAATTTAATTTTTTTTGTTAAATTGGTAACATTTTTTAAGAAAATTAATTTAATTCAAGTTTAAGTTGCTAACACTTCAAATTTATTGATAATATGGTCGTTTCTATTCAAGTGAAACAAACAAAAATCACACTTTTTAAGAAAAAACAAAATAAAATAAAATTCTTCTGGCCTACTAATTTATTTTTATTTAAAAATTATGTAATTTTAAAAAAGTGCTAATCCTGTAAAAGTCAAACTTGGAAAAGTTGGATCGATTTCGAAATATTCCAAAAAAACCGTCGTTCCTATTCAAGTGATCTGCAGTGTACAACGCGATTCTCGTGTGAAGTTCTGATAAATGAAGAAACGCAACGAAAATATCAAGATCTTGTCAGTAATACATAACATTTTGCGATCTAGTTACTAGTCTGATGAAGTGAACACAGTCTGTATAACCTCGATTGTCGATGCCGTGCATTACACTCTCGGTTTAATGAAAACAAGGCCCAAAAATGATAGGTTTGACGAGGAAAGTCGCCTTGTTATATAGAGCAATGAAATATAGCTCATAATGAACCCCAAATTCGATTCACAATCGCAAAGAGAAATAAAGCATTTGTAGACGAATTTGGACTGCCAAGCAGAGATAAAAGAAAAATTGTTTATCTGGAGTTGATTGCATTAATTAAGAGCTCTTGATATTCGTAGGATTACTTTGTGGAACTGTCTTTTCGACCTTATTCGTTTGGTATGACGAAGTGAAGTAATGCCTGAAAAATGGAAAGTGGTCGCGTTATGCCCAATATTGAACAAAGTTGATCGACCTTCTTGAATATTGGTATAACAAGAAACTGTACTGTGTGTTGATCAGACCCGTTGTCATGTATGGTTGTGAGGGTTGCACCTTGACGGGTGAGTATAAGAAATGGCTTCTAACATTCGAGAGAAGAATCATGCGAGTGATATATATATGGCCCAAAACGCTACATTGATGGCACATACCGTGTTATGTTCAATCAATAGATGAAGAATTGAATGTCGGTTCCTGATATAGTGCATAATATCAAAGGACAGTGAATACGCTGGCTCAGTCGGGATCTGCTTGCTGATGCAAACCGAATAATACAATAACGTTTAGCGGGAGAGCAGTCTTTCGGTAGGTGAAGAGGTTTCTATCGGTTATGATGGCGCCACGGCGTAGAGAGCGATCTGGCATCTTTACGTGATTGAAACCAATGGAGTCAGATTGTTGATGCAACCAAAGTATGAAAAGTATTTTGTTTCATTCGTTGTGCAAGTAAACTTATGATTAATTCTAATAACACCGTTTGTGAATGGCGGTATCACAACAGTAAATCAATGTATAGTCGACATCGTCGACAATACAACTTTGTGTAGTTCAGTTATGGAGAGATTTTAACCCTTCGACGCCTCAAGCAGTAAACATAGTCGCTTTCACCTTGAACATTAGGGACGAGATCAGAAAATAGATAGCACTACAGCGAACGAATAAACATGTGAAGTACATAAGAAACACTTCCTGTACACTACAAATGCACCACTACATTGGCTGTTGGAGTAGCATGAAATGATTAAGAATTGGTCGTGTAGTATTAAGAAGCAGTGAAGATTAGTGTCATAGCCTCCAACAGCGACAAGAGGCTAATCTTCTACAATTTATTGAATGAATTGTGTGAAGTAAATAAAATTGTTCTGGTCTTTTAATAATGATATGCGTCTGCGATTCGTCAATAATCCGGATACAAACCGTCAGAATAATAAGAATTTATTTGAAGTAATCCTGGTTTATCGAGAACCTTTTATATAGGTAAATCGAAAAAATGTTAAAATTATTTATCATCGAGGTTTATTCAAAAATTTTGTAATCCCTACTCGATCGTTAATCAATCATTTAAAGAAGAACAAGCAAAATACGAAAATACACACACACATACACAAAGATGAGAATGAATAATGATGCGCCTTTCGTACACTTGATCTTCCATAATTTTTGACCAAATAATTAATTTGGTTTTGTTGTTGCAAAACTTTTAATAATTTAATTCAATTTGACGATCATCTTTCTGTCTGACTTTAAGCCAATTAAATATAATAATTTTGCTTATACATATATACGTTTATTTTAACAATAACCATATTTTATTTTTTTTTTTAATGATTAATTACATTTTATTTATTTACCGACATTTTTATTTAATACGATCGAATATAATATACATAATACATATTATTTATATATAAAAAAAATATATATATTGTGCAATGATCACGATCAACATCATATATACACACAAGTATATTAAAATATAATGCGATTATCATCGCGATCATCATGCTTTGATGATGATCGCGCAGATCATATTAATAAAAAAAAAAGTACATAACTTTCAAGATCATGTAAATATGATAAATAAAATCATATATAAGAGTATGTACATGTACAAGTATGTATATATGTATAAAGTCATTTCCTTTTTAGATTTGATCTGTTGATCTTTAAAAAAAAAAAAATTATATCGATCGTAAATTTTTTAATGGTTCGCTTTTAAACTAATATGTGATTTAAATTCATGTTTTGCCATCTGGTGATATTTTGTTTTTAAGCAATTATACTATACATAGAGGTGTTTATCCAAGATTCGATAAGATTACTTACTACGGTCGCTAAAAATTTTAAAATTGTGCTCGTTGACGGAGTTATTGATGTACTAAGAATGCGGATATATTTCGAATTTAATTGATTTTGTATTTATTCCTTATATATATGAGTACATATATCGTGATATTTGAGGTTACATTATTTTATTGGTTTGTTTCAAAACTAGGAAAATGCATGAAAAACTTGAAATTTCGTAAAAACTTCTTAAGTAATACATCATCAGAGGTATACATAATCATTTAGAAAGGTTTATAGATTTCCGAAAATGATGTTAATCTTTGAGACCTGATATAGAAAGATCACGAAACTTTTCATATCCCCAGCATTGCTATACATTCGTTCGTTATTTAAATCATTGGTATGCACTGAGCGAGCAATCTCTTCGTCCCATTTTCAATGTTATGGACTGAGACTCAGTTGAACACTTTGATGCTTGAATATTTTGATACGACTGAACGTGGTGGAGTGCAATGACAAATACAAAACCAACCGATTTTTAATTTTTGAAATTTTTCTTCAGACACATTTTTTGATCGACTGCGTCAGGAATTCTCCTTGGGAGTTTGTCATTGCTGAAATGTCTACCCCTATCATTGGCTCTGATTTTCTCAAGGACACCAGTTTGCAAGATAAAGGTATACAAAGATTAAGGCTTATAGATCCGTTAACCTCTTTGTATTTGCACGGTGTACTTATGTCAAATTTTGGCCCTACTGATTCTAGGATCGATAAGTAAGCAACGTAACCAATGTCTTCAACATTATTTCAAAATTTCCTCCGATTACATCTTAACCACGACGACAGGCACCTGACAAACCCATCATAGTGAAGGCAGGTTATTTAAATAAATTTGAATTTTTTTAAACAATATCTCAGGTATTCTTGACTTTGATACACATGTAACATTGGAACTAAATGGATTACAAATTTAATTAGACACCAATTGGAGCTATGATTAAAAGTCCAAGAATTTTTGCTCTGGTTGACTCTATGATTTGGATAAACAGCTTTTTTCATTCGTTAGATTGTACTAACTACCACTAACAGCCAATCAATGACGTCATCAGCGCCCTACATAGCTGTCAATCAATGCCACATCGCAGTTCTAGTATAACTCCCATCAGCTGATACGTTCACTAGCTATCTTAGCATCATTATCATATCCTACACTGTCAGAAGTCAGTTTAATATTTCTGCTAAATATTAGAATAGATAGCTACTTTAATATACCAAGCGTCAAAGCTTGACATTTTTGGGCCAATGATTTGGATTTCCGTCGTGTAGCAGCAAAGTTGGCGTCAAAAGACTTCAATTTCATGCAAAAAAAGATCGTGTAGACGTCGCAAAAGAAATGATTTGCGAGTCTGAATCCGAACCCATATTCACCAAAAGGATCATTACTGGAGATGAGAAGTGGGTTTATGAGTACGACACGCAATCAAGACATCAGGCAAGTGAATAGCGTTCAACAAATGAGCCGAAACCAAAAAACGACGTCGTTTTCAGTCAAAAAAGAAGGCAGTGCTGACGGTTTTCATAGATTACAATGGTGTAGTGCACCATGAATTTTCGCCAGAAGGCCAGACCGTAAATAAAAAGTATTATTAATTTTAAATCGGACCTATAGCCGTACGTCCTCGAATTGGCTGTAATGGCGAAAAAGCAAGGACGTAAATAAGCGATCCGCGAACAAGTAGGGAGTGCCTTGAGCCCAAAAAACAAATTAGAGATTAGATAATAAAGAATAAAAATAAATGTTTTTATGAATTTTCAGATTTTAAATCGAAGTAAGAAATACAAGCAAAGCATGTGGTCACAAAATCTATATATCATACTGTTGCTCACACAGCACGAGAAATTAAACAAAAACTAGAGTGAAAATATAATATCGAGAACCTAAAGAGATAGTAGAAGTAGCGGTTCAGATTACTTCGATTTTAAGGCGGTTCGGTGTAATGTTCCTTCAGTCCAAAACTTTTTTAAAGCAATTTCATTAGTTGAACGTTTTTTTCTGAAACGATGAGAAAACAGGAGGGACGTACAAAATAAGATGAGAAGAAACGATGAGAGCATTAACGGAAAATTCAACTAATTTTAAAGTTTTCTTTAACTTGATAAAAAATTCTTATCATAAAAATTATAGTAAAATGCTGTGTTTTATGTACAAAGACAAAGTGTAGAGTTTCGTTGTGTGAAAACTTAAATTCATTCAAAACAAGAAATTTTTGACCATGTCAATAAATAATTATATTGGCCGTGCCATAAAAGTCGAATAATTTTCTTCCTTAATGGTTATAAAAAATAATAGTTAATATATCAATAATTAATGTAATTTATATGCCAATATTTTTAGTTATTCTTAGCGGTTGCAACAGTGGCACTACAAATGTAAGCGGAGTTGACTTATATTTTCTATTTCACTATATTTTTTATGAAATTTTATATGTTGTTATCTCATTCTCTTCTTTTTCTTTTTCGATGTAAACAAAAAAAAAGTGCCTCACAGCAAAAATATTGCTGTTCTATCTATAGTTAATCTAAGGATGGAACAAACATGTCAGAAATCTTTAAATGAAAGATATGAAAATAAAATGCTCTCAAATCGAATTTAAATTTTTCAATCAAGAATAATGTCAATCACTTAAATTATTTACCTATAGATGGCAGCAAAATCGTTGAGAATTTTTTATCAACCATGATAACAAATCGCAAACAAAAATATTTAGAACAAAAGAAGAAACGACGAAAGGGACGCAATACTGTATTCGCCTTAAATCTCAGATGTGGTTCCTAATCATTACTTGAATGTACCAGAAATTGTTATCTCAAAGTACAATAAAAGAAATTTATTTAAACATGAATAAATTTGAATTTCTTATTGTATGACAAAAGAATCTACAGTATCGACTATTCCAATTGGAATCGCAATTTGGAAACTTGCAAAATACTTAATTTGAATATATACTTGGATAATCTCACGGCTGAACCCAGGTTGAATAAAAATAGTTTTATGTTTTCATTGGTGTTTTTTAATAATAATATATTTCTAAATTTCGCCTGACGTTTCGAACTGACATTCAGTTCATTCTCAAAGGATCACTATATACATACAAAAACAACATTATTACTTAATTAATTATTAATTCTAATTATAAAACTTACTTCAGCTATATTATATAAAATATCACATAAAATTGATTTTAAATTATTATTTATTTTGCTATTTATTATATAAAAACAAAACTGTATATAACTATTGACTATTAATTAAACTTGACTAGTTGTTGGGCTGATAAAGACTAATGGTTGGAAAACAAAAAACAAGAGATTTTATGAATGAATTCTGAGTTGTTCGCATAACTAATTAAAAAATTTTTTTTGAAAAAATGGGATGTAAACTGCAATAAAAGTACATTTTGTTTCTTTCACTCCTTTGTTGGTTTGACGAAAGAACAGGTAGTTCCAAACATCTGCTTTCAACTAGGTCCGAATTAGGGTAAAATATTTTTTTGTGGGTGGAATGGTTAAATAATGTTATTGTAACTGTCGGTTAGAAAAAGGCTGTCGGTCTGTCGGTTCATTATGTTTTTTGTTGATTTTATGTAAATCATCTCTAAAATGTTACGTTTTTTGAGATTCGATTCTTTGTCTAAGATTTTGACATTTTCAAAATTGGGGGTATGATTTGTTCTGAGAGAATGTTCAACTAAGGCACTATGTTTTGAATCTTTTATACTTATATGATATTTGTGGTTATACATTCGTTTCTTTAAGTACTGTTTCGTTTGTCCTATGTATGTTTGTTCGCAGTTGCTACAAGGTATTTCATAAATTAAATTGGATTGCAAATTTATGTCCGTTTTGTCTTTGAGTTTGGAAAATGTATGTTTATAGAGAGTATTTATTGGTTTTGCTACTACTTGTATGTTGTGTGTTTTGAAAAGTCGTTGGAGAGAGTGATGCGTCTGTTGTTCAAAAGGAACCGATAAGAATTTCTTTGGTGTTTGTTCTTCTGTTGTAGGTTGGTTGGTGATAGGGTTGTATTGTTTGTATTTTTCCGTTTTTATTATTTGGTCAATTAACTGTTGTGGGTAATTGTTTTCTAATAGTGTTTTTTTGAGTAATTTAAAATTTTTTTCATGAAATTGTTTATCGGATAATAATAGTATTCGTTTTGTTAGTATGGTTACTGTGTTGGTCTTATAGGTTGATGGAAGGTATGATTTATAGTTCAGATAGCGTCCTGACCAAGTGTTTTTGTGGTACCAGTCTGTGATTAGGTTTCCGTTATTTTCTCTCGTGATTTTTAGATCAAGGAAGGGAATGCTGTTGTTAGTTTCTAATTCTATTGTAAATTGGAGTTGTTTATGATAATTGTTGAAGGCGTTATGAATACTATCGATTTCTGTAGTTCGCGCAATGCATAAAATGTCATCAACATATCTTAAATATAGCAGGGGTTTGGACGTTAAACTATTAATTACGGTTTCTTCCAGGTGTTCCATTACTAGATTAGCTAAGATTGGAGATACTGGTGAACCCATTGGTGAGCCCGAAATTTGATGGTAGTGGGTATTGTTGAAAACAAAAAAGCAATTATTAATTACAAAAGACAGACCTTCTTTGAATGTTCTGGAATCTAATTGTGTGTGTAATTGTATTTGGGTCCATTTTTTGTCAATAATTTCAAGTATTAACTTATTTGGGATGTTAGTGAATAAGCTTGTTACATCGAGAGAAAACAACTTGAAATCTTCTGGAACACTTATATTTTGTATTTTACTTTTTAAATCAAAAGAGTCTTTGATGAAACTATTGCTTTTTCCTGTGATATTGGAGAGAATTTTAGTGAAAAATTTGGATAAATTGTATGTTGGAGAGCCTATACTGGAAACTATTGGTCTAATTGGGTTATTTTTTTTGTGAATTTTAACTAATCCGTATAATTTTGAAGGGGTGCTATTATACTGTCTCAATTTTTTGGCTAGATTTTGTGAGACAAGGCCGATTCTTTCCCATGAGCTGATTAAGAAGTTGGCTTTGTCTTGAGTTGAAGTTGTTTTGTCTTTTGGTGTTATACGGTACGTATTTTGATCGTTAAGTAGTTCTGTCATTTTGTTAACGTATTCCTCTTTTGTTATTAAAACTGTCACGTTACCTTTGTCTGCGGATGTTACTAATATGTTGGGGTTTAGTTTTAAAAAACGTTTTGTTAGGTTAAGGTTGTTAATTAGTTGGTGTTCTGTTGCGGAAAATTTTTTGTTCTTAAATTTATAGTTTGATAGTATGTTCACTAACCTGTTTCTGATATTGGTATGATGATGAAACGTCAGGCGAAATTTAGAAATATATTATTATTAAAAAACACCAATGAAAACATAAAACTATTTTTATTCAACCTGGGTTCAGCCGTGAGATTATCCAAGTATATATTGATTAAACCCAAGATTCATCAACGATATAAGTTAATTTGAATATATTTTTAAAAAATACTTAATGCTAGGTTACCTTTATACAGAAATAAATAAGTTATAATTAAATAACCAAAGCTATATATTGCAAATAAACTGAAAATGCTTTAAAATAAATATAATAATTTTGAGGTTATGCAACAAAGCCTTTTGATACATGCATTAGCAAAAATATTTACAATAATTACATTTGCAACAACAAATAAAACATAATGCAATAAGTTATTATAGAAAATACATATAATATATATGAACTTACCAATATTAAATAATTATATACTGAAATTAGTTTTATTAAACAATAATATTAAAAATAAAAACACAAGCCTCATTAACTTCGTAATCATTGAGGAACCCTAAGCCATACGCCTACTACGCAATACGCAACTGCAACAAAAACAAAAATTATTCACCAAGGTTGAAGCGCATAGTCTAGGTTTAACCATACACATTATAATATAACCTATCAGGAATTTATTATGTTTGTGCAGTATGCGAGGTGTATTACTTTGGGTAAATTATGGAACAACTTTTAAATAAATAATATAATAACACCATACATAAATACATATTATTGTTATTAGAATATTAAAACCGGAAGACGTTCTAATTCTAAATTTGTGTTTTAGAGCTTTAGAATCTTTTTCGGAAACATAATAAACATGATATGTTTTCGAACAGTTTAATATTCAGTTTCATTTGGTGTTTTACTGTCCTGATTAACGAAGCCGACAATTGAAAACTAGAAGTATCAGCTGTTCAAGCAGACTGTTAAAATAGGTCTAGCTATTCGAATGATTTAAATTGAATTCTACTCTAATTTTACAGCTAGTATTCAGCGAATTAAAATTGGCAGAGACGTTTTGGAAGTAGATGAAAATCCAAAGATTTGTGCAGTGTTCAGCATTATATCACATCCACTACCAACTGAAACTACTTCAGCTACATCTACTTTACAACAAATAATGTTTTATCGTCAATTATAAAGATGATTTATTCCAAAATCTGTTTAATGCTGACATACGAACTCTATAATGGACATTATTGTTGTGACTCAGATATAATATAACGCCGTCGACCGAAATCCGAATCAATCAATAATGTTCTATAGCTAAAGCATTATTTATTGATACATGTGTTATGATTCATGGAAAGTTGTCGGAATAGAGAAGCAGGTATATGTAGCTCATATATGAGTGTTGTAATAGTCCACAACAAAATTTTTTTTTTTAAATAACACCTTTATTGGTATTACTACTACAATCTTAAATATTATTACTTAATTCATTAGTAGGGTTGACATTAGTACTTATGAGATAAGCATAAAACTTGATTGGGTCTGCTGAACCAGTGTCCAGTTCCCTTGTTATATAATATTCATACGGTTAACTCATCTGGTTTCATTCGTTGGAGCCGTCTTACTTCGTTTGTACTGTCCAGTAGTTGTACGGCCTCGCAGTCTCTTCTCATGTCTTATGGCACATTCGCGGATGACGTCGTCAATCAATTGAATTTCTAGATCATTGTGTATTTCCCGGTTAGTCACGAATCGGTAAGCGTTGGTGATCATTCGAAGAAATTTATTTTGACTACGTTGTATAATGTCTCTATTAGACTTATGAGTACAGCCCCATAGCTGTGCGCCATATATCCATATTGGTTTGAAGATAGTTTGATAGACTAGTCTTTTGCAATACAGGTTCATTTTGGAATGATGCCCAATTAACCAGTACATTTGACGTTGTTTAAAGCGTATCTGTTCAGCTTTTTGTCTTACGTGATGTTTCCAGTTGAGCCTTGAATCTAAATGCAGATCAAGGTATTTTGCCGAGTCAGCCTGCGGCACTTGCGCTCCATTGAGGTATAAGCGTAGATTGTTATTTTTGTGACGAAGTATAAATGTCACATGGGCTGATTTAAACTCATTAAGCACGATTTTCCAGTCAATTGTCCATTTAGTAACGTTGTTCAATGCTCGTTGCAGATTTTCCACTGCCCTTGATTGTGATTCGTCTACTGACATAATTACGGTGTCATCGGCAAACGTACCGATGAATGTTTTATTCGTTGTAGGTGTAGCATCCGCAGTGTAGATAAGGTAGAGGACAGGTCCCAAAACACTTTCCTGCGGAACTCCCGCTAACGTTGGATAAAAGTCAGAACATGTTTCTTCATGGATGACTCTGAATTGACGATCAGAGAGGTATGATTCAAGCAGCTGGCAATAGTTTTGTGGCAGCATTTTGCTCATTTTGAGTATCAATCCCTCGTGCCAAACCCTATCAAAGGCCTGGGATAAATCCAGAAATACGGCGGGGCAATAGTTCTTTTCTTCTAACGCTTGTTCTATTACCGTAGTTATTCGATGGACTTGATCTATTGTAGAGTGGTTGTTCCTGAACCCAAATTGAAAATCAAGGACGTTTACCATGGGCTTTAGACGTTTCAGTAGTAGTTTTTCAAACAGCTTTGATAGGGTCGGAAGCAGTGAAATTGGTCTGTATGATGTTACTTCTTCATCTGGTTTACCAGGTTTCTTCAGCATAATTATTTGGGCCGTTTTGAAGCATTTGGGTACATACTTCAATCTCATACAGGCATTAAATAAGTATGTGATCATGATGATTGCTTTACGTGGAAGTTCCTTGAACAGACCCGGTTATATTTCATCAATTCCTGATGCCTTCTTTTGGTTCAGACTTTTGTCGATTTCTTGAGCAATTTCCATTGGTGTGAACCTTTTAAAATCCTGATTTGGTTGATAAGCAGGTGTTGCGTCAATGTTGGATTGAATGTCATGGGGCTGAAACACTGTTGCAAGGTGTTGAGCAAAGAGTTCCGCTTTTTCTTTGTCTTGTCGAACCCAACTGCCTTGAGCATTTCTTTTAGGTAGTATTCGAACTACAGGTCGTTTATTCATTTCAGGACCTAGCTCTCTTAGGTAGTTGTCGAAGCAATCCTGTTTGAAGCTTTTAATTAGTCTATTGACTTTGTTACTTACACGATTGAAAGTTGTCTTGTCAGCGGGATTTCTGGTCAGATGCCATATTATCCTTGTCTTTCTTCTTTCTTTGATTTGTTCTCTGATTTCAGCCGGATATTTGACTTCGAACTCCGCTTTATCCTTTGTTTCTGGAGTAGTTAGACTGGCGGCCAATTGAATGTATACAATGAAATTAATTGTTTGTTGTTCCAATTCGTCAATACTTTTAATACTAACTTTTAGCTCAACTAGATCTTCCAATTTTTCTCTGAAGAGATCCCAATCCGTGAATCGATAAATTAGGTTTTGCTTTTTCTTTTTCTTGATGACTATAGTGTTTGCTGATAACAGTACAGGAATGTGATCAGACGTTAAGTCGTTAATTCCTTCGACACTAGTGCAACTGGATGAAATACCTTTTGTGATGAAGAAATCAAGTAGATCTGCAATTTTTCCTGCATCCGTTGGCCAATACGTTGGCCCTCCTGGAGAAAAATATTCGCAGTTATTTTCATGAATGGCATTGAACAAAGCATTCCCTTTCTCAGGGGAAATTAGCCTAGAACCCCAAGCTGTATGTTTTATATTACAGTCCCCTCCAATAATAAACCTTGGACCGAGTTTATTGAAGACGTTATTAAATTGTGACTTCGTTGGTGAATGCCGTGGGGGACAGCATGCTGCCGCAATATTTAAATCTGCGCCATTTTATTGGATTGAGATCACAGTTACTTGCATATAGCTTTCACGAATATCCTCTTGTTGATTATGTTTGATATTATTTTTTATTAGTACAGCTGAACCGCCTCTGGCTCTTTCACTAGGGTGGGTTGTCCAGTAGGAGCTAAATGCCTTTATTCTGATAAAGCTTTTGTTCGAGAAGTGTGTTTCTGAAATCAGAGCAATGTCTATATTGTTTGTATGGAGGAATATTTCCAGTTCTTGGGCGTTGGATGAGCCCATTATCGTTCCAAGTCATTATTGTGTATGCTGACTTTTTTGCTTTCCAGCTTTGATACTCTCTCTGCTAGGTGACAAAATGATCAACAAATTGATTCTAGGTCCTTCTAAGATTTCTGCTTGCTAAACGATATCCAGCACAACAGTAAAAACGGAAACTCAATAACATAGTTTTATAACAATCAATGAACCCACAGGCAATCACGGTAAAGTACAACCAATAATGAAATCTGATTCAGACAAAAAGTCATTCAACCAAAATATGAAACGAAGGGATAGTTTCGTCTCGTTTTACGAACGGGAGTAAGAGTTGTAAATAGTATCATCGCAACCACACCATTAACTGTCATAACTCTTTCGTTAAGCTTCAGTTAAGTAATTATATATATATTGACCAAACAGTTAGCAAATATAACTCCAGTTATATATATGAATTGCTCATCCATATCCTCTTGCTTATATAGGAGTCTCGTCACATCGTTTCAAATAATTTTTATTGATACCAATTAAAACCAGATTCACACATCCATAACATTATAATATTAATTATTAGATAGTTTAGTAAGAGGCCTTTTATGATTGGTTGCCATTCTATGATGCGCTTACTATTGTTCAAACTGCATTCATCATAAATGTTTATATATGAGTGATATAAAGTGTCAAGAATTTATTTCACAGAACATAGTACATAGATTACAAAGATGATATGTAGCGATCAGCGATCTGGAACTGGATATATATATATATATATATATATATATATATATATATATATATATATATATATATATATATATATATATATATATATATATCAGACTAATGATTCCTCACTGTAGACTCTGATAGACATACAGACATATACATTATCATCAAATGTGTACAGCCACTCACGCTGGCATTTTTCAATTATCACTCCAATTAGTTAGACATCTCATGTACGGAAGTAGTCTCGATATGTACTACCTGTATACGGTATTTGTACTGATTAAAATTATTAAGCAGACTGTAAAAGATTGCGTGTCATGGATAAATCAAAATTAATATACAAAAATAAGAACAAAACGTTAAAAAGAAAACTGATCCATATATGCATGCACTCGTACGTATTGTACATTATGTGTGTGTGTGTGTGCATATGTACCGTCCCCTGGAAACGAATAAAACGAGAAAGGTTGAAAAGCCGGACAATTAATTGTGTTCGCACAATATCCTCATTTTACTGTCAAAGAAGTATACAAGAAACGTTCTTGATCTCGTATATTTGATAATGCCATATTATGATCGATACAGGTAATTAAGTTTATATATGTATGTAATTATGTGTTTTCTGTCTCGTTTTAGGGTTTGATCATAAAATTGTTTATCTATTGACGGATTTTTATTATTTCGAGTGCAATTAGTTTTATACAAGTGCATTACATTGCATTAAATGTTTTAATGGCGGCGAGCGATCATTTTATACTCTATCGTGATTGCTACAATTATATTGGTACAGGTTGATTGACTCGTTATTTCTAATTATCTTTATGTGTTTCGTCAAATTAAGAAATTATCCACTTCCATTTTTACAGTTGATTGGCCGAGTGCAGTGTCATTCGGATTATCTGATAAAACTGTGTGACTGTGTCAATGACAGTGTTTTAACAGGACACACCATCAAGACTCATCTGGCTAACGTCTTAAATAAAACTACCAACTTCTCTATACAGCTTGTCAATTAAAATTATTTTATTTTAAATTATATTTGCTGCCCGGCCTGATATGTTGCTTCAGGGCGTGATACGTCCCCACATTATTTGATTATCAACTATAAGTGTGCAAAACGCCTCATTAAAATAAATAATTTTAAAGAGATTAGGATTAGTCTGGGCTTACGGTTGATGTAGGTTTTATCGATTCACGGATGGTTATAACACGTTCAATTGTTGCACAAGGCGCCATTTTTAACTTTCATAATTTACCACCATTTTATTCATAATTCCGTCATCCATGTTGCAGTTGGTTTGGTTTGCAATACATAAATATTCCTCCGCAAATGAAAACTAAACGGAAAGTCAAAATTTCACAGTTGATGAACTCCCTTGCAGCACCAACCACCAGCAACAACAATTCGACAATCAGACCATCTCTTTACATTGAAAGGAAACATAAAAATATGAAGTGAGTGTCCGCCTTTATAATGTGTCCGTCTGTGTGTGTGTTTTTTGCTCAATAAAATAAAGGAAACGACACTATATTGCTGATCGTTCAACAACTAACGATCGTGTTGCATCGTTAAAATACCGCATATACATATAACGATAACGCATTATTACATAGCTGCCTCTATTATCCATAATTAGCAACAAAACTGAATATCATTAAAACAAAGATGTCTACATTGAATTGAAGAAATAGGCAGAGGTAAATTGCACGTAATAAATTATACATTTAACGAAATTGATGCAGTCAAATAATGAGCTTTCATTGGACTAAAAGGTGTTGGTTGGCTTTCGAAGAAGGTAGAGTTAAAAAAAAACGACAACCGCGCACAACTTATATATACATACGTATGTATATCCATACACGACCATGTACCATATGCAACTCGACTAATTATATATTTGGTGGATTGTGTTAAATTTTTACACTTTTGTACGTAGTCATTAGCCAATTATAACCCATCTCAATGCCACTGCATTTTATGTGTTTGTGCAGTACGATTAACGATTGTTGTTATTGTTTCTACTGCATTCACGATAATCTATATGTTATTAATTGCACGGTAATTAAGTTGTCCGTCAAATTCATGATTGCTTAATGAGATCATTAAATAATGTGCTGCCGAGCTCTGTGGGAAATATATGTACATATATATTGCTACTTGTCTCGTTTATTGGGTGTGAAGTTGTTAATATGCGCGGTGTCGTGTATATTTATCCACCTCTCAAATTAGACACATCTACGTATATGTTGAATTCGAAATATCAGACTGGCATCGTTAGGTCATGGCAGATCTGTACGATAGCAGTTTTTGACCAAATCGAACATAACATTCGAAAAGTTATTTTTTGTCATCTATGAATTAGTATATTGGCTGGAATGAAACTGCCCAACACTGATTACTGCGTGTACATTTAGTAATGCCGATAGCATTTGCCAGATATAAAGCTTGTTTACCTGGAGGAATCACCATAGACGGGATGTTCACTCCTAAGCATTACAATACCTCCCAATTTTAATAAAGATGCCGAGACGTAGGCAACCGCTTTTTCAACTACTAATTAGTTGTTGGCATCTTCTATCTATAGTTCGACCAGAGATGATCTCCAACACATTCCTTCTTGGAACTTTCTTCGTTTTCAGATCATAGATTTTTCACCCCAATCTTCAAACTCCACTCCAGAACTAGGCATCCCCAACTATTTTGAAATGATAAGTTATGACGTATGGCCCAATATGATCTATCTGAATAGTATAATAACCGAATGTGTTCCTTTTTTTAATGGATGCAAATATACTTGCATCTTATCACTTGGGCCCTTAAAATAAACACACTTAATGCATCGATGACATACTGAGATGCAAAACTTTTCATCTTTGGAAAATAGTTTGAGTCCGTCAATTTTGCCAACCTCCATCAAAAAGAAGTACGTACTACAGCAATTCTAACCCAAGATCAGCTACTTGATAACTTTACCTATATATATGGTGTTCAACCGAGAAATCTCTGAAACTCGCAAAAATCACTTCACTATTTGCACAGGTGATATGGTAAGATCTTCTTTCAAAAAGTTGGTGAGATGATTAGATATAGTTGCAGTTTGCGATGAACCTTCTGAAATAGCTGGATAATCTAATACAGATTTTTATCGCTGTTCACTAGACGGTTCCCTAAAATTCTTTAATCTTACCAACTTTCTCTTTCTAGGCTTTATTGCGCACTATATCCTATTATTCAATCTTTCGTATAAAAAAAACAATCCTTTGGTTCAGAGTCAACCCTGTATATTTTAGATAAATTGCAAAATAAATTTGTGATGTTGGTGTAGCTATGACTTCGTCCAAATAAGCCATAGCAATCGATTATTTGAATCTCTCCAATACGTTATTAGTCATACGTTGAAACAGGGCAGGTGCATTTCATAATCTGCAAGGCATTCGTGACTGTCTGGTGTCACCAATTTGTTTTTGATATGGTTATTGTCACCACCGTTTAACTCAACTAAACCCAAACTAGTGAAAAATGAATTCACCTTTACGTGGCTTATTAGTACATGCATACTGTTGCGGTTTAGTTAACCCACTAAGAAATATTTGGAGTGGCTATTTGCACTTTCAGCATGTAACACTTTTTTCCTCCTTGATTTGTATTCATATGATTTGAATTCGAATTCTGGGCCAATGTCGGACATTTTTTCGGGCCATATTTCTCTCTTTATTTGACATGTAACAACTTTTTGAGGCCGAATTCCCAAGGAACCTGTTATTATCTAAAACTATCACTTCCATTCGACCAACTATTCAGACTTTGTTGCATTAAGCCAGCTTTGTATAGAAGTTATCCACTTTATTCTGTCCCATATTCCGTTTTATGTTATGGACTTAGTGGATATCTTGTATAGTCGAGTAAAGGGATAAATTCCAATAGCAATCAATAGATCCATATCCAATTATTACGGAAGAATGTACCTCCAACAGCTACTCTTTTCTTTCGATCGTGATAAAGCGAAATGTATAATGGCTGTAGCGTCCCAATTTTACCAATTACTGCACTCGCCATCGTACAAATAAAACACTGGTAGACTATCGTTTATGTTTGGAAAATACCTTGATCTTGATTCTATTACATTTTCGACTAAATTTTCACAGTTCCGACTATACATGTACCATTATTACTGTCGGGTCATAATGTTTTCGAGGCAATACGGCGGTCGGATTTTCACTTTGTCCATTCTATACAAACAAGGTTCCTTCCCAGCACATTGTATCCTTCCCTGAAATCACGTTGTATACTTCCCTGCTCTCCGTGACTTGAAAGACAACAGCATACGTGGACACTACATACGTATTTGGTTAAAACCCGATCTCACTTCTTCGACAACCCTTTCCCCCCATCAATATATAGCTCGCATTTTCCACCCGATCTATGCACTATAATAGTTTCAAAAAATGTGGCATCACCTTCCTACCTGTACGCGCACTTGAAACTTTCATCAAAACAAAATAAGTCGTTAAAATATAAAACAATTGAAATATGTGGCACGTGCTTCGAGATAGGCGACACACACAACTATACAACACGAAATTCAGAAAATTATGTTTTTCATAAAAAGAAAATCCTTGAATCTATACCACTGTATACAGTCTGTTCATACACATGTAGAGAAAAACACACACACACACACACACACACATACATGTATACTAGTGTATGTATAGACAGACAGAGATTGCAACCAGGGTGATTTGATTTCAATAAAATCGATTTTAACCTAAAAAACGACTCAAGGATGAGACTGCACAGCCCACTCGAATTCTACCTTAGGTGTACATATATATGTATATATACAGTCAGACAGACATGTATATAAGCACAACAAAGCGCTTCATCATATACCTCGCCAACAAAACAAAGATGCAAAATCGATGGTTATGGCATGCTTCTCGTTCGTTTCATACAATCGGGAAATGGAAATTTAATTTTATAAAAATTGTTTTTGTTGTTATTTTGATTAAAATGAGAAAAAGGAAATTTTCCATGACATATTTTAATGAGGAGTGATGATTGGGAGGGGGTTTGTGGTCATGTGCCAAATTGTTACCAGTCAGGTGGAAATGCAATATACCGTACGTTGTTGTTGAAATGTGGAAAACTTGGAAAAATAAAGATTTTTCTCGATTAAAATGAGATTGCATTTGGGGCACACGTGTCGTGTGCAATATTCAAATGGAAACAATGCACGAGCAGTAAAATATCTGCACGAGAGAATTGAGACTGCTTAGTCTCAGGAAGATTTATCAGATAATAGGATAGCACAAGTCATATAGAAGAAAGACATGGATCGATAGAGATAGTCACTAAACATAGTATAACAATTTTACCTATACATATAGCAGAGATTCCAACCGAAATAAGATCCCTGAATTGTGAATAAAACACCTGTTAGTTATTGCCAACGCAATTTTATTTTCACTGTTATTTTCGTTCATGTTGCTTATCAATTATAAATATTTAGTTATTTTACTGACCCAGAGATGTCGCCCGTGTCGTTAACAATAATGTTACGGATGCGGGCGACATGTCAGAGGATTCACACCAAGAGGAGTTTACTGCCCGTTTCTTTAAATGCCAAAGGGGATATTGTGAAATGTCAAATGGACCAATAATTTGAAGTGATTGATCAAAAGAAAGACCAGATAGCAGCTCTAATATAGTGGCGTTAAAAGGCGGTGCAGCAGATATGTTACAGATTGTACTAGAATCCGATCGCGGAGACTATGATAAAATCATGCTAGCCTTAGAACAAAAGTATGGTGCTGATCACAATCGACATATATATAGAATGGAGCTAAAAGATCGATTTCAAAAAGTCGGAGAAACACTACAGGAGTTTGCTGCAGACACTACAGGAGTTTGCTGCTTCGTGATGAAGAAGCAAGACGAGCGGTAGTGTAAGCTGCAAAAACAACATTTGCTGTGCACAAATGAAACTTTGCATTACTAATGAATTAGAATCAGAAAGTTATAACTCGAGAAATAATGATAAACGAGTAATAAATGAGCCACCAACGAGATTCCGGGATAGCAACAGCAGAATCAGATGTTTGGCCTGGAGCAAATCGCGATATTGCTGCAAAATTAACTGTAAGTGAGCAAGAACACTGTTGCCTTGGTATCGTAGGTCCAATGATGAGAACAGAACATCAAAAGAGAAAGTGAGTTCTGCAAGGTCACAGACGTTAAACGAGTAAGAGTCGGTTTTAAGGAGCGAAAACTGAAGAGCCAATTCGTATGTTAGAAGAGACTATCGTAATGGTGAGCTGTCATTACAATTGGAAAGCGAAGAGCTAATAGTCTCGAGAACTATATTGAGTCTTCCTTCAAAAGTTTGTGATGATCTGGAAGAAGAAATTGTTACAGAGAGGTTGATGTGTTGTGGAAGCCAACAAATAAACACCAGCCAGGAAAAGAGATACAACTGCAACAAGATAAAACCTCGATATGAGATTCGAGGCAATAAAAGAAGACTTAAGAAAGCGAAGCTAGTCTGGTACAACCTAAACTGGAAGAATTTTTCAACAGAGCTACAGTACAGCTGGAAAGACTAAAAGGATGTTCATTTGGGTAGTATGGTTTCTATAGAGGGAGAAAAATGAATCCTGTTCGTGACAAACAAATTTGGGTGGAGGGTGGTGTTACGGACGCGAGCGACATCTCTGATTCAATAGAATAACTAAAATTTACTCTGAACAAACGAAAATTTTCTATTATAACCTAGACGCAAGACAATTGAGTATAAATACGCGAACAGAAAGCGTAGAGTTTCAGTTTGAATTGTAACGTTGATGGAAAAAAATATCCAATGACGTACAATGGAATTTTCGATTTTCTGATTCAAATCGGGAATGTCAATTTTCAGCTTTTATTGGATAGAGAACCATCTATTCAATAAAAGCTTAAGGGGTTCGATATTTATAACCTTATCTTTGTATATTGTAACACAGTGTCCAGTCTACGCCTAAAAAAGCCAAACGTGATCTTAATCAATGACTGGTTGCAGTCGTCCAGTTGTTCCTTTTCCATGTCGTTATACAGGCATTATATTTCAAGGGGCCAACAGTTCTAGATGCTTGTTCAATATTATATATAGCAATGATCTTATACTGATGCTGATTGTTGCAAATATTTGTGAAGACCGTATAACATTTAGATTGGATGATGAATTCTAGTTCTCGGTCTGCAACTAAAAATTACATAGTTATGCAGTCCAACACACTGCAGCCATGTGTTTTTGTCTCTGTAACTATCTGTTTGGGGTCAAATCAATCCCAAATCCTCCACAGGATTAGAGCGCCTTTAGTACTAGACATAGAGAAAGAGACGATCCATGAATTTTATTGTCTAATAGTATGATAAAAAATCGCTTTTAACGACATCAGCCACATCGGGATTCGAAAGTAGTATCTTTAGTGGAATCTCAATAATGTGTTTGGTTCGCGATTCTATACTTTGGTTCAAGCAGAACACATACGGTACCCCATGCATTATAAAACAGATCTAACTACAAACTATATACAAGTAAAGGACGATTGTTTATATTAGACTAGGTTAGATCTGTTAGATCGTGAAATGGTTTTACCCAATATCAGATAAAAAGTGAGTCGAACAACTTCTTCATCGTCGATCGTAATCAGATGGTATGAAAATTCATTTTGCCTAAGATTTGTAAGTTCCAAGCTTTGTATTCTCTGGAGTACAAAGGGGTCACCAGTAAGACTTTTAGGGGTCACCAGTAGTATTTCCATTGTTTAAGTAGTTCAATCCCCTTGACTTTTTCAACATCCCATGTTTGCCCATTACCTTCCGATTCATATACAGAAAGTTATTTTGTAAATTAAGTCGAGTTCGATTTTGTATTGCAAAATTCCGAAAATAATAAAAAAAAAACAATTTGTGGTTGGTTACAGGCAATATAATTCCTCATCTCATTAATATGCAAGCCATGTTTGTCTCTGAAGCTCCAAAAACAGAGCTCGATACGAGTTAAAGACAAACGAAAGAAATTCAACAAGCCAATTGAAAATTGTTCATTCAAGTAAGACGTCAATTTAATTTGTTTCAGTTACTTTCGGCGAATTTTATGTATGATAAAGTTTTGCCATTTATGGAAATCACAATTTAATATTTCGCCGAACTCAATTTACATATAAATACACTGTTGTGTCGTCATGTCAAAACAAGCGTTACCTGCTGCATATAGGACGATATATATATAAAAGTGTGCGGCAGTGCAAAAATCAAAATTTATTATAATTTGTCCGAGAAGTAGCGTTAACCCTTTAAGGCATTGTATTTTGTGATTGGCTTAATGTGGAACGATGGCATTGTACATCAACATACACACACACACATATAAACCGATAAGATGATGATCTCATTTGAATAAGATTTTTTCGAATTTCCAAAAATAGGATTTTTCTTCAACATTATTATATTTGCACAATACGACATGCTGCTGCTGGCTGTGCATATGTAAGACGGGCGTGCGCGCATGTTAAATTTAAAGATATTCAAATATTACGGGCAGATGTTATAATCTAATAATTATAAATCAACTGGTTGAGACGCGTACAGCATTGCAACAGTTCAATCAACCAAACATACAAAAACAGCAACAAAACATTCGAAGAAAACAAATGAAGAATGACTTTAAGTCTTACTTAAATCAGATTTTTTAAGATTTTTATTTTTATTTTTTTGCTTCTGCCTTCTTATATACAAAAAATTAAGAAGAGCTGTGTATAGGGATGTGTATAGTGATTTGATAAAAATAAATAAATTCAAAGAACAGACAAATATAAAAAAAAAAACTAATCGGAAATTCCTGGAATTCCAGAGACACTGACTCATTTACATGGATAGCATCGCGCATTATGTTGATACGATAAAAGCGCAAACTTATGTTATAATTTTTTAGATTATGTCATGCACCAGTCACGAACCCTTACAATCATATTTCAGCTATACCAATGGTTAAAGCCGAGTACCTGATTTAAATCATCCCGAAAGAGACGCGAAAAAGGATTTTGCACAATCTGATTTTCCCATGTTGAAGTGCAAAATTCATAGGTCGATGCATTTCGGTACTATAAGCTGGCATGGATCTATGCAGTGTGCAGCTTCAGTCCAAAATAGATTACAAAGATAAACAAATTTTAGGTAGAGGGTGCCAGTGTACGCATTCACATTATTTCACGTAAAGTGTGTGTCGAAGGACCTGAAATTTCCAGATCTCTTTCCATGTTTTGCAACCTTACATCAGTTTGAACATTACCCATGTTTTACACATCCAGAGCTTGTATTGATGTGGTTACACTTTTCTCATCACACTGACATCTTATTGAAAAGTAAGGAACTTATTCTTATCCAAGACACGATCGATTTGGTCTCCTATGTTGGTGCTGATTAAAATCTAAATTATTTGACAAGCTTATATGAATTATGTCTACATTTACTAAGAAAAACGAAATGCTGACTTCTAGACGTCTCGACTATATTAACGAGTTAACAAGACCAATCTCCCTGTTTTGAAGATATCGAGTCTCTGAGGGAGCTATACACTGTAGTGTTCTATGATTACAATATTCTAGAGATGTGTGATCAATGGCTGACGATATCGTTAGTTTTTTGTACTTATGTCGAGATGTCATTTAAGCCAGATGCGAATTGCCTCGAGAAAAGGTAGGCTTTTGGGTTTAAATGAAGGTTCTCTAGAAATTTGATTTTATTTCGTAGATGGTCAGCCCTAATTTTAACAAAACCTTATACTACACAACATTATTATGTATCAGCATGATTTCAATAGATTTTCAACGTGTTTTCAGTTATAAATGTGGGCCCCTACTTGGCTTTGTTGGAATTTTTAATGGGGTGATTAATTTTTAATCCTTAATTGTGAGAAAGATGATTTCTCTAAATATGACGTAATCATCTGATTTTCATCCTCGCTGCTCGCCTAATCACCGTCTCATTTTGTTGCCACTTCTAAAGGGTTTGTTGCCTTCTTCTATGACTAATGAGTAGTAGCTATTGTGGAGAGCTCTCTAAACCACTTTTGCATCTTGCATCAGTTGGTTCTTTTCCGCTATCATTGGGTTCTAACCATATGGCATATCTCGATGTTTTCATTCTATCGAGACTATAGTATAGGTTAAGAGCTTAATGAACCACCCAGGTGGCACAGTGGTTAAAGATGCAGCAGTTGGTGCGGGAGACCGGGTTCGAATCCCGATTCGGAGCAAGATGCAAAATGGGATTTTTCACCATCGATCGTTGAAATGGGATTTTTCACCATCGATGGTGTGAATAAACACATCTGGATCCCCCGTTGAGTTTATAATCCATGGGCCGTCCCATTGTCCATATCAGTACTATAGACTGATAATGGACTTATAGCCGTACATGTAGTGGTATCACAACGGACCATCGTCGGTCTAAGTGCAGCCACCCAATAAAAAAAAGAGCGTATAAATTGATATGTAATGTACCTCAAGGAATTCACACTGTTCTGAACTACTTTGTACTGTTCATTTTCTTGAAGCTCTACACCGTATAGGCGTCTATGCAGATTTCAATATTTGCCGGTAAAAAGGCAATTGTAGGAATAGTTTAGAAAGTGATACTTGATGTACAAAACATTTTCCTATAATTTATGTCCCATAAGAATCTTGTTTAGAGTTGAGTATGGTTGGGATTCGGCTACAATTCACATGCACAGTTTTGGATTCTCTACTGCCAAAATCACAGTATCAGCAGCATATACGTTTATTATATAGTTACTTCCTCCATTGATGGTATATGTTCCAAGTATAACCGGAATACTTGGAACATACCACCAATGGAGGAAGTAACTATATAATAAGCCAGCTTAAACTCCCTTTATGCCAATCTCGATTAAGTGCTAGCACTACGTCCAGGAAAACGCTTGCTTGAACATATATCTTTATAGTTTCTGGATTTTCTAACACCTGTGATATTCTGTCAAGTGATTTTCCTCGAACCAAACTGTTGGTCATGATTAAGATGTATGTCCATCAGTTTATATAGGTCTCACTCTCTTCAGGAACAGTTTTTTTTTAAATATTTTCGATGTTTGAGAGCATGGATATCACCCTGAAGTGGTTTTAAGGTCATGACTACCTTTGCCACCTTTCATTGTATTGGAACGTATCTGAGTTGAAACACTCAGTATATTAATTATATGGAGAAGTTTCGCCTTATTTATTAGTTTCTTAAATCTCTAGGCCAGGAAGTTAGTGTCTCACCCAGATTGAAAGTCAAGAATAACAGATCCGCTTCTTGCCTTCTCAGACGAATCGATGACATAGTAAAATCTGTAACCACCTATTTTGGCATATGAGGCCTTAGTGTGTTTCAGAGATTAAAACTTTATCATGGTTTTGGTTATATAGAGATATTTACAAGCTCAAGTATGTGTTGGATCAGCCCGTGGACATTCCAAATTACTATTCTAAACGTTTGTAAATTTATCCTTTTTAGTTTCTAGTCGTATTCTGGACCTCTAATGACAAGTTTTACAAATGGTCAAAATTAGGTCTAGTAATCTCAGATTGCTCTCCAAGTTTTTTGTATAAAGCCTCTTTTTGAAACATTTCTTACTTGTCTGTGGTTGGTATCTTTTGTTGTTGCCTCTTGACATTTAGCCACCTGTGCATAATATTCGTTCCCTTATGTGTCGGTGAATCGTATTTCACGACACGAAAAGGAGGTTTACTATTTAATGCATTTGGCAACAGAGTTTCTATGTAATGTGCACGCGCTCTTAATGCGGTTACTACCATATATGACGCAAACTGCTAGTCTCCCAACGTATCTCTGTATCGATGATCTATCTATTGATGAGGAATATGAACTTCCGTTCTGTATCGTGCTTAACCGTTTCCATTTCATTTTGTTATCTTAAAGACATCCATTATTAACGACTATCTGTATCAACAGGCACAAGTTTTGTTTAATGTGGTCCACCGTCCTCTTAATCATTGTCATGAAGCTTTATATCGCCTATCTGTTAGCTTATGTTACATCTTATGCAAACATTCCTTCTTATACTTACCTTAACTGTAGTTTGAAATTCGTAAAAACAGTTTTGATCGACTATTTGGACAATAATGGAGGTCATCTCTATAAAACATGGACGACGAGCAGCTTATGAAATGGTTCCTGATCAATGTTTTTCCCTTCTGACCCTAACAATCATTACATTACATTTCGACATTAAGTCAGATATACATTTAACACTTATCTCGGCTACTGTAAACTCATCTTCCATTCCATCTCGACTCATTTTCAATTTAACGGAATTTATTACCAATTACCATTGCCATATCAACCTTAATATTTCGTCATCAATAACAACCAATATACGTATACATTTCTCGTGTATGTACACCCACACACACACACATATACAAATTATATGAAACAGGATAACAATAAACGGATAAACAATAACCGTACCAGGAAAATTTAATTAAAAACAAAAAAAAAATCATTTTCTCTCATATTTTTCACAAAACATAAAATATCAAGGATAAAGATTTGTTTGTGTAGGTGTGTGTCAATTCTGTCTGCATATGTATGAAGCATTGTGTTTCTTTTTGATCCTGAAATCGATTACAGTTGACATATGAAGACTTGAATATCTGCTCATTGGGTGGATATGTGCAAATCGTGTGGAAGAGTTTTAGAAGTGGGACTTATGAAACAATTTTCTCAGACCTAAGGAAATATCATTTCACTTAATGTAATTCTCTCTCAATCTCTTTTAGATTTATTCCAAACTCTTCTCCATTATATAATGATTATATAAAGCAAAACACTGAACTTCTTTATCGACATTTAGTTTGATTGGTGGTTTAGCAAAAATTTACTTTACCGACAGTATTCGGATATTTTCGGTATATAAACTATTTTTATATTATAGTATCAAGTTAAATTACTGACATAGCAGGAGGATGCGATCAAGTGACAAATGATATTTTTTCGTGACTTTGTACTAAAACTTCAATGCGGTACAATGACAATTTTGATATAAGTTCTAAAATATTCAGTGACGTCTGTAAAATGTTACCTAAGTAGTATCTACACCCAGACCAAGAAATGTAAACTCTAAACAATGTCAATAAACTGTCAAATGTTACTGTCAACAAATGTAAACCAAGATCAACAAATCAAAACTTGCCAACAAATGAACTAAAGTGTTTATTTTGTACTAAAATAGTTTAATTAGAGTGCAGGAGACGATCAAGAAGTTCAGCACATTGTATCAATTGTTTCTTTAAGATATCATGGATGTAGCTGAAATATCTTGACAGATATCCAATCATTGTAAGCCTATAAGGGTATATTTATTATGGCAAACAGTACCTACACGCAAACAGTACGAAATACATTTGTACAATTAATTGATAGAATGGTGACCAAACCTATAAAGCATATTCAATAACTGATCGTACAAATGAGACGTATAACGAATTTAACGTAAGACGGCCGTGAAAATCTTTTCAGTTTTGCTTTATGCAACACAACATAGTTTCAGACTTTGCAATTGTAGAATGAATGAGCCTTACTTAGGTAACGTACGATCAGAGAAAGAAAAGATCAAACCTAGATCAGACATGAACACAAATCCATAAATTTATCAAATAATTTCCCGAACAATAATTAACTAAGGTGACTGCGCTACAGTGCACCTAACGATTACCGAAACAAACGGGACGATGAATAGGTTTGTTAGGTATGAGCGCAGCCACCTTACCTGGAATTGAACTTATACCCAGCGTCGAGGTGTTGTTTGGATTCAATCCCGTTGTGTAGAAGACCTCAAAATTGTACCAGGTCGGTAACTGTGGATCATAATAGTTATTCCACTGTAGTTGCTAACTTCAATTCTTTTATCCGATTTAAGTGTAGAGGACGAATAAATGATATTTTTTGTGGACCAGGAAAGAAATCTATTCGAACACTTATATTTCAAATATAAATAATGAGTGATGTTAAACTCAATCCAACACTCTTATATTATATCCAAAAAAGATAAGATGTTATAAATGGCAGTTTCCTCCAAACGAACTTGAATCAATTGTATGTTCAGTGGGTGCTATTAGTCATAGGAGCATAATTATGATTATCTGCAGGCTCAAATCATCCCAAACCTTTATCTTTTCCAATAGATACAGATAAGTTTTTAAAATAATCAAAATTATAAGCACATCTGAATCACGCTATAAACAGTTTATTTTTAAGTAACGTTTCTATATATTTAAAATTAAGCTGATCTGTTAATTATAATTCAAGTTCCTAGTGTGACTCATGGTTATCTTTATGTGGCCAGATTACAAACGTTTAAGCCTTATTTCTTATAAAATTCTAAGAGAAGATCTTGTATCTGAGTTCTCTTAGTTACTATACGCTGGTTTAGGATAAACACACGTTACTGAAAAAATGTGGATATGTATGAGATTCCAAACCTAGATTTGCGATTGTCGACTATAAGATCAAAGATGCACATAAAACACAATTATCACGATCTCGTATCCCTTTTAAAAAGCATCCCTTCTCAGGCACAGCTTATTATAGGTGACTACCAAGTAAGATTAGACTCAATCAATCGATCAATTTTTTCGTAAATATGAAACACATTTAACCTAATCTAGTGTTCGCATATGGTAATGATGGTACAGGTTACGGAAAAGCTGATAGATTTTTTTTCTTTATTTGAACGAGAATTCGTTGGTGCTGAAGTACTACTATTTTGTCGAAACGAACCAAAATGTTTCATCGAGGTTAGAAATTTGCAGTGGGCTTGTGAACATTGTTGAATTGTGATTGTAAAGAATGCTGACACTTCGAGAATCCATCCAATTGATTGTAAAAGTGATTAAAATGTTGTCAAGTGATGATAAATGTAATAATTTTCGACCTACATGTTGCTGGTCTATAGTCCAGCAACATGTACTATCTATAGTTTGGATACTAATCATAAAAAAATTGTAACAAGATCTTCACGATTGAAAAGTGTAGCAATCTCTTACAGGTGTGCCATTGGTAAGCGAAGGCTACTATTGACGACGATCGCTCAATAAACTATCTTATATCATCTATTTGTATACAGCAAATCTGGCGATAGATAAAATTGTACCAGTCAGTTGAGATGATACGATCTAGCTTAGTGACCTTTAAAACCCTTTTTTTTGGGGGTCATAATCTGGTACTACAACATGGCCGTTTGAAACTGATTTTAAACCTCAATACGTTGTTTTGTTCGTTCTTGTGCTAACCAACAATGGTATTTTTTATTGAATGGTTCGTCTGACCTTCATCCGAAGGTTTGCCTAAACAATATTATGAATTTTGTTGACCATATGTCGATTGTAATCACCACAATCGGCCATATCGGTTTATTTGTTTTAGTCTCTACAATCTGTTGGGCATTATCATGCATCAATATGAAATCTTCCACTTTATATCCTGTGTGGCACTACATGATTGAAGAAAACGTATTCGATATATCAGTCAGCATTTTGAACTTCTTCCACGACTTCCACCAGGTACGAAAACAAGATACCCTAAAGCGATATGTCAGCTCACACCATGCACGAATAGTCGATGTATGTGGCTGTTTCAGCAAAACAGCACTGCGGAAATCGCTCTCCCAATAACCAATAGTCATGCTGTATAAGATAGCAGAAAATTTTCAGCAGAAAAAATGATTTTTATACTCACCACCAGCGGCACTACTATCGCTAAAGAGAATTTCTTCTTCTGTCATTTTTGTATAGCCAACAGAATTTTTCTGTAAATTTTTTAATTTTCTTCAATATTGTAACTACAAAATTATTCCAGGATTCAAATAAAATATGTATATTATTTCCATAAGATTATAATATACTGTATAAAACATGTATGAAATATGAATGAAGCCCCTGTTATATATATTTCAATTTGACTTTCCAGAAGCTAAGTAATCTTATCTCCATACATTCAACTATGAAGTTTGAGGATAATCGACCGAGTTTGAGCGCCTCCAGAATTTTTCAAAGTTTTGGCCCATACATAAAAATCAGTTTTTTCACTGTGAGCTATGGATGGATCCCCCTGTAACCAATATGCCATTATAATTTTCCAGTAGCTTTGATGATCATACATCTGAATATGAAGTATGAGGATAATCTACTGAGTTTGAGCGCCTCCAGAATTTTTCAAACTTTTGGTCCATACATAAAAATCAGTTTTTTCACTGTGAGCTATGGATGGACCTCCCTGTAACCAATATGCCATTATGATTTTCCAATAGATAAGATGATCATACATCTGAATATGAAGTATGAGGATAATCTACTGAGTTTGAGCGCCTCCAGAATTTTTCAAAGTTTTGGCCCATACATAAAAATCAGTTTTTTCACTGTGAGCTATGGATGGACCCTCCTGTAACCAATATGTAGTTCTGATTTTCCAATAGCTTAGGTGACAATACATCTGAATATGAAGTTTGAGGATAATCTACCGAGTTTGAGCGCCTCCAGAATTTTTCAAAGTTTTGGCCCATACATAAAAATCAGTTTTTTCACTGTGAGCTATGGATGGATCCCCCTGTAACCAATATGCCATTATAATTTTCTAGTAGCTTAGGTGATAATACATCTGAATATGAAGTTTGAGGTTAATCTACCGAGTTTGAGCGCCTCCAGAATTTTTCAAAGTTTTGGCCCATACATAAAAATCAGTTTTTTCACTGTGAGCTATGGATGGATCCCCCTGTAACCAATATGCCATTATGATTTTCCAATAGCTTAGGTAACATTACGTCTGAATATGAAGTTTGAGGATAATTTACATTGGACCAAACCATCATTAGGACCAAACTATCCTACCTTCTAATATTTGGTGTGATTTAAACTTCTGTATACATTAGAACAACGAAATTTTCATTAAAGGTGATACATTAAAACCATCAAATTAGCAGTAAACTGTAAGTAGAATTTCATTTACTGTATCAAATGCGATCGGATGTCGATCGAAACTGTTTATAGATAATCAGTTAGAATAGTTAGAACGCTTTAGTTGTTTAGTTACAAGAAATTAATGCAGCATCGGCTGCCGAACTGAACACTATAATAGTTGAACCGCAGTTGAACACTAGTTGAATTACCAGACGACAACTCTACGTGATTGCCCGAGACATCCTCCATACCAGGTTAGTTAAACTATACTTAATATGGGAAGAACTCGTTCGAGCCCTTTCAAACACAAACAAATCGATAGATCTGATCAGTAAATAGTCGCGCAGTAGTAAGAAGTCACAAGTTTCTTAATCTACCTATTGATCAACGGTACAATTCGTTACAATTGGCTTCGGTTTTATTGCAATTCAACGCCAGCATATTGATCCGAGTTTTTTAAGTTTCAAAATATCGATTTATTGCTGGCCGCCGAGATATGTCAAAAATAGATATGGCATAGTACTCTGTGGGACAAATCAGGTTGTATGACAATCTTCTCATGCTTCAGAGTACATACTGTACTTGGTGGAATTAGATCTGGAAGGTACCACCACATTCAAGGTCTCACCACATTCAATTCCATATCAATGTTGTCCAATATGAAGAAAGAATAATTGAAATAAAAAAAGATATCAGCATAGATATCTAACAAATTTCATTTGTTCGTTATAAGTTTTAATACACCAGTCATCAAAAAAAACTGTACAAAAAGGCTCGTGTTTCACCACATACCTTATCATAAAAGTTTATCGCGCAAAGCAATATTGGTTACAGCGGGGTCAATCCATAGCTCACAGTGAAAAAACTGATTTTTATGTATGGGCAAAAACTTTGAAAAATTCTGGAGGCGCTCAAACTCGGTAGATTATCCTCAAACTTCATAGTTGTATGTATGGAAATAAGATGACTCAGCTTCTGGAAAGTCAAATTGAAATATATATAACAGGGGCTTCATTAATATTTTATACATGTTTTATACAGTATATTATAATCTTATGGAAATAATATACATATTTTATTTGAATCCTGGAATAATTTTGTAGTTAAAATATTGAAGAAAATTAAAAAATTTATAGAAAAATTCTGTTGGCTATACAAAAATGACAGAAGAAGAAATTCTCTTTAGCGATAGTAGTGCCGCTGGTGGTGAGTATAAAAATAATTTTTTCTGCTGAAAATTTTCTGCTATCTTATTCAGCATCCAATAGTCATAATCTCTGCTATCACTACCATGGAGAGACATTCTGCACAAATCAGTGAAACGAATAGATATCCAGTGCTCCATGCTCCATTTGATGTGTTTGCGAGGAAATTAGAGTCCTGATTAAGGCCTCTATAGCGGACCGTGTTGTAGTGATGTTGGCTTAGTTCAAATGTCGTTTTACTATTCCTTGACTAACAGCTTCATGACGAAATAGTTTTATTAGCTCCTGTTGAATAGGATGATAAGTCGAACGTTACTCTTAGATTCTTTGATTGAAGGTACCGATTTCTTGAAACCTTCTGGATACTCTTGAGATAGCAGATTGACTCATATATTTAGCTGACGAATGGTTTCTCGTTTATTGCGCCCTTTTTGCAATAAAACAATAACACGTAGTGAATACAATTGGTATAGAGATTTCTTCAACGTCTGATAAGCGTAGCACCAATTGTTTTCACCGAAACATCGCATTTTGCTACGAGTGAATTAGGTTTGCTCGGGAGTATAATACTGACATAGTAGATAGCTTTACCTATATGAAGAACACGACTTCTGCACTTTAACTAGAAAAAATTCATTCAACCCTTATCGGAATTCCAACCCGATTTCAAACATACTGCTATCGAAAGATGATCTTTCGAGTCGTTAAACAGTCATACAACACCCTCATTTTGTGTTCGCCATCGATTACTTATCGTGAAAGGGTTATAATGCGCCCTTTATACTCACCGTTTGTTGCAGACCGCAGACTGTAATCGCGCAGCAATAAATCAAAGCCTTACACATTTATATCTTAAAATTTATTTACTTAATTATTTTTATTTATTTATTATATAATTTAAATTTTACTAAATTATACCTTTCTACACAATAATGAGGTCTAAAATGTATGTTAACAAGAACAACAACAACAACAAATATCGCGCGCAAACCACTTTGTTTTCTTCTAATCAACAATAATACAAATTTATAAATTTTAATTTAAGACATTTTACCGTATTTATCTTATAAATTACTTAATTATTAAGTATATGTATGTGTATATAAAAAAAATAGTTTTAAGTTGTAAATAGAATTAGAAAATTATAATTAATTAATTAATTTAATAGAAAAGTAAAAATCGCTTTTTTATTTTGTTTTGTATAAATTATGATTTGCCATTGTTCCCGGGCTTCATCGACGATTGGCCCGAACAATAATAATATTTCAACGAGAATATTGACGAGGTGGATGATGTTGATTGTGTTCCAATGATGTTGTATAAATTGTAACCGGTTCCATTTGGTGGCGGACGTACCCCATATGTTGTTGACGGTAATAATGAGCTGAGCGGATTATTATAGAATGGTTGGCGCTAGGATGGCCCTGTCGTTGGTGCGGGCGGTACAAATGGTGTCCAACGCAAACAATCGGGATCGATTTTTAGTACGTGGCCACGATTTTTTATACGCTCAGCATACTCTTCGAGTACATCCTGGAAACATAATAAATAAAATATTTTGCATTCTCGGGGCCCCATCATAGAAAATCGTTTGTTTTATCTTATAGAAATCTTACATATATAAAGCCTATATAAAACATGGATAGAGGCTGTCTTAGTTAAGAGCTATGTCCATCCGAAAGGTTTACAACTAGTTTTGCCATCATTCAGGCGAACATTAATGGTATCGGTACGCACTTGACATTCGACTGAATAATGCGCTTTACTGGTGAAAAAAATGAAAGTGTACGTGGTCAAGCTCAGTTCCACTTAAGTGAAGAAGAAAACAAATAAAATAGCAAACTCTGAGCAATGGAGAGGCCATTGGACCAAATTTTTTACGAAACTCTGAATGGTTCAGCCGTTAAAATCACATGTGTATCCGTCAAGAAATGAGGATTGACTTTCACGGCCACCCGATTTAACTGCTCCGACTTCTTTTTATAGGGTTATGTTAAAAGTAACTGCAAAGAAACCTCACAGAAGAAATTAACATAATACAGGGTGATAACATAAAATGTGAGGAAGAGAGATAAGCCAACATGCGAAAGGCCAATAGAGTTCGGACATTTGACAGACATTGTTTTTCATACAAGATTCTAAACATTAAACCACCATACGTAGATATCTCTGTCTACTACCATTAGGGACCACGATGAGGACCTCTGTGTTAACATTGATACGATACTTGATACATGGTTTGAACTTCATGAAGGTTTCATCCTATGAAAAATTCAATAGCATTAATTCAGAGTTCTTATGACTTTTTCGAACTGACCTTTTGATCTTATTCGATTGTTATGCCAAAATGAGGCTGTGTCTGAAGAATGAGAAGTAGCCGCGAGAGGAATCTTAAGAAGAGGTGATCGTTCATATATTTTCAGTTCCTGATCAAGTTTCTTCGCTCCGGATGATTCTTTTCAAGAACTATGAAACATCTCGCGATATACACCAGGTATTCACAGGAGATACGCTGTCTCCGATATTTTTTCATCTGATGTTGGAAAAGATCCTTGAACTGAATAGATCAGTTTCTCTTGGTCTCAAAATCAACGAGCCCAAAACCAAATATCTGATCTCTGGATATCAAGGTTGGCCTTGCCGCTGACAATCGGGTTAAATATCCTCTACGTCCACTTCTGAAATCAAAGTGAGAGTTGGACCTTGACGGATGAGTATAACAGACGACTTCCAACATTCGAGAGAACAATCATGCGTATGATATATGGTTCAAAATGCGACATTGATGGCTCATACCGAGTTCTTTTCAGTCACGTGACCAAGTATTCAGTAAAGAAAGAGGACGCTGTCGGCGATGGTGGCTCTACGGCGCAGTATAACAAACTGGCTCGTGATCGAAACCGATGGAGTCAGATTGTTGTCACGCCACAGTCGAAAAAGTAGTAAACCTTTCGGGTATCCACCCTCTATACGTAAACACTATTAGTTACGCCGAAATGACGATTAAATAGGAAAAAATATTCGGGTATACGGTAAAAAAAAATTGAATTCGTCTGCAATCAAATCGATTTTTGGCAACCTACATTCAGCCAACACAAATATAAAAAAAAATGTTCATTCTCTCGCTCCACCTAAATAAAATCTTAACTCCGGGGTAAATGACACTTCGATGCATGACCCAAATTTGCAATATATATGCATTTTGCATGTTTGTGTGCCTGCCTGTATATATACACTCACACACACACATACGTATATATATATTTTGGCCAAACCCAAAAACAAATTTTTTTTCCGTAATTTATTGCCCATCGTGTGTTCAACGACAGCAGCGACGACGAAAATTAATAAATAAAGTCTTTGAACCGTGGACAAGATGATGGTTTTCTAAATAATCCATAATTGCATGTGCACTCGACACACATACATGCATACATCAGTGGTGCAATCAAATTTGCATGAAACAATGTGTGCTGTCGATTATTCGTTGTGTTCCATGTTTTCTTATATAACTGTCATTCGTGTGACAGATTAATTAACATGCTCCTCCGTTCGACAATTATATAATTTTGTTTTTGTACATACACGAGAAATTACAATAATTGGCCGCAGCTTCTTATTCCACTTATCATCGACTTTCTTTCGGTACTTTTGTATTTTGTTAAGGGTTTCTTACACTAAGCCTTACGAGCACATTACGGTGTATGTATGCCAATACATACTCGTTACTTTATAACACGGTAACTGTACGATGTATGCGGAACTATATCAAAGTTGATCATTTCCATTCATTCTAAAGGGTTTTCCAAAAAGATGTTTCATTTTTTATATTTAAAAAAAACGAGTAAGATTTAAGAGAAATAGCAAAGGTATGCCATTTACATTTGAGAACGATATCAGTCAAATGGCCGCCACGGCACCATATCCCTTACATACAATGACCAATTCACACATTTGCGGCACACATATGTCCTCGATAACTTTTCGAATTTCATCTTTAAGGTTTTGAATGTGGAGCATTGGCATAGAGCTTATCTTTTACGTGACTCCAAAGAAAATCGACATAGATCGACGAGGATCCGACCAACCTGGATTTTCTTCGACACTACGGGCTATAGCAGCAATATTCTCAGTGGTTCTTGAGCGACGCACACGGTTTCGTAGTTTTTCCTTGTCAAATGTCAAACGACAACAGTTTAAAAATTAACAGCTGCCCAAATAGCAAACTCTTCAAAATGAAACCTCTTATTGGAAAACCCTTTACTACATTTTCACGTCTTCGAAATTTTTCAAAAGCAGATGAAATTTTTTTTAGAAGTTATCTCTGTAAAGATTTAAGGCTAGGAATCACAAATCAACTTACAGTAAATGTTGGTTGTCCCACGATAACAGTATTAAATTGGTGTGCCCAACTTACCTGGAAGAAAATAGAAAATGAAAATAAAATGTTAATTAGTATAATGGTGATAAGGCTTGATTAGGGGGTTTGTGTCCTTGGTGACTATTCTGAAAATGAAAACTGTTAAACTATACGGATCTTCCGCGTTAGAGATAGTTAAATTTTTGGGAGGACAACATTTGTTGGTGCTTATATGTTGACCCCAATACTGCCAACACTTTGAAGAAGAACGAGGAGTCTATTCAATAAGGCCCAGCGGACAAGATAGTGGGTTGAATATAAGGCAACCCTCACAAAATACAATCTTGATCTAAGACAACGTTATGTGAGAGAATCGATGAAGTACTCTTAGCAGCTAGACTCCAAAAAAAGTATTCTCAAAGAACCACAGTAATGGCCTACATCAGAAGAAGGATCGAGGCTTTACTGAGAGCCAGAAAAAAACTATTAGGGTACTTTTTTTTATTTTATTAGTATGCAATCTGTTTTAGGGCTCAAGGCACTCCCAACTCTTTCGCGGTTCGCTAAATTACGTCTTTAGGTCATAGTTGTGTTCCCTCACACCACCGATGGTAATCAAGTGGTGAAAAATCCCATATTGAGGGCGCCTTTAATAACGTTCAGACAGATGCAATCCTGAAAGGATTATCGTTCATGGAAGTGGAATCCTCCATAATCAAGTTGATCAGTCATATGCTGGGAAGCAGACTATAAACTCAGAGTTGGGGGAGTCAACCATAAGAAGGCGAGTGGTTAGGGGAACCCCACAAGAGGGAGTCCTGTCTCCTCTTCTCTGGAACATGGTGATTAATGGATTACTTCTGGAGTTGGCAAGGGAGGGAATAGGAGTGGTTGCCTACGCTGATGACGTGGCGATCATGGTATCAGGTAAATTTTTACCGACCATTAAGGAGGTAATGCAGAATGAGCTTCTTATTATTACAAAATGGGCCAGTACATGTGGATTGGTAGTCAATCCATTTAAGACAGAGCTGGTACTCTTCACTAAGAAATATAAAATTCCGACAGTTGACCCACCTACCGTAAATGACACTAAACTGGCCTTTACTGATACAGCAAGATTTCTGGGTGTAATCTTAGACAGTAAACTAAGCTGGAAGCCGAACATCTTGGAGAGAATCAGCAATGCTACGAAGGCGATGTATTCGTGTAGGAGTGCAATAGGCAAACGTTGGGTCTCAAACTGGAGCTGGTACACTGGCTCTACACTGCCGTAGTAAGACCCTTTCTTATGTGTGGAGTGAGTGTTTGGTGGCCAGCACTGGATAGAGTAACCTATAGAAAGAAGTTAGAGAAGGTGGAAAGGATGGCCTGTATGCTCATAAGCGGAGCGCTGAGAACAACACCTACTCAGGCCTTATAGGTCATGTTACACCTTCTTCCAGTGGATATCTGTGGCAAACAGATGGCGGCTAACATAGCCACAAGACTAACGGCCGTGTCTCAGTGGAAACACCTTCAGGCAGGTCACTCGACAATAATTGGTTCGCTAAAGAAAGAAATGGCGAACCTTGATTATATTACACCGATATTATGCTTCGAAAAGGGTTTTAAAACCTTAATCCATTCAAGAGAATTCTGGGGAAATAAGCTAGCACTGGAAACTGAAGCTATACAATTCTACATGGATGGCTCGAAGCTAGATGGTAAGGTCGGAGCTGGGCTTTTCTGTAGTGCATTAAATATAAGCCCTTCCGTTCGTCTCCCTGACTACTGCAGCGTGTACCAGGCGGAGATAATAGCGATTGAGGAAGCCTTGAGCTAGTTGAGGCATAACGTGATATCCAACCGGCATTTCACGATTTATGTGGACAGTTAGGCGGTTATCAAGTCGCTGGAAGCAGTGCTGAAGAACGTCTAGGATGGCATTGGGTTGCCACTCGTCTCTTTATGAGATGAGTGAGCATTTCAATATTCAGAATATCTAGGTCCCCGGCCACTCTGACGTCGAGGGTAACTGCAGAGCAGACGAACTAGCTAAGCAAGGTACAACTCTTCAGCTGAAGCTTGAAAGGGCCTATGGGGAGGCCTACAGCGGAGCTTAGACTAGCTTTGAGGAAGAGGGCAAAAGCTTTAGCACTAGAGAGGTGGTCTAACTCCCTCACATGCGAGAGAGCGAGACAAATGTGGCCAAGGCTGGATTTGAATCGTTCACTGGCACTAGGAAGGCATTTACACTTGGGTAGGTATGTAATGCACAACCTTTCAGATCTTGCAAATATTAAGGTGCGGGACATTTAACGCTACATTAGTAGCTCAGGATGGTTCCAATAGAGTGTTAGGAGTATTAGGGGACTAAGATCCTGTGGTATAACAACGGACCGGCAACGGTCTAAGTGTGCGTTAGCAGTCACTCTAACCTAACCTAATCTAGAGTACTTCTTGAGATCCACTTTCCAGGTTCTTCAGTGAAATCGATCCATTAGACAGTAACCAATTTAATAATGTCAACTTGGATCCTCATAATAGGAAACATTCTGTCAGAATTTTTTTTAACCCCGAAGGTGTAACATGGATAATTAACTGATTTAAACCCTTAAAATCTCCTAGAAGGGGCAGCATTTGTCATGTTTTTCTTCAGCACTGAATAGAAAAAATTCTTTCATATGTATAGTTTATTCCTAAATCGGGGAACGTCCTGATGCTCTATGGTGTAAAGATTATGAGAAGGTGTTGAATCACCACATTGGAGTGAGCTCATCTGCAGGAACACACACTATAAGTACTAATTCGCTTATTAAGCTGGTTAATCTGTTACGGCTCGAAGCGATCTTGTCTCTAAGACGGAAATAGAAATTGCTCTCAACATCGATAACACGTCATGGTAATGAGCACTACAATGAAATGGATTTGGTTCGTACTCAAGTGAAGGAATATTTCAGCTAAGATTGGAAGATGTGCCGGTTACATGGGGTAAGACCGTCAAGTGATATCTTCAAAAGTTGTTTTGCCGTTTATTATGAAGTCCTGCGATTGATGAGGTTTTATCTCAATGTAGCATCCTCGAATTTGGTGTCCAAGACTTCTAAGAGTAATTCTAGATCAGAAACTGACTTGGAATCAAAATAACACCACGTTCTATAATAAAGCCAGGCGCCTTTTGAACATGCCAGAAGCTTTGTGGTAGGACTTGAGGATTGGAACCAAAGATAATTGGATTCCAGAAACCGTATGTTGTATATTTTTTATCGGGATTTTTGAAGCCGAGTAGACCTCTGGCTGTGCAAAGGCTGGTTAAAAAAAATCATAAATCGTGCTAGGATTTATTATAAAGCGGACTGCCAGGCGCTTTAAAGTCACCCAGATCAAACATTTGTTGGCCAAAGCTGATTTGGAACTGTTTAAACTCGATGCAGCAACCAGCAACCATGAACTCTTATGTGGATGCCGAAATATTATGTAATTGAGGGAGACAATGTCATATCAGATATGACCGAAGAATATACAAATGCAGATATATCAGGTTCTATTGAGACTGGAAATTGGAAAGGGATCGATTGAGGACTTAGGCATAATAAGAGAAGACTTGTTCTGTGAAACAAAGGGAATCTATCTAAAAATTCTCGAGTAAAACTGGGTATTAGGAAATAAACCTTCAGCGTGGGAATAAATGGCCCTCAGGAAACAGGCTTAACAAGACACTCCCGAAAGATCATGCTAATGGAATACGCTCATTCAGTAGGACGATGGAAGGGTTTCTGAGAACCGAATGTAAATTGATTTCAATCAATGACATCAGGTCGAAGACTGCAGAGACAAATGCTAATTAAGACACAGTCTTTATAAATGGACGAGGTTGACTGCAAACTTTATACAAAAGGGGCCCTCCGATATCCAACGAAAGGCATAAAAATCAGATTTATATTGTTATGATTTCAACGTTAGCGAAACTGCATTAGGAATGAGATTCTCTGAACATTGTAACTGTAGCCAATTGGACTTCATCTATAGGCTCAAATGCCGGATTATCATAACTAAATTAGGAGAAAATTCAAAACCAAAGTTTTCTTGGCATCCGAATTAGGTTCCCATACCAAAAATTGGTAATGAGTTGGGGGAACATTGCCGTTGTACGTGCGGGGACACCAATAAATGTAATTGAACATAAACGAACATCATAAATGGAATATTCATACCGATCTTAAAAATTAAGAGATAGAATCTTTTATAAACTTGTGTGAACCAGGAACTGAAAACAGTTGAAACGCTCAGAACGCGTTGCTGACATGAATATGTTTTATAACAATTTCGAATAGGTGTACCAAACGATTGATCTTCAGCACAAGGTAAACATATGTATGTAGTTGGCTCGTTGCTATCTCATGAATTCAGATTGCTCTCCGAACCAGCATACGACCTATTGAGCTTTACGTATAATAAAGTCTATAGGATGGGGAAAATGACTTCTTCCCATTGGAAGGACATCATTGAGGTAAGAGTATGATTGTGTCGAGGGCGATGAAGTTGTTAGAGTCTATATTGGCGTTTGTGCGTATAACTTCGTATATGTTTCGAAATCCCATGATGAATATTGTAGATGGATCTGAGAATTAAACTTAACTTATTCTAGTTATTTCCAATGTCAACTATTCTAGAAAGATTTTCTAGACTATTTTAGTAAATCTAGAATTTTGAGGTTATTATCAATAGGGTTGGCTGCAAGAACAATAAACAAAATACGTCAAAACAGATTGCAATGATACTGTTCCGAATCATGAGGTTGCAATCTTACCATTGCACTTCAATACAAATTGTGTCACTCAATATCCACCGCAAAGAAAGAAGTTCTACAGTGTTGTATTCGCAACTGATTTAACACGTCTTTCACATCGAAGGAATTCACTAAATCCGACCACCACAAAATAAGTCCAAAAAAAAGTTGACTAGAGAGGAAAACCTAAATTGGCACTGTATTGAGCTGTCCAACGATTTACTGTACATGAGATATTGAAAATACTTTTATGTTTGGGTTATCGATTTTGATTAAGTCAGCGGAACCAACAATGACTTTGTATTGGCAAAGTCGATAATCCAATACGAACGTAATCGGTCCAGATATACTAGTAACTATTCTGCTACCACAGCGCGATCTGTGATATTTTTTGCTTTATTTTAGATCTTGGTTGACGGGCTCGCGAAGCTCTGAGGACTTTATAGCTGAAACCATGTAAGTGATCGGAATCATCATTTATTATGCAGTCGAATGGTTTTGGAAATATAAGAAATAACGTTTTCGAGGATGCAACATTCACCAGAGCATTATCAATCATACGAATCCCAGCTTACCACAGAAGAAATTACATCCATCAAGCAACGCCTTCAGATAGGGGCGATGTATTGTCCACCTAGATACAACCTGAAGAAATTGAACTACTTAAAAAATCTACGAGAATCGCCAATTATAGTCTAAAATGCGGTTCAATCTCTCTAATGGCCTAGACAGAAGTTAATAGGGAAATAAAATTCAATCTGAGGACAGCAAAGGGTCCTGCATATAACCTTTTAACGGAAGAAATTCTTAAGCAACTACCAAAAAATCGATCGCTAAACTAACTCATTTGCTTAATGCTGTTCTTAGAATACGGCATGTTCCTTTTAGCTGGAAGTCTCGGAAGTTATTATGTAACCGAAACCAGGTAAACCGCCCAATGAAGCTAAATCGTATCGTCCGATAACACTGCTTCCTATAATTTTCAATGCTAATGGTGGGACTTCTCCTGAAAAGCAGGAAGTCATTAATAAAAAGATCTTTTGAGATCGCATTTATTTGAAAGGCTTTTTAAAGTAAGACCAGAAGATGAGTATTCTGAACTAAGAGAGGCAGCGTTCTGGGCCCAGTTGGATTCATACTATATCCAAATTATATACCACAGTCCGACCACGTAATCATAGCAATGTTTTCTGACGTCACCGCTTTACTAGCATCAGGACAAACTGTGGAAGAGGCGGCGAATATACTTCAATATACTTCTTCAGATAAAATTTGCAAGAATTTAAAAATCTGCCCATGTCAACTTTACGAATCAATCACAGTGCCGTACGAGAACTCTGCTAAATACTTAAGTATGACACTGGATGGTTAGCTTAAATGTAAGGAGCATTCGAAAAAGAAACGAAGGAGCTTGATCTTAAATATAGACCATGGTACTGGCTAATTGGACGAAAGTCAAAAATAAGCATATACAACAAAATACTGATTTAGAAACGGGTCCTTAGTCGATCTGGCTATATGGCATTCAGCTTTGGGGCTGCACTAAGGATACTAACATCAATCTTATACAAAACTTCTAGAATAAGGTACCTCGGAGTGTAATCAATGCAACCTGTAGTCAAGGCGAAGTATTGTCAAGGTTAATGAAACATTTCAATGCGGAAGCCACTCGGCTATTTTTTTTTAGAATTCATATGTAAATCGATGGTTATACTATAGACACATATCTGGTTTTATAACTACAGTTTCGAGTTAACCTGTTAACCATGATTTCGTTGGTATGTGTCACTGCTAACAATGGTTTGCAACTTGGGTTAAACATGGTTTCGGAATGAGCTATTTTTTCTTATTCCATGGCATTTTAGTGACGACAGTGCCAAGTTATACAGTTAGTGAATAGCGAAAACTATAAACATTGGTTTTTTGATTGTATTTGTTTATTTTTTGTATGTTTTCAAAAAAATAAATTAATACTTAATTCGATAAATTAACGGATAATAAAACTAAAAATATAGAAATAGGAAAATTTGGGTGGAGGGCGAAACAAAAATATTTTTAAACCACAGTTTTTTTTGTATTATTTAACAGTACAATCTTATCACATGATAATTTATTAGTAATGATAATAACGCACTTATTTGAAACAAATAAGTGAAGCGATTGAAACTTTATTTATAAGATGACTAGCTCATGCGGTTTAATTCTTTTAAGGTGTCTCAGTTCTTGTGTTATGCCTAGAGGTTGTATTGCTTCAGGGTTAGTATGTTGCAGTAATCTTCTTTCATGTTGAATGGCAAATTCCTGGACCACTTCATCAATCCGATTTGATTGTATAGTGTATCCCCAGCGCTAGATGCCATACGTCCAAATTGATTTAATTATCAATTCGTAGATCAGGCGTTTACAGTACATGATTAGCTTAGCATGTCTCCCTATCAGCCAGTACATCTCGCGTTGTTTTTTTTTTAATTTGCTCTGCTTTTAGTTGAACGTAGTATTTCCAGTTCAATCTAGAATCAAGATGCAATCCGAGATATTTAGCAGATTCAGCTTGGGGAATTTGTAGCCCGTTGAGAAATGTATGGGGTTTGCTATTTTTGTGCTGCAACGTGTATGTAACCTATGTACTGATTTAAGCTCGTTAAGCTTTATTTTCCAATCCCTGATCTATTGGCTGATTTTATCGAGTGCTTGCTGTAAGTATTCAACTGCTTGATTCAGTGATTCACTTGATGCCAAAACTACTGTATCATCAGCAAAAAACCAATGACAACGTTCATCCGTGGTCATTCCGTTCGGTATATCGAAAGTGTAAATTAGATATACGATGGGCCCTAATACGCTAACCTGGGGCAAACCTGGGAGAACGTTTCTTCATGAGATACTCTAAATTTTTGGTTGGAAAGATACGACTCGAGCAATTGGCAGTCATTTTGTGCCACTATTTTACTTATCTTGTAGATCAGACTCTAGATGCCACACTCTATCGAAAGCCGTGATACATCTAGGAATACGGCAGGACAATATTTCTTCTCTTCAAATGCTTGTTCAATCTTTGCAGTTACGCGATCAACTTGATTAACTGTCGGATGTTTATTTCTGAATCTGGAAGTCAGGTAAAATGATTATTGAACATTTGAGGCCAACCGTGTTTCCGAAATTATGATGTCAACCAAACTTAGCCAGTGGTATTATGTTCCAACCGAAGACAATCCAGCTGATTATGCTACCCGTGGCGTGAAACCACGCGATCTGTTAAACAATTCAACCTGGATCAATGGTCCAAAATTCTTGCACGCAAACCACCTTCAACTTACAACGCTACCGCTAACCGAGGCATTGACAAATTTGGCTAATATTCAACCAAGTTTTGGCCTGATCCATACCTTGATTGCAAGGTATTCCAATTTTCGTACGATGTCGCATGTTTTAGCCTATATTCTACGCTACAAAGAAAGGTTAACAACAAAACTAAGTCGTATACATCAATTTAACATTGACGGAAATTTCCAATGCCGAACATATGATATTCCGTTTCGTTCAACAAGAAGCTTTTAGCCCAGAGATAAACCTATACCAAACAACTCCAAAATCCTAACGTTTCATCCGTTTATCGATGAATACGGTGTTCTCCGAGTGGGAGGACGCTTGAAATATGCCAATTTGGACTTCGATACAAAGCATCCAACATTACTACGAAGTAACCACATAGTCTCTGAAAGAATAACATTAGCAACACATTATAAAAATCTGCATGCCGGGCAAAAGATGACCAGTACATTCTTGAAGCAAAGGTTTGCTATACCTCGAGCCAAGAACTTAATTCGGTGTTATTATTCATACTTGTTTCGTATGTAGACGCTACCAAGCATAACAGCAGCAGCAGTTAAAGGGACAGCTTCCGTCATGCCGAGTTAATCCATCTGTGAGACCATTTATCGAAGTCGGCATCGATTTAGCGGGACCGTTCTCGCTTAAGACATTTCGTGGTCGTGGGGCGAAATCATTCAAGTCATATATACCTAGTGATATTCGTCTGTATGGCTACCAAAGCGATTTCAATCGAGATCGCTACTGATATGAGTTCCGACACATTTTTAGCGGCGTTAAAACGATTCTGCGCAGTAAGAGGGCTACCGGAACACATACATTGTGATAATGGCACAAATTTGGTAGGAGCTAAACGACAACTTCGAACTTTCTATAACCAATATCTCAACGAAATCCAGGAAGGTCAGACTCAAGCTTGGTGCTCTGATAATAAAATCAGTTGGCATTTTATTCCTCCGGCTAACCCTACATTTGGAGGATTATGGGAATCAACCGTAAAATCATGCAAACACCATTTACGACGCGTGATTGGAGAAACACAGTTAACTTATGAGGAATTCTTAACAGTATACTGAAGCAAATTGAAGCATTGTTGAATTCAAGGCCACTAGTAGAACTACAAGATGACGATTGAAACCCATTAACACCGGCACATTTTTTGATATTTCAACCTCTTACCATGATACCCGAACGAACTCTTCAAATGCTGAAAATATCCCGGTTGAGCAGATGGCAGCTCATTCAACAACTTCTACAAGGATTTTGGAGACAATGGTCACAAGAATGTCTGACTTCTCTCAACAAGTTTCCCAAATGGCATACCGAAAATCGACAATTCGATAAAGGAGACATGATACTGCTGCGTGACCAAAATCTAACACCTGCTAGATGGCCATTAGCGCGTATATGTGATACGCATCCCGGTGATGACAACGTAATAAGAGTCGTCTCCGTCAAACTTCCAAATGGTAACCTGACATTTCTACTGCACTAGGAAGTTTTTTTCTTTTTCCTAGTGTTATGAGTCGAGATCCCCACGAAGTATGTTTCATGTTGTAGTCACCTCCTATAGTAAACCTTCGTCCAAGTTTATTAAAAATGTTGACAGATTGATTTCGTATGATATTGTGTCTTGGTGGGCAGTAAATCGCCCCTAAACTTGGTTCCGCGCCACCATGATTAATGGTTATTACGGCACCTTGCATAAACGGCACCTTGCATAAACGGCACCTTGCAAGATTGCAGTCCTTCCTCGAGCACGACCACTGGGATGCAATGTCCAATAGGTTCTATATCCCGTAATTTTGAATTTTTTGAAGCTACGAAAATTTTGGTTGAAAAATGAATCCGCAAAAAAAACCTATTTTGTAGGTAAAAGGGGTAAACCGAAGTAGTTACCGGATAAAATTTACCATAGTGTGAAGATATACTATGGCATTAGTCTGGAAAGACTAGTTTCAGCCTACTTTTTAGTAGGACATAATTTATATGAGGGTAAGTGGATCAATCTCGTGACAATCGGAACAAATACCGCGGATGATGACTCAAGATGGTTTCGAGCTATTTGTCTCCGTAGAACAGAATCACAATTTATGTGGACAGTACACAGTTGGATTTCGATTATGTCTTTGTTTCTAACTCGTTAATTTTGACTTCAATGGACGGTGGTTCAGTTTACTTAGGTCAAGCGCACCGATATCATGATGATCGTCCAAGGGCACTCATATTAAAAATTAAATAAAACAAAGTTGCTATTTTGAAATGAACGAGTACCAATTGCATTTTAATAGTATATAAAAACGATCATAAATTAACAGCAAAACTATTAACGTCACCATCTGTAGACCGCATCACAAAATATCCATTATACATAGTGACTGTATCGAGTAATTAAAACTAATTAGCCAACCACACCAAAATGATAACACTATCTCTCATAAATTATGCACATATCATCCATGAGTTATGTCCGCATATAGAACCGCACTCAAACCCGATAATGTACAGAAACAATTGGGAAAACTGGGTCATAAAATCGTAATTGCTCCTCTCTAGCATCGTTTTTTACACACAAACGGAACCATATGTACATACTGCAAAAGAAATCCATTTTCAAGGTGTAGAGTTCATATATATACCGGCCGATATACATAAACCACACGTTCCATAAATATGGAACAACAACAAACAACCATTCAAAATTGATTATTCATGCAATTTAATTGCATGCACAACAATATGCAGCAACATGGGGCAACAACAACTAAAATGCATCTTCTTCAGTTTTGTTGTTGTATACGTATAATCCGCGCACACCAAAACTAAAAACGCGCGCGATAATGCATACCAAATCCCACCCATAGTTTGTCTTATTCATTATTGTTAACTGTATGATTATTAATACTCCTCCCACTATGTAACATTTAAGGGTTTCGCTCATTATCATATAATACGTTGCTCATCTCGTTCACACAACGATATATGCATATGCAAAACAGGGCACTTTGTGCTTCACTGTAAACGCGCTAATTAGATCTCGTTACATAGCACCGTATTCGTATACAAAATAATTACCCAACTGTCGATCATCACTTTTGTGAAATATTGCCACGATCATATCACATATACAGTGTATGTGTGTGTGTGCATCATATTGCAAGCAACATATATAAACAAAACTCATCACGGTGCGACTTAAAATATTTTAATGTTTTCCGGTTAAATATTTTGATTTAAGATCACACGATGAGATCACTTCATATACTGTATGGAAGATATTATTTGCATTCATATGTGGTTCATATTGTGACGAGACAATATTATGAGATTATTTGTTCGTTCTCAATTCGGTTGCATCATAAACTACATACCGTATATCGGATATTGAGTGTCTATATTGGTTGGCACACACATTTTGTCAATCACTGTATATAGGCGACAGTGTCGCACCAACCAATTATCGATCCACAATTTATTGGGACAGGGCGAGCCATCTGTTGGTCATTTTCTCAATCAATGAATTTTAGTACTTAATGTTTTCTGTTCTAAAAAAATTCGTTGACATCTGACTGTCCAAATTTAATATAAAACAATCGTTCAATGAACGAATTGGTGTGGTTTATGGGCTAGTGGTATCACCGGGTCATTTTTTTTTAAACGAACAGAAAATGCCCGCACAAGCTGTGGGGCATATTGTTCAATGCGTTTATGTCCAACTGCAGCTATAGAAGCACGGTGTTATCTGCCTCCAATGCATCTGCTTGTCATTATAACGACCCTGCTTTGACTGCATTGAAGATGAATGAAATCTGAAGAAAAGCTGAAAGCAGAGAATTTGGTGAAATTTAAAGATACTCACAATATCTCAAACTGTTTACTGTGGTACTCCTGATCGTGATGAGTGGAGTCGAGGAGAGCTTCCATTCGAATATGGTTCTATATGGTATGGTATACAGACGGATCAAAGGTGTACAGATCGACCAAGATATATAACTCTTTGGATATGAACCGTCCACACACAAGACTCTGGGAACAAATCACTCTACAGCAAAAATTCATGCAAAACAGGCTGGTCTAACCAAAGACCTAAATAATTCAATGATTTGACCCGGGTCAAATATCCGCAGGTCAAGGTAATTTGACACTTTTTAAACTCGATAAACCATAATCACAAGAAGACATTACAGAGCGGTGGTGGAGCAACATATAAGCGGAATATTTCAGGGGTTAAATCTATGTAAAAGATTGGTCTCTCCCTTATTCGAAAGAACCAACGACGAACTTTTAACTCAGCAAACACAAGTGACTTTTGAAATGGCCATAGCCAGTCAGAATATAAAAAATGTGAAATTGTTCATCTTCGGATTAAACCATCAACAAAATATTTCGCCTCACGACAAGTAGAGGTTGCTGACCATAGTTGGTTGGAAAGTTGGTTCATGACCTCTAAAACACGAGCGAGAACCAGTTTTAGCCAGACAATCTGCAATTTCGTTGGTCTCAATGTAACAGTGGACAGCACTAACATGACAGTTACCTTGTTGATGAAAACTAGAAGGTTCAAAAATATCTTACAAACTCCTACCATTTTAAAGCTTCTCAGATCGTTGGACAATAGATAGCGAAGCATTTTTATTATTTTTATCATCAGCACGCTGTTGAAAGAGGAAAATAATAAAAATGATTGGGAGATGTGATTGAGTAAGTCTGGTAGGAATCCCATTTCCCAGCATGAATAAACCACGTCGATTTTTGGGAGGGCTAATTTAAAACCATTGAGAAGTACTGTCAAAAACGTTCCGCGCTCCAGCACTCCTCCAACGAAAGGCTGCCGAAAAAACTGAACCAAGAATGGAGGATTGTAACTGCGTTAGAAACAGAATGATTTCCATGGCTATGAGAGGATTCGAAAACATGGCTCAAGCTAAAGCCCGACAAGCAATATTTTTAAGCAGGAAAGTTTTGAAATTGATGATTTTATTTTAACCACTGGCCACAAAACAACAGATGCTTGCTCTGTCATTCGGGGCCTCGGGTTCGATTCCTGGGGTGATTGTTTAATCAATTACGATTGGGTGTTTTCAATCTGTAAGTGTATATGTGTGTTTAAACCAAGGGCCCTTAGTGACCTTGAGTTCTGGAATAATTTTTGCTTCTTTAATTTTTTTTCGCATTGGTAGAATCAGAGATTTGTAAATAAAAGAAAGTATTTTGGGAGACAATCTCCAAGAATTATCTAAAGCTCTTTGGCATTGCCAGAACATAGCAGTGGGTTTTGTACAGAAAATGTTTCTGTCTATGGTACAGAAAAAGCTACTGAGTTCCTCTGTCGTATAAATATAGCCAAATCGGTTTTAGGCGGGTTCACATGTAGATCTTCATCCAGGCACCACTGTTCATTAATGAGAATATTGCTTGCCTGACATTGTCAAGAAATTTAGAAATGACCAAAAGTCACAACAGGAGTGAAAGTAAATCCTCCGGGGGCCATCCACTACTTTGAAGAAATAAAGGTATCCTTTACCTTATATCACAATGCAAGATTCAAGGATACATTCAATCCATCTGACGGTTCGATATAAAATTTAGAAGAAGCATTCGTAATCGAGACGAATGTAGTATTCACTAATACTCCTGCCATATCCAGAAAAGTGTCCACAAAAAACTTGTTGTTGAACATAGATCTCTCAATCCTCGTTACTAGTCATTCTGTATGCATGTTGAAGGTAACTAAATGTTGGTCCCTAATCAACTTATCAATAATACTTTCTATATTTTAGAAAGGTTGATGACAGACAGATAATCTGGACCGATTTGGGATCGGTAAAGTACGATTTCCCAACTTTTGGCGTAAAAAGTACTTGAGTTCTGATCCAAGATTGTGGAACAAAACCAAAAGGGATACATGCCTGAAACAGATGCAATATATGTGCCTCAATGAGAGAATATCCATGCCGTAATAAAGCAGGAGACCACCAGGACTGGTAAATTTAAAGGGTTCAACAAATCGTTAATAGATAATTCATAAATACTGACTTTGGTGCGGACCGAGTAAGAAAACTGAAAACAGTCGAAGCAGAAATGAAAAAGCTAGGGCATCTTCGTCAAAATTGCAAGCCAGCCGAGACATTCATCAATCGGAAGGAGTTTCGAGTAAACTACGATCAATTGTGAGTGCTGCAGGAGGGAAGAGCATGAACACGAATAACGAACCACTGGTATAAAGGCGAATAAGATTCGAGAGTCCCAAAAGAAGTTGGCCAGGTCACTGTAAGAACTGAAGAGTGGAAGTGTCCGCCAGAAGGAATACGTGATGTTCGGTCTTCTGATGAGGTCAATAGAACGAGAACGGTGAAAGCGGAACGTTCTTCGAGGCACCCAAGAAAATTAAAGACGTTGCTGTAAGGACAGGAAAGTGGAATGGCCCATCAGAAGCGACACAAGGTATTTGGTTTTAATTGGTGTTTGGTTAAGGGGTATGATAAAAGGAGGATGAGCTACATTTTGATAGAGTCATTACGAGATTAAAGTGGAACAACGAGTTCAATTTTGAGTCCGTTTATCGGCTGAAAAAAGGAAGAACGCAGACCACCTTGGAAGAAAGTAGCACCGTGAAGTACGGAAGTGATAACTTTATCCCGAAGTAGAGATGGGAGTCCACTGATGGCAAAACGGAAATGGAGCAGTTGTTGCTGCCGAGGACATAGTACCTGAGGTATTGGAGGAACTGAACGGTGAAAGATCAGAAGGTCACCATGGAGCTAATGAGGCACTTGCCGAGGAAGGTTCAGATTAGGAAGGTTCAGATGCCATCATCAACGGATCAACGACGTCATCTACAGAAATTCTGAAGGACCACAGACAAAGGTGAAATTAGTGCATATTCAAAGGTCAACAATGCAGTCAACGTCATAGTAATAGTCGAGTGGTTAAAGTAAGCGGTTTACGTAGTAGCAGTGAAAATAGAAGCTGGTTCGAATCCAACCGAGTACAAAGCAATAACATTTTTATGTTTGTTCCGTATAGCAAGAGATGTTATCTCTTCAACGCCTCAAGTGACAATAATAGTCGATTTCAGCTGGAGAAGTGATTATCATATGAGGAAAGAGATAACACTATGCAACGAGCAAATCAACATCAGGAAAATACAGCGAATGAATACCAGTGGCAAGCGGCTTGACCTGCCTTTGGTCCGTTTGAATTTTGCTCCGCGTCTGAATGGTCAATAATCCGGATACGAATCGTGAGACTCGTAACAATACTATCTTTTATATCTATAAAAAAAAACCAATGATGGTCGATGTCATACTCGTTAATGACGGATTTTTGAATTGTCTGTATAAAATGTTCTCATTTACCCCGATCATGTTAAGATATCCAAAAACATGTATCTCGTTAAATTACGACCATTAATACACGCGTTAATAGTCCAATAAAACATCATAATCCCAGGGGCAGATTATATTTTATGCGGCCAATCGATTAAATTACACCACATTTGTTGTTTTGACAAATATTTTCGTTAATGAAATTCAATAAAAATGTGCTTCGGGCGGCGCCCCTTTTTTTTGTTATTGTGACAACATTTTTCAATTGACATATATCGATGGTACGCGCGTGTAAAATGCAAAAGTATTTTGTACTTTTTCTTGATGATGGTTCAAGGTGGATACAAAATTTATAACTCTGTGCGCGCTGAAGATATTGTCTTGTTATACAAGGGCGGAGTAAGAAGTCTGGTAAAATTGTAACAGATGGTGCCACAATCGTAAATCCCACATGTCATGTCACATGTGACAATACCATCTGCCACTAGATCTGCCATGTCTTGGGGAAATTCAGTATCAGTGTGCCGGATCTGTATGCCGTAGTCTAGCTGGTGCCGGGTTATACATACAAAATCCTGAGGTCGAATTATCTATCACGCTTGGTAGGTACGATACTGTTTTTCAAGCAGATTTTGAAAGCAGCACTCTTTGTAAAAGGGATATATTGCAGAAATTGTCGTATCTGCATCCTTTCTGACAGCCAAGCTGCCCTAAATGCGATTGGTTCCAATATTGTTTCATCGAAACGATAATCGCCTTAAATCGCGAACGGGCAGTCTGAATAAAGTTAGACGTCACTGGATAACCAGTCACATGGGTATCAAAGGGAATATTAATAAATTGGCTCGTTTGGGTGCGGCCTCTACTTTTGTGTGATCTGAGTCCTCTCTAGGAGTGACGTCACTTTTCCTTAAACGAGGATATCCTTAAAAGATATAGGATAATCTCATCAATACACCAGCAAAGATCACAGTCCTTCTTAAATTATAGTAGACGCACTTTAAGGATATTGCTGGGCATTCTCACGGGACACTGCTCCCTGAATAATCAATGAAAATTCGAAAAATCTCATACTGCGAACAGTGTGGGGACGGAGAAGAAGAAACTGTTGAGCACTAGTTGTGCTCCTATTCTTCATACCCTTCCCATAGACGGCACTGCTTTGGTTCACAATTCTTATTTGAGGATCAATTGACGACCTTGAGGATACCAGATATCTTGGACTTCATTAGAAAAACAAATAGATTCCAATACTGAGAGTGTGTGTCTGGGAAGGGATGTCACAATGGGCCAATTGAGCTTTAGTGACTGAGAAAAAAAGCAAAACTAAGCTTGATAAATATTACGGGGACCCTTGACCATCGATCAAAATGATTCACAAGGGGATTACTTATGAAAACGTTCAGTTTCAAAAAATTGTTAACAAAAAACTATGGATGCAAGACCACAGAGTGAAAGTGTGCGAGATAGCTGAGATAAAAGGCATCTCAGATGAGCGCGTGCGCAGGATATTATACGAAGGCGGAGTTTACTGACCAAACCACACGTCTGACAACTTCAGAGGCAGGATTGGCGAGGTTCAAGCGAAATAGAAAGCATTGTTTCATAATTGTGGATGAAACATAGATCCATCATTGTACACCGACGAAAAAGTCTAAACAGTGAATTCCTACTGGTGAATCTACTGTGAAGAAGCTAATGCGGGTTATTTTGGCCAACAAGGTCACAGTTTTTTGTGATTACCTTCAAAAGGTGAGAACGGTCAACGATATTACTGCAACCTAGTGGACCATTTCGACGACGTTTTGAAAGAAAAACGATCTCTTCCATCAAGACAATGCATGTGTATGTAGTGGCCATGGCCAAAATCCATGAACTACACTTCGACTTGCTTCCCCATCCGCCATATTTTCCAGACATATCCCCCTGCTACTATTTCATGTTTTCAACTTGAAGAAATGACTCGGTTAAAATAGATTCGGCTCTAATGAGATATCATCGATGCAACAAACGACAATTTTAAAGGATTTCCGATCGAAAAATTGGAAAAACGGTGGACGAGCTTTTTTGGTTGAAAATAAAAGGTTGTCCAATAAGAGGTGTCATTTTGGTATTTAAAAAAACCAAGTATTTGTTTTTATGTTTATTTCACTATAAAAGCTAATGTATGCCATTCTCAAATGAACGATATCAGCCAAATGGCCGCCACGGCTACACTTGCAGTTTTAATGAAATGTTCCATGACCAATTCGCACTTTTGCGGCTGTATATCTTCGATAACTTCATGAATTCCATCTTTAAGGTCTTGAATCGATTGTGGAGCATTGACATAGACCTTATCTGTCTTTTACGAGGCCTCAAAGTAAAAAGTCTAGAGGTGTTAAATCACAAGTTCTCGGTGGCCAATTGTGATCACCTCATCGAGAAATAACACGGTCAGGAAACTTTTCTTGCAACATTGCGATTGTTTTGTTGCTTGTTTGGCACGTAGCGCCATCTTGCTGAAATTCATTAATCACAGCTTGGTAGCGCAATCAGTATAGATTACAGCAATACACCTTTCCACTGGATTATTACGGAAAAACAACAAAAGGTGTGTTCATATTATGAATTCATTCAACTTGAGTACTGTAAGTGAACATTCTTGGGCCATCTCATCATTTGCTGTATTTAAGCTGCGTCCTTAACCCCCAATCCTCCTCGACTGGTGGTTTTCTTTGTAGGTTGTCTAAACCTTTGTAGGTTATCATTCCGGAAGAGTGGAAGAACTCACATGGCTATTCGACCTAAAACCTATTACAGCGCCATCTTTGTATCTCAAAACTCTGGAAAGATTGGTAGAGATACACATTCGAACGAAGATCAAGTCCGATAATTGGATTTGGTCTCATCATGCGTACTCAAAGGAGTGGTCGTTGGCTACTGTTCTCTAGTGACATTTATCGACATTGAGGGAGACTTCAATATCGTCAAGGTTGGAGGTTTAGACTTTTATAGAGGTGGACTACTGAAGGATAATTTATCAAATAGATCTGTGCCTCTTCAAAGAATTTTGAACTGGCTGAGTCTTGAACCGAGTGAGACATAAACTGGTATCTTCATACGATGTCGCTCTCTATAGTTAGATTCACTTTCACTTATACCTAAGTTTCGTTAAGTGCCCACTCACCTCTTAACGAGATAGGTAAGCATTTCAACATCCAGATTTCGGGGGATGTTGAGGAATTATAAGCCAGGTGAACTAGCCAGGAATGGTAAAACTCTTGGAACTGGAAATAGCAAGAATCGGGTGGTCAATTAAAGCATAAGGTTAACGCTTATGAAGAGGGATGACGCGTTCGCGAATAGGTTGACCAACACCACAACGTCTAGTATACCGAGATAAATTTGGCCAAAAGAGGGCTTGAAGCGCACGAAAATGCTAAAAGCGAATAGGACACAGCTATAGGAGAAGACCCTCTAGTTATAGTCATGTATGGTACCAGCAAAATAGTTAATTAGAAACTCGAAATTTTTTCTTTGAGCTCACTCTTGTCACATTTTCAAAAAAATAACACGGTCAGGAAACTTTTCTTGCAACATTGTGATTGTTTCGTTGCTTGTGTGGCACGTAATCTTGCTGAAATAAACATCGTTCACATCAATATTTTCCAGTTCCGGCCATTGAAAATCATTAATCATAGTTTATGAATACGGTATAATGTCGTTTGTGGAATGTCTAGTTCCAAAGATCGACGAGAAATCGGCAAACCTCTGCCTTCTTCAACACTACGGGTTACAGCAGCAATATTCTCAGTGGTTCTCACTGTCAAATGTCAAAAGATGACAGCTTCAAATTGCCAACTGTCCAAATAGAAGGCTATTCAAAATGAAACCTCCTATTAGAAAACCGTTTATTATTCCTCCTTTCATTTTTACCAGACTTCTCACTCTGCTCTCGTAAATATACGAGACCAGCCTCCTTCTTATAAATAGGTAAACTGTTCGATGTTAAGGTATAATCCAACCTCTGTTTAATGCATTTAATATGTCGACTCGAATACCGCGCGCATATAATTATGCAAATTATGTAATGGCAAAATTATGCAAACGATTTAATTGAATGTAACATGACAATAAACAATATATAGGTTTGGTTGATACCCTGCATCGCGCCATTATTCGATTGAGCATAATTGTAGTTTAACAAACAAAACATAATTGCATGTCGTTAAATATGTTTGGCTGCCATTTAAGCGGCGCGCAATGCAAAAATTATCTTAAATTTTTTTTTTACGCGCGGTTTATATGTGTACACAAGACACGTATAATCTCATTTTGACATGCCACCGGTATACATCGTTTACTTAAAGACATCATTCATGTGTAAATATTATGGTGGAGGATACACGTTAATTCAATGACAGAAATTGATGAGACCGAGGTTGATATAGAATTTCCACGTTACGATCTATTCAGCGATCGGCCACAACATTTGCACCAACAAAATAATTAAAGTGGTTCAGTGTTATGAATTAAGCGTATGTACGTTGGTTTCGTGCATTTCGACGATTTGCTTTAACGAATGAAAAATAAAATTAATTAAATTTTTATATAAGAAAAATTTTGAGAAAAATTTGTGGCAATTTAAAAAGTTATTTTTTTGTATCTGGTTGAATGGAGCAAAATTGGTTGGTTTTTCGCGATTACTTCATTTAAGTATATAGTTATGGGTGTACGTTCATAATTGGCGTTGAATGGTTTGCAGGAAATACTTTTGTTTACACAAAAACAGCCGCGATCGAGTTATGCAGCGGGAATTCCAACGATCAAAGTAAGATCGAACGGTATACATTGCTACACAGTGGAGATGGCCTCGGAAATCTTGGAGTAGGATTTCTTATTGGGCCACAGGTAACAACGGCTGGTTGGGACTTACAAGCCAACCTGTCAATTGTCTGTGTACGTGCGCCCTCTGATGTAAGCCAACCCTAATATAAAAACTTATTTTACGAGTGACCCCGAAAATGGGGAAAGCATATGATGTACTTTGCGATCGCTCGTGATGAAAATTTTCGTACAAGTCGCGAGAATATACAATGCGGTTCTCCTGTGTATGTCTGATAAATGAAGAAACGCAACAAAACATGCAATGTGATGAAGTGAACAGTGTCTGGAAAGTATTGATATCCTCGGTTGTCGGTGCGTTATAGTAAAAACTAAACCCAAAAAAGATTGGTTTGATGAGGAGTTTCGTCTTGCTGTTGGTGAAGCGCTGACTCGGTTTATAATTGCAAGAAGAAACAAAGCAGTTCTTGAATGGTGGAATCCTAAGATCTTAAGAGTACAACCACTCAGCAATGAGCGCAATGAGCGTGGTTTCTTTAAAGGAATCACCGAAGTGCACCATACCTTAAGATCCCGGTCAACTGCCATTCGGGCCCAGGATAAAAATATCTACGTCGATGCGGTACTCGATATATGGCGCTCGATATATTTTCTGACCTACTTGATCTTCGACATGTCAACACAAACTGTATTTGAATACCCTCAAATAGAGGTTGCAGAGATCATCATTAAGGATCTCTCTTATGAGGAATTTATTCACCAGGAGTTGGTTACATTAATTCAGAGCGTTATGCCAAATATTCAAAAAGGGAAATCATCTTTCATGTTAACCTTCGACAACAAAGAACAAATAGAAAATATTTATAATATTAAGGCTATCCTCAACCTCAGGGTTAAAATAGAAACACCGAGAAAGATCACTCGACTAATACCTGAATGTAAAAACTGCCAAGATTATAATCATACACAAAAGTACTGTCACCGTGAACCAAGGTGTGTTAAATGTGCAGGAAAACATGCAGGAAACGAGTGCACAGTTCCCCGAAATACAGCATCGAAATATATCAATTGTAAAGGCCAGCATCCAGCAAACTACAGAGGGTGTGAAGTTGCAGTAGAACTTCAAAAAATGAGAGATAAATCACGCAAACCAGATACAATAAGAAATATACAACTAATAAAAAAAACCACGGAACCAAAACCGCCAATTCCTAACATGCAAAGAGAGCGAGTAATCGAAAACGTTACTTATGCACAGATAGTCCAGCAGACAGAGCAGAAACAGTCTAAAGTGGAGCTCGTTCTACAGGATATACTGAAAAACATAGAGAACATCAACGAAAGACTTACTACGCAGGAACGAAGTCTGCAAAAAACACTAGAAGAAATGAAATCACAAACTAATTTCAATAAAAGAGTAGACGGAACCCTTGATCGAGTGATTGACAATATAAATTATATAAAATCAAATTATAAACAAAAGAAATGAATAAAACATAACGCATTGTAACCTGGAATGCAAATGGGCTATTGCACCACATACAGGAACTAGAAATATTCTTAAACATGCATAATATAGATATATGTCTTATATCAGAAACCCACTTCACTAAAACTTCATTCTGTAAAATAAAAGGATATAACTGCTACCATGCATTACATCCAGAGAACAAAGCTAGAGGTGGCTAGAGTCGAAAAGTTCTCCATGCAAGTCACAACAATCAAAATACAATTAAATAATACAAAAACCTGCAGTATCTCGGCAATATATTGCCCCCAAGATACAATCTCAAACAAGTAGAGTATACTGATCTATTCAAAACACTAGGAAGTGTCTTTTTAATTGGAGGTGATTATAACGCAAAAAATACCTATTGGGGATCACGGCTAACGACTGTTAAAGGAAAAGAACTGTTTGCAGCAGACAAACAGCTAAAATGAGAGTTTCACTCAGGCAGTGCACCAACTTATTGGCCTACGGATATCAGCAAGACTCCAGATCTTATATAGACTTCTTTATTACAAGAGGGATTTCAGATAATTATATCCATATAGAGAACAGTGAAAGTCTTTCATCAGATCATTCACCAGTTATTATGATACTTAGCCAAACAATCATTATGAAAGAGAGTAATGCGAAATTAACAAACTACAAAACTAATTGGGACTTCTTCCAAACACAGTTAACAAAAAGAATAAGTCTGCAGAACCCAATACAGGGACCAGTCCAAATAGAAGACGAACTAGATAAGCTCATCAATGATATTCAAAGTGTTGCGTGGGAAAGTACTCCAAATTATAGTCAGGAAATGACGCGCAAAGTTAACTATCCAGAAAAAGTAAGAGAACTTGTTAAAAATAAAAGAAAAGCACGAAAGAATTGGAAAAAATATCGAAATCCGGAAAATAAGAAGGTATTTAACCATTTGTGTAACAAATTAAAATACCTATTAAAAGACATTAAAAATCAATCAGCTAATAAATATCTAACCGCTCTAACTGGGCAAAAAGGTACTGATTATTCATTATGGAAGCCTGTGGGTGGGGGCAACCATGTTTCGTAAATATTTCGAACGAAACATGAGATCCATAGAATACCACCACAGTATCCAGAGCTTGTCGTAGGAGGCGACTAAATCTGGTTGGATCGCTGGGCTGACGACCCGCATCCGTAAAAACCAATTACAGTTAAAAATGTCAACAAAAACAAAAAAATCGGATACCGCCTAAATAACAATGACTCCCCGCTTAAGTACCCGGATACGAGATTGAGGATCAGCACGTGGAACGTGCAGTCACTAAGAAAACCTGGCGCGTTGGACGGCCTTATCACATGTATGAAGGAGTATCGGCTGGAACTCGTTGCGCTCCAAGAAACTCGATGGCCTAAAAGTGGAGTCCATGTGTCCCAAGGCTATACGTTGCTACACAGTGGAGATGACCTCGGAAATCTTGGAGTTGGCTTTCTCATTGGGCCGCAGGTAAAAAAGGCTGTGTTGGACTTCCAAGCAGTCGATAATCGAATGTGTAAGCTTCGCTTGCACATGAGATTAGCCAACCTGTCAATTGTATGTGTACATGCGCCCACTGATGTAAGCCAACCCCAAGATAAAGACTCATTTTACAATAATTTGGATAATCTGATGGGCTCTATACCTGAGCACGATATCAGATTGGTGATTGGTGACTTTAATGCTAGAGCTGGCAGAAATCAGACCGACTTATGTAACAACATAGGTCCGTACTCCCGACACGAAACTGCGACCGAAAATGGGGAAAGAATGATGTACTTTGCGATCGCACATGATCTCCAAGTGGCAAGTACATTCTTTCCCCACAAAAACATCCATTTGGAAACATGGACACATCCACGTAAAACATCCCGAAGCCAAATTGACCATGTGTTGATTTCAAAAGACCGGGCTCGGGTTGTTCAAGACGTGAGATCGTATCGGTCGTCAACAAAATTCGTAGGCAGTGACCATTTTATGGTTGCTGCAAAGCTACGATGGAAATTTTCGTACAAGTCAAGGAGGACAGGAGAATATAAAACGCGATTCTCCTGTGAAGGTCTGATAAATGAAGAAACGCAACGAAAATATCAAGATCTTGTCAGCAATAGCATTTTACGATCCAATTACCAATCTGATGATGTGAACAGTGTCTGGGAAGTATTGAAAACCTCGGTTGTCGATGCTGCCCAGCACACTCTCGGTATAGTGAAAACTACGCCCAAAAATGATTGGTTTGATGAGGAGTGTCGTCTTGCTGTTGAGCAACGCAATATAGCCCACAATGAAGCGCAGACTCGGTTTACAATTGCAAGGAAAAACAAGGCAGTTCTTGCTAGGAGGACAGCTAAACGCATTTGTAGACAGAAGAAGCGCGAATGGTGGAAGGCCAAGGTCTTAAGAGTACAACAACTCAGCAATGAGCACAACTCGCGTGGTTTCTTTTTTCTTTAAAGGAATCACCGAATTGCACCATACCTTAAGATCTCGGTCAACTGCCATTCGGGACCAGGATGGAAACCTCTGTGTTAACGTCGATGCGGTACTCGATACATGGCGTGAACATTTTTCTGATTTACTTAATGTTCCACATGTATCACAAGCTGTATTTGAATACTCTCAAATACAGACCGCGGAGATGTTCATTGAGGATCCATCCTATGAGGAATTCACAATGGCCATGCAGAGATTAAAGAAAAATCGTTCACCAGGGGTTGATTGCATTAATTCAGAGCTCTTGACATTCGGAGGGCTAACTTTGTGGAACTGTCTTTTCGACCTTGTTCGATTGGTATGGCGAAATGAAGTTATGCCTGATGAGTGGAAAGTGGCCGCGTTATGCCCAATATTCAAAAAGGGTGATCGCATGAAATGCGAGAACTATCGCGGTATAGCTCTCTTTTGCACAGCATACAAGTTACTGTCATACATTATCTTGGGAAGAATTACTCCTTTGGCGGAGGAAATTGTCGGTGACTACCAAGGAGGATTCCGTCCAAATCGGTCAGTCACTGATCAAGTTTTTTCGCTACGGATGATTCTTTCCAAGTACTACGAAACATCTCGCGATGTACACCAGGTATTCCTAGATTTCAAGCAAGCGTATGACTCGATCAATCGAGAGAGGCTATGGTATGCGCTTGAATATTTAGGAATACCAAAAAAATATATACATCTGTGTAAAATGACAGTAACGCAGTCACAATGCTGTGTTAAAGTTGAGAACAGGCTATCGAGAACTTTTGCAATCAATTCCGGTGTTCGACAAGGAGATGCGCTGTCCCCGATACTTTTTAATCTCATGTTGGAATACATCCTTCGTAAAAGTGAAACACCTCAGGACAATATCTTATTCCGACAATCCAATCAACTTCTTGCTTATGCAGATGATATCTGTGTGATTGGATTAAATGGCAACGGAGTGAAAGAGATACCTGATCCACTGGAACAGTTTTCAGCTTCCGTTGGTCTCAAAATCAACGAGTCAAAAACCAAATATCTGATCTCGGGTTTTAGAGACCAAGACGCAATTGATTTCAGTAGTGGAAACCACACGTTTGAAGGAGTGATGAGATTCAAGTATCTTGGATCTCTCATCACTCACGATAATAGTGTGGGCGAGGATATCAAGGTTCGCCTTGCCGCTGGCAATCGGGCTTTGTATCCTCTACGTCCACTGCTGAAATCAAAATATCTTGCAAATACGGATAAGCTGAAACTGTACAGAGTGTTGATCAGACCCGTTGTCATGTATGGATGTGAGAGTTGGACCTTGACGGATGAGTACGAAAGATGGCTTCTAACATTCGAGAGAAGAATCATGCGTGTGATATATGGTCCAAAACGCGACGTCGATGGCACTTACCGAGTTCTTTTCAATCACGAGATCAGAAATTTAATGCAAATTCCTGATATCGTGCATGAAATCAAAGGACAGCGAATACGCTGGCTCGGTCACGTTCTGCGTGCTGATCCGAAACGAATGATACAGCGATCTTTAAAGGGAGAACCGCCTTTCGGTAGGCGAAGAGGTCGCTGTCGGCGACGATGGCTCCACGGCGTAGAAAGCGATCTGGCATCTTCCAACTGCTTGCAACAGTATGAAGATCTGGCTCGTGATCGAAACCGTTGGAGTCAGATTGTTGACACGGTACGGGCCAATAATGGCCTGTAAAAACCGAAAAAAAAAAAAAAAAAAAAAAAAAAAAAAAAAAATTCATTATGGAAAGCAAATAAAAACCTTAAACGGCCCAAACTCCAGGTTCCTCCAATTAAAAATAAAGAAAATTAGGGTCGAAATGCTAAACAAAAATCAGATTTGTTTGCCAATCACCTTGAAGAAACATTCCAGCCTTACGCCAAACAAACAGAAGAGGAAAATATTACTTCAATATATAAACAGGATGAAATAAAAATTACACCTGTAACATTGAACGAAATTAATTGGGAAATCAAGAACTAGTGCATATAATTAATGCAGCATTTCGACTAAGATATGTACCAAGACAATGGAAAGTTGCAGAAGTAATTATGATACTTAAGCCGAACAAACCTCCGAATGATAAAGCTTCATATAGGCCAATTTCTTTACTATCAACATTATCGAAACTATTTGAAAAGGTTCTTCTGAAAAGATTAAAACCAATTATCGAAGAAAGGAATCTCATCCCCACACATCAGTTTGGATTTTGGGGAAAAACATTCTACGATAGAACAAGTACATCGAATTACTGATGTAATCGAGAAATCACTTGAAAACAAACAAATATGCTCAACCGTATTCCTTGATGTAGCGCAAGCTTTCGACAAAGTATGGCACCAGGGGCTAGAATTCAAACTTCACCGAGATATTCCGGAGCAATTTTTTCAAATTTTAAAATCATACATATCAGAGAGGCACTTCCGAGTAAGATATGAGAATGAATACTCTCAATTAAAAAAAATAACAGCAGGAGTACCACAAGGGAGTGTTCTTGGACCAATTCTTTATCTCCTATATACACCAATTACTGAAGCAACATTGGCCACTTTCGCCGATGACAGGGCAATACTTGCAACAGCAAATAACATCAGTGACTCCACTAGTAAATTACAGAGAGCTACTAACATGATATGTAATTGGACAAAGAAATGGCGAATTAAATTAAATGAAGCAAAATCAATCCAAGTGAACTTTACAAATCTAAAAGTTATTCATATACCAATTATAATAAACTCGATAGCAGTACCGCATGCAAACACTGCTAAATATCTCGGCATGACTTTAGATGCTAAACTTAGATGGAAGGAACATATAAAAAAGAAAAGAGATGAACTAAACATAAAATTCAAAAAAATGTATTGGCTTTTAGGGCGACAATCTGAACTAGCGATCCACAACAAACTTCTGTTATACAAACAACTTCTAAAACCTATATGGACATATGGCAGCCAACTCTAGGGTTGTGCCAAAAAGTCAAATATCAAAATCATACAAACAGCTCAAAATAAGAACCTGCGATGCATCGTTGATGCACCGTGGTACATTCGAAACGACAACCTCCATCGAGATCTAAAGATCGAGCTTGTCGTGGATGAGATTAATTATCATGCAACAAAACATCTACAACGTCTGCACCAGCATGAAAATCTAGACATACGCTGTATGCTGACTACCACTCCAACAAGAAGACTGTAAAGAACCAAACCGCTGGACTTATCGCGACCGGGAGGTCAGTAGACCTATACTGTGGCGAAAAATCTGTGAAGTTAAACGAAACTAGGGATAATCATGTGATTAGTCCGACAAATTAAAACGTATTATGCAATGTAAATTACTAAATGGGTACAAGACTCAGTCGTAATATAAAATAAAATTAAAAAAAAAAAAAAACTTGAAATGCGAGAAGTATCGCGACGTAGCTCTCTTTTGCACGAAGTGAGTAATAAGATTCAAGTATCTTGGATCTCTCATTACTCACGATAATAGTGTGGGAGAGGATATCAAGGTTCGCTTTGTCACTGGAAATCGGGGTATCCTCTACGTTCACTTTTGAAATCGAAATGTCTTGCAAATGCGAATAAACGGAAATAGTACAGAGTGTTGATCAGACCCTTTGTCAGGTATTGATGTGAGAGTTGGACCTTGACCGATGAGTACAAAAGATGGCTTTTCACACTCAAGAGAAGAAGTATACGCGTGATTAGACCGCAAGTCAAAACTACTATTTAACACTTCTAAGCAGTCAATAGTCAACTCAACGCATTTGTGTTAAGCTGTCCTGAGCCTAATTGACTTCGAAAATCTATTTTAGAGAAACTGTCTTTTGGTACGTCCTATTTTTCAAACGATTTTTAAATATGTGGCGTTCAATAAGTACCAATTGATAAATCAAAAATTTTGAGATAAGTTCTTGTAATTCACTAGCACTGTTGCGCGAAATGATTAAACACTACATATACGAATCGCACACCGTCGTGGAATGACGCCATTATCAGATAACTGACCTATAGAATTACAACACCCAAGTAACAACTTAAAATACCAAAGTCTTCGAACAACGCACTGTTACAGTGGTATGACCCTTACGAATCTGTTTAGTGAACATTACATTACCCGTCAATACCTCCTGACAACATAACTCCCAAAAATGTCATGCTGTCGCTCGTGTAATCTCGATAATTAGGCAACTTATCGATGTCTGCCTTCTCGAAGAAATATTCTGGAAGTTCGACACATGCCAAATATCACTGCGGGCAAATGAGGGCACCACAAAATACAGCATAAAGCTTGTCTTGGTAGGTTCGTTTCATGCCCGATTTAGTTAGGCATGATGCTGTGCAATGTGAACGTAGATCGGCTATATAGCCATACGTTCCCAAAAGAGATTGCAAAGTTGGGAACAGACGACTGAGTTTTACCAATCAATTCTGGTGTCTTTGACATATGGGTATGCTGTCTCTGATAAATACTTTTATTTTTTGTAGGACTGTTTCTACACAAAAAGTCTTGTTTGTTTGTTTTTATCTCTACTATCTGTTTTGGGGCTCGAGGCACTTCCAACTCTTTCGCGGTTCGCTTATTTACGTCCTACCTTACGCCATTATAGCCAAATCGGGGACGTACGGCTATAGGTCCGATTTACGTAGAACCATCTGCACATTGCATAGCTCCATGCCAGCTTATAGTACTGACATGATAGATGGGTCGGCCCATGAATTCTGCACTCCAACAGGGGGTCATAGATGTGTTCATTCACACCACCGATCGTAATCGTATGGTGAAAAATCCCTTTGCCATCCTGCCCCTATCGGGATTCGAACCCGGTACCTCCCGCTCCAACTGCCGCAGCTTTAACCACTGCGCCACCTGGGCGGTTACACAAAAAGTCTTCATATCGGTTAAGGTTATAAGAAATAAAAAATAAAATAAAAAATTAAGATCGGTTTACAAAATATTGTCAAAAGTAGCTTCATCATACCACCCAAATGGCGCAGTGGTTAAAGCTGCGGCAGTTGGAGCGGGATGTACCGGGTTCGAATCCCGATGGGGGTAGAATGAAAAAGGGATTTTTCATCATGAGATCACGCTCCATGGTGTGAATGAACACAACTATGACCCCGACCTGCCAGCCTATAGTCTTCCATGCCGGCACTATAGGCTGGCAGGGAGCTATGCAATGTGCAGATTATTAGGATAATCGGACCTATAGACATATGTCCTCGAATTGGCTGTAATGGCGTAACAGTAAGGACGTAAATAAGCGAACCGCAAAAGAGGGAGGAGTGCCTTGAGCCTCAAAAGAGATTGCAAAGAAATAAAAAAAACAAAAAATAGATTCATAAGTGTCATATGTAAGCCTATACATAGAAATTTCTGGAGATTTATGATAAGGCAACTATGAAGTGATGTTCCACGGGTGATCTTTATGGTTTTGTTGATAAACGAAACTGGTAACGGTAAATCTTAAAAAAAACTGTTAAAAAACTGGTGCATCCACTATAAAGTGTAGTTGGATTCTAGTTTTGGTGTATATTATCCAAATCCCACTTAATAGTAGAATTAGATTATCTGTTGACGACACTGTTCTTGTTTATAAATCTACCATGACAATCGTTAGATCACGCGGTTTAAAAGACCAATTATATCAAAACACTCCAATTTGGACACATTGTTACCTATCACTCTCAGCCACGGAAAATGTGTATAAGCCTTATAAGGTTTAAAGCAGCCGTGAACTGTCCTCAACTAATTAAACAACCCTCTTACCAGCTCTAAACTGGTAGGTGATTGTAAAAAATTGCTACTTAGTTGGATTAATAAGGTTACGGCCATGTGGGTTCCTGCTCATTGTGACATTAATGGCAACGAAGTTTGGCTAATGTCACAATGTAGCCGTAACGTTTGGCTAAAACTAGTTCTCGCTTATTCTTCGTATGCCCTGAACCAGCAGCAGCTATACCTCTTCACATAGTGAAACAAACAATTAAAACCGTTGCCCTATCGAATTTAAAGCTGACGTGGTCAAACACCTCTTCTTGCCGCAAGGCGAAATACTTTGTAAGGGGGCTAACTCCGAAGCTGACCAAATACGTTCTTTCATTGAAAGAGGACAATTTGAGAATATTGTTTTCTTTACTTACTGGCCATGGCCATTTCAAAAGTCATCTTCATCAGATGGGACTTGCCAGTGATGCCGTATGCGGCTTTTGACCGCCTTAGATCCTTTATGTTCAACTCCAGGATTATTCCTGTAAATCAATTGTCGTCTCTGCCCTGGTTCAAACTTCTCCAGTTTGCTAAGGTTGCAGAGCACGCATGTGCGCTTAGATGAATCCTAGGTTCTCACTATGGGCCCATTGTGGCATTGAGTGCGGAACCTCTAACGGTTCCAGCCAATGTTAATAATAATAATAGTGCCGTGCACCAAAACCAACTCCTACTCGAGCTTTGGATTGGAAGTTATATTCTACCTCTCTGTGGATATCTTCGGTAGGTAAGATAAATTTCACTAACTCGTATATCTTTGTGGTTGTGTCTGCAGCAGGATAGTGGAAATTTCTTATTAAGAACATGATTAAGTCGCGTAATTAAGAGAAGAATCGCCTAATTTTGAATACACAACTGTTAGTTTATGGTTTGATAAGGATTTTCGAATCATGTACTCCTCTGGTCAATTTTAAAACGGCAAATTGGCACCGGAACCTGAGCCTATGTCATTTTTCACAAAAGGCTTGTTTGGAAGCTTATTTGGAAAGTTGGATCAGTTTCACTTACGTCTAAGGTTGTGTTGAATTGTAGCTCATCTCTTTACCAAGATAAGTGAGTATTTCAATCATTAGATTGTTTGGATAGATAGACGATCTAGCTAGAAATGGTTCAAATCGCCAACTGCTACCAGGAAGGGCATACAGTATCCGGTTGAAGCGTTAAGAAGCACGCTTAAGGAGAAGGCTGAAGCCTTGACGTACGGTAGTTAAACATATACCGCAACGTGCAGTTAAGCGAGTTTGGCCAAAATTTGACTCGACACAGAAGGTACTAAGCGTGTTTGGAACGCTGGATCAGTTTCAATAACGTTTAAGAAGTGTGGAATCACAACTCATTTCTCTGCCAAAATAGGTGCGAGCATTTTAATATCCCAATTATCTAGATCTCTGGTCACTTGTGCGCCTTGGTGAACTGCAAGACAGACGATCTAGTTAGACGGACGATAGGTAAAAAAATACCCTAACGTGGAGTAAAACGAGTCTAGCTTAGTCACTACTTTAAATACGCCCCAAGTTTAAAAATGTTGGTATCTTATACACAGACGTCGATTAAGCACCGAAGTAGAAAGACGCTGACCTATTGAGAAACATGCATAAAGACCGGGTCTGATCTCTAATGGCCTCTGGAGGGGATGTGATGGTGTAAAGTAGGAGGAGATAGTGGCTAAGTGATCCTCAACTAGCACACAGAATACATTTTTATTTTGTTATAGTTACACGAGATGGGCTGTCTGTCTGAGCTACATAGTAATGTGAAAGATATCTTTTCTTGATAAATAATGAGTATAGGATCTTTATGTTTTATTAGACGATCATCTAATTACACCCGGTTCTTGGTTATCAATATCTAAAAATCGATTGTGTGTGTGCAATAATTGTTGTCGTTGGGCTGACCATTGTAGGTGGTCCACCAATATGTAATAATGATTCATAAGGTCCCTGTTGAGTCTAGGTTAGCGCCGTTTACGGCCTTTAAGCCATAGATTATTTATTACCTTCTAATTTTAATACTATCGTGATACAATTTTTTCGGGATGATAGATCTATGACATTAACTATCCTGATACTAAAACTGTCGTGATAGAAACATATTATCAGAATGATATTTAAAACTGTCGTGATAGAAATTTTTTTCGGGATGAAATTGAAAAATGTCGCGATATTTGTATTCTAGTGTTGCCATCGCATTTTCTCGGAATACATACTGACCATTACGGAGTATATAAGGAAACACCTTCGAAGAGCACACGAATAAAGTTTGTATGGATGTCTTGTTCAATAAATAATACAATACATAATCTTGAATCTAGATTATACTTTGGTAGGGGCACACGTGATCAGATCTGAATCTCATGCGAAAACATTGTTTTTAATGAAGTACATACATGTATTTATAATAAATTAATTTGGGAATCAGGAACACAATATATATATATATATATATATATATATATATATATATATATATATATATCGTGTAATCTGTAATTGAAAGGAATATGCAAACGGATAATAAGGAGGGACGATATAAACGAATAAGTAGAAAACACTTATCGGGATTATCTTAAGAGAACATCTCCCAATTCGCGCACAAATGCTTTAAGACAAATAACAACACACAAGCAACAGTTAAAAATAATTTTTTTAATTAAAACTCAATTTTTTGTTTATTATTTATAAATTATTAACTTACCGATAATGATCTTAAAGATCATCGTATTCATACATGAAATGTAATTATATTTTCGATGGTGTGCAGTTGCTGTGCTATTTTGGGCAGTAGATATATAGGTGTTGGTTTTTTAATTAAATGTCGAATAAGAAACACGTTTATAAGTTGCATAGTAATTAAAATGCTGAACAACGTGCTACGAGATTGCGATTAACGATTAACACATTGTATCGAGACTCTCGCGGGTTAAAGGTCACTGCGAGCGTATTTTTATTTACATCTGCCCATCACTCAAAATATACAAACAAACCTGACCAAAATCTTATATAAAACAGACAATCTATATTAGACCAACATATGTATGTTATAATTCCATCATCATCATCATCATCATCATCATCGTCGTAATCGTCGTCAGATGGATAAGAACCGAATGCTAATTTGCTAATGTTAAATGTAAATTTGAACAAACTCGATTCGATATATAAGAAAATGGCAGATTAGGCAAACAATTAAGATGGGCAGAGTTAGATGCAATAATAATAAATATAATTGATTGCGAAACACAATCTTACATACTGCCGTACATATATACATACATACATTAAATAAATAAAAAGATATTTTTTGTACGCACCTGTTTCTTTAGTATTATGTGTTTGCCCTTCCAATACTTCATCATTCCGAGGGCTTGTAGCGTACTAACGATATCGTACGAATTGATGGCCATTTCCTGAAATTAAAAAAATTAAAATTATAAAGATGATCGTCGCACCATTAAAGACAAATTACTAATTATATAGATCGCGCGAGCTCCGTATCTTACACATAAAGAGTTTTTCAATAAGAGATTTCATTTTGAATAGCCTGCTATTTGGACATCTTTCAATTTTGAAGCTGTCATCTTTTGATATTTGACAAGTATTTGAAACTATGCCATTACTAGGTTAGGTTAGGTTGACAGGATCTTACTTCCCTGTTACCCTTATGAGAACCTGTTTGAACTACTTACATAGTAAGGTAAGTCTCACACCTTACAGATTTCGAGAACAGAGAGGCAGTCCATTAACAATTTACCCAAATATTCATGTACTTTGTGTGTCAAAGCCCTCGTCCATACAACTTTTGCAAAAGTTATAAGGCAGTCTCCTGTGAGTATCCCCACGATCGTTTTTAGTTCACGTCTACGTAGGGAGATTAGTGTTTTTGAGCGTTTCAAGTCCTGCTTGGCCAGACTTGTCTTGATACACTTGTATTCGTTTACCTTTCATTCGCTGAGGCTACCACCTCCTTTTTAAGCACAGTGACTTAATGGGTCTCCTCAACTTTGCCCTTTCCGGTAGCAGTTGGAGAGTTGTGCAATACCTCGCTAGTTCGTCGGCCCTGCGATTCCCCACGATGTCCGAGTTGCTAGGGACCCAGACTATTTGAATGTTGAAATGCCCACTCATTTTATTCAGAGACAAGTGGCTACCCAACGCCACTGTAGACGTCAGAAAAAAAGAATCCAGAGACTTGATTCGTCGCTTGACTGTCCACATAGATTGTGATATCAGTCGAAATTACCACATTACGTTTCAATCAATTCAGAACCTTCTCAATCGCTATCGCAACTGTCTGGTACACACTGCAGTGATCAGAAAGACGAACTGATATATATATATATATATATATATATATATATATATATATATATATATATATATATATATATATATATATATACATATATATATATATATATATATAATATATATATATATATATATATATATATATATATATATATATATATATATATATATATATATATATATATATATATATATATTTCCAATTTATCACAGAAGACTCCAGCTGGAACCATCCGTAAAGAACTGAAATGGTTTCGTTTCCGTAACCGACCCGCTTCTCCAAGATTCTCTTGAGAGACAGGAAGTACGGAACCTTTTCTCGAAGCACAAAGTCGATGTAGCGTAGTCTAGATTCGCCTAGTTTGAAGTATCCTTTCTGAAGATAATTCCACGGAGATATGACTGATAGTCAGGTGGCCGTAATTGCTGTCATCTGCTTACCATAAATATCGACGGAGAGAAGGTGAAACATAACCTCCAAGGCACGTGTAGGTTTTGTCATTATCAAGAGTTGGCCACCACACGCTCACTCCATACATAAGTACAGGTCTTACTACGGAAGTGAATAGCCAGTATACCAGCTCCGGCTTCGGCCCCATCACTTTCCGATGACGTTTCTGCACGAGTACATGGCTATATTAGCCTTGTTTACTCTTTTCTATATGTTGGACTTCCAACTAAGGTTACTGTCATAGATTACATCTAGAAATATTGTCTTGTCAGTAAAAGCTATAATATTCTACCATTTAAGAGAGGTGAATCTACTACGGGGATTTTATATTTCCTAGTAAATAGTACCAGTTCAGTTGTAGACGAGCTAATTGCCAGTTCACATCTGATGGTCCAACTCATAATGATTAGGAGGGCATTTTGGATTACCTCCGTCACCGTACTTAAATATTTACCAGTGACAGCTATCGCTACATCATCTACATAAACAATCACTCCGATCACTCCGATGAGTAGTCCATCCCTATGCCATTACTAAAAATGGTACGGTACACGATTCTTCAACGCATTGAAGCATCTTTTCGACCGATAATAACGAAACTGGTAAAAAAATTTCAGCTGTTGGTACAAATTAGTGATGTGAAGAAGCTAAACCGTGTGCGCCACCCAAGAACAACTGAGACTATTGCTGCTGTAGCCCAAAGTTAAACAAAAAACCCAGCTTAGTCGATTCATCGTGGATCTTTGAAATTAGACATTCCACATACGATATGATACCATATTTTGCATAAAGACTTAGGTCTTAAGGTTTTTAAGGTTCAGTTAACAAAAGAACTCAAGCCGGTCGATCACTATAAACGTTGTATCTACGCTGATTGAGTCCTTCAAATGCATCAAAATGAGTCAGATTTTCGGTGATGAGGCCCATTTTTCACCATCCTGAATTTGGGGCTGTTTTCGAACTGAAAGTGTGATGTCCGTACATTCTCGAAAATGAGACTACAGCAACTGTTACGGAGATATGATTAATGTTACCGAGATATGATTAATGAATTTTATGACCGGAATTGGAAGTTTTCAACAAGACATCGCAACTTACCATGCAAACAACGGAACAGTCGCATTTTTGCAAAAAAAAAAATATACAATGCTCCATAATCGATTCAAGACCATAAAGATGGAATTCGTAAAGTTATCGATGACATACAGCCGCAAATGTGCGATTTGGTCATGGAACATTTCATTAAAACGATCTGGTGCTGCAAGAGTAACCGAATTGTGACCATTTGGCTGATATTTGGCTTTACAATGAAATAATCATTGATTTCTCTTAAAAATACTCGTTTATTTTTAATATCAAAATGAAACCACATATTGGAAAACCCTTTATATACGATCTCTTGTGATCATAAATTTAAACAGCATGCGTGTATTACAATCATCTTGTTTAATTTTATAATTTATTTGTATTTTTATATAACATTATATGTTTGATGAAATAAAGTTGTTTTATGATTAATTAAAGTATGTATGCAGCGTATAAAACAGACAGCGTGTGAACACACAGGTGATGCGATCACCGTCGATCAACTAACTACATATATGAAAAAAAAAGCAAAATCTCAACCATAATCGAACCAAATCGGTATACGGTACGTTTGTGTTCATTGGGATTTCCTTTCGAAATAAAAACATAAATTTATGAGTGAGTATATGTTCATGATCATTATCGATCGCATAAAAAAGTAAACCTTGGGCTGATTTTAATAAAATTTCTAACCTTCATAAAATGTGCAATTACATCACGTTGGTAAACTAACGCGATGTCGTATCTATACAAACAGTCAGTTTCATTTATTTCATTGTTGTATAACGATAGTCCAAACTAAGGAAAGTCTGAAACGTATGGATGATGATCATTTAACCAATTTCCTAACGTTAAAGTTAGTCGCCATTACGAACATTTGGTAAAACAATGTCCAACTTACTTAAAGTCGTCTGTATACATGCTCTGCATGACTCCTCTGCATGACACTATTGTCGTGAGTAATGAGAGATCCAAGATACTTTAATCTCATCACTTCTTCAAGCGTGGTCACCACTACTGAAAACAATTGCGTCTTGGTTAAAACTAGAAATCAGATATTTGGTTCTGGACACGCTGATTTCGAGACCAATGGAAGCTTAATTTGGCCTAGATATGATCTTACATCTTGAACAGCTCAAGCTCACTCTTTTGAAATCAACACATGGTCAATTTGGCTTCGGGATGTTTTACGTGGATGTGTTCATGTTTCCAAATGCAGTTTCGTGTTGGGAGTACGGGCCTATTATTATTACATAAGTCAGTCTGATTCCTACCAGGTTTAGCATTAAAGTCACCAATCACCAATATGACACAATGATCCAGTATATAGATACCATCAGATTATCCAAATTATTGTAAAATGGGTCTTTATCCACGGGTAGCAAGCGAAGCTTACATATTCGATTTCCAACAGCGTGGAAGTCCTAATAGGCTTTTTTACCTGTGGCCCAGTGAGAAACCCAACTCCAAGATTTCTGAGGTCAGGCAGCTGTGGAGTAATGTATAGCCGTCAAACGCATCAGGTTTTCTTAATGACTGACTGGAAGATCCACATGCCGATCCTTAATCTCATGTGTTGGTATTTTGGCATATGGGTTCGTTTTTGTTTTGGCGGTACCCGATTTTGTATCTTTTGTTGACATTTTCAACATTTGAATTTTGGTTACGGATGCGAGTCCAGCGATCTTATACCAGATTTACCTAACTTGTATGCTTACTTCAATCTTACAAGATATAAGTTTACGTCCCTTACAATATTACAAGATATCTCGTTCAGGTAATGACTTCTACGAGTGTTGTTGAAATCATTTGAATCTATATAAAAGACACTACGGTAGTCAGGGATTGTAAGATAGAAAACATTCATCGATACACTCGACCTCCACAATAATTTTCAAACCAACAGTGTATAAGCTTGCAGCCTTTTGATTAGTACCTCTACAAATGCACAATTACGATAACTGTGGTAGCTAGAGATTTAATCATAATTGCTGTACGGCCAGCCATCTGTTTGTTTCGATATTAAGAGATATAAGATGACAATAAACCTCCAGAACTTCAGAGTGTCCACTATACTCAAAGCACCACTAATACACACAAAGAGGATGACCTCTGAAGTTTTATAAAAATATCTTCGTTTGCCCTTTTTTTAATGGTGGCCCATCAAATAGTTTCTCCATACATTAGAATAGATTGAAATAATGGGATGCAAAGACAATGGACAACATGAGACCCTCTGTTCCAACCCTATATCTGTGAATTTGTAAAAAAGTTTAATATATCAGATTCATTTGCTGTTCAAATTGGACCAAGAATTTCACCTTGTTACCCCTCCAAATTAATTCTTATGACTAGTCCAAACATCAGCCCAAATAAATTACTAGCTCAAGGATCGTATTAAATACTCTATATGCAGTTAATGAGGACAAAACTATGAGCTCATACATCAAAACTGAAGTGTATATTTCAAAGAACCATCCGCCATGGTGTAATAATCAAACCCGAAAACGAAAGACCTTTATACTAAAAAGATAGAAATTCAATTTCTTGTTAAAGCATAAATCATAAATCCAGAATATTTGGTGGATGGATTGTAACGCGAAATCGAGAATTATGAGTAACAAAAATTTCAACATTCAACATTTCATTAGCGCCACAAAAATCACAGATATGTTTCCTGATGTTTTTAATCTCCATTCCGTCTTGTATCCATCCCGTATTCCATTGGTGAAAGCATCGATCTTGATTCGCTCCATATACTCATTTGCCCTGTTGTAGTGTGAGAGGTGCACTTATTTCTCGATGTCAGCCAAAAATTCCTAGAGTGTCTGCCATTTATACATCGCCACTTCAACTCCTTACGATGTGTCGTCCTCTGCTTCATATACTGCAGCGCATTTGTAGTAATTCTGCAATACTATCTTAGTATGTCAATGCAACCGTTTCTAGTGGCCGATATTTCAAACTGGAGTGTGAATAATTAAATAGTATCGTTACGTCATTCGTTGTTGGGTTCAATTTAATTAAGCTACTTGGTCGAGCGATTTTGGTGCAGCCGAAGGTTTTGTAATAGAGCGACTATTTCTCGATCTTTATAAAACGTTGATCTGTCACCTCAAATTGCTGATCCATCTCAATTTTGATGGTGTCTACTTTTGTGTTAAGCGTAACGTTCTCGAAATTTCATGTTGATTTCTCTTGGTGCTCCAAAGATTCTGTAATGTGCCACGCTGCGGTTATCATGCTTTTCTTTTCATTCAACAATCACGTTTGATCGGTTATCAGCGTTTATTGTCCAGTAATTATTTTTTCTAGCTCGGCTCGCATTTGCTTGCGTTTACATAGGTTACCTTTGAAACCGTCTTATTTAGTTTTGAATCTTACTTCGAGACCATTAACTGTCCGATATCGAATCAGGCATTGTTGGAGTGAGATATCTTTCTTATTTTTCTCACTGCTTATTCCGGCAACCTTTGCCAATTGATGGTGTGGTAAACTCCGTAATTCAGCAACTTATTATAGAAATTAACCTCTCTGTTGAATTTTATGTCCCCAGATTAAATTCAAAATGATCCGAGTCAACATTTTCCCCCAACAAAGTACCCAAACTTATGCGTCTAATCTGCAACTCTTTTCTGTTTCACGTCCAACAGTTTTTTTTTATATTCACAACCCCACCGCTTTGCCCAATTGTTACAATTTTGTCAAATTCCAATTGATTCGGTTAAATGACTGGATTGTGAGTATTAAACTCAATTTGGGATGGCTGGTCAAAGGTTTTAAAGCTGAAACAGATACTGCAAATTGGAATACCAAGTGCCATTAGTAGCATTAAAACACTGTGCAATTGATATGCTAAAGGTTGTACCAGAATCCGAACGAGAAGCTAGCTTATGATAAAGCTGCGATGGCATTGTAATGAAAATATGGAGATGACCACAACCGAGAACTTTATCGAATAGATGTCTAAAAGTCGGAAAACACTCTCAGGAATTTACTACGAACAGAGAGCGATCATAAAATCTTACACAATACAATACGGTTCCTAAATATATTTACAGATGATATGCATTTACAGATGGTGTTCGTGATCACAAGAAGAGCGATGTGGTGTTATATTTAAAAGCAAAAGAAACAATCGCTAGTGCGTTAGTGAATGTGAAATAATACGACGTTAGGTCTGCGAGAAACCAGGAGATATTTTGAGTGATTGCAATGAAATAAGGTGTCAGCGAGTTAAAACACCATCGCCAATGTATCAGAGGTCAAAAGAAGAAAGAACAGGCGAACAGAAGAGAAGGAGGGTCATGAAGGGACACAAAAGTTAAAGGAGGAAAAAGGAAGTAGGTGATTTACTTCTCACTACCCATTTCCCGGGATGTAAAACCATTACTACCGACAATTTTGGTGTAGTCATTAACAATTTGGATGAAAGTCCCAATAGGGACTTAGCCTGTAGATTAATTAATTATGAGGTCCTACGTTGGAGCGTGTTGTCTTTCGAACCCTTCAAATCTGCCGGTCCTGACGGAGTATTTCCTGCTGTATTACAGCATGGATTTCCCCTCATTAAGGAACATTTACTACATCTGTTCCAGGCATGTATCGCTTTTAGTTCTGTTCCACAATCTTTGAGCAGAAGTAAAGTAATTTTTATTCCTAAAATTGGCAAGTCGGACTACACCGACCCCAACTCGTTTCGGCCTATTTGTCTGTCATCAACCTTTCTGAAATCTTTAGAAAGGATTGTTGATAGATTTATTAGAGACCAACATTTAGTTACCGCTCCGCTCAGTAACAGGCAACATGCTTACAGAGTTGGCAAATCCTGTGAGACTGCCTTACATGAACTCGTAACTAGGATTGAGAGATCTATGCACAGCAACGAGTTTCTTGTGGGCACTTTTCTGGATATTGCAGGAGCGTTTGATAATACTTCATTCGCCTCGATTACGAATGCATGTACTAAATTTGGTATCGAACCCTACATTATCAGGTGGATTAAATGTATGCTTGAATCTCGCATTGCAATATACGAGGTTGAGGATACCTTTATTTCAGTCAAGGCTTCCAGAGGATGTCCGCAGGGAGGTGTGCTTTCACCCCTGCTGTGACTTCTGGTCATTGATGAACTTCTTGTGAATCTTCGTGATTCCGGTTTTGTCACCCAAAGTTATGCTGACGATCTGGTTCTGACAGTTTCAGGCAAGCATCTGAATGTCTTATCAGATTTAACTCAGCACGCTCTTCTCATTATAGAACGGTGGTGTCTGGATAAGGGTTTACATGTGAACCCATCTAAGATCGACTTGGTTATATTTGCAAGGCGTAGGAACACTGCAGCTTTTTCTGTACCATCACTTTTTGGTTGTAAGGTTAATAGCTCAGCCTACGTCAAACACCTTGGAGTTTTTCTGGATAACAAACTTTCTTGGAAGTATCATGTGGATTTTAAACTACAAAAACACAGCTATTTTTTGGCAATGCCGCAGAGCTTTTGGTAATTCTAAGGGATTATCCCCCAAAATGTTATATTTTATCTACAAATCACTGGTTCTCCCAATGCTAACTTATGCATCTGTTGTTTGGTGGCCAGTGGTTAAAGTTAAATCTTCAATTTTTAAACTCAATTGTTTGCAAAACTTAGCTTGTCGAGCTGTAACTGGAGCCATGGCTTCAACTCCGCTCCTAGCTGTGGAGCTAATTCTCGCCCTACCCCAGTTACAATCCTTCATTTTAGGTACAGCTTGTTCGGCGGCCTTTCGCTTGAGGAGTGTTGGGGCGTGGAATGCTCTCGGCACTATTTCAGGCCATAGATCTATTCTTAATGAATTTAAACTGGCTATGCCAGAACTTGACTTGGTAACTGATAGGCTTCTACCTGTCTTTAATTTCCATAGATAATTTGAGGTGTTTCATTCATCCAGGGATATGTGGTTCTCACCAGATTTTCTCAAACAGATATCCGAATCGCTTGTATTCTTTTCTGATGGCTCTGCCACTGAACAGGGAACGGGTTTTGGTTAATACTGTCCTTAGCATGATCTGAGAATTTCTGGAAGTCTGGGGATCTACTGTACTATTCATCAAGCGGAATTAATTGCGATTACTCACTGCGTGATGTCAGCTTTTAATCTCGTGGCAGACGACAAAGAGATTATATTTTGTACGGATAGTAAAACTGTCCTTAACTCCTTGAGCAACCCTCTCACCAGCTCTAAACTGGTACTGGATTGTAAGAAATTTCTAAATCTTCTTGGTCGTAACAACAAGGTAACGGTCATGTGGGTTCCTGCCCATTGTGACATTGAGGGCAATGAAATTGCGGACAGTTTAGCTAAAACTGGTTCTCACCTATATTTCGTAGGTCCTGAACCAGCTGCGCCTTTACCTACTTATATAGTGAAAAAACAATTAAAACAGTTATCCTATCGAATCTAAACCGGACGTGGTCAGCTACCGCTACTTGTCGTAAGGCGAAATACTTTATCAGAGGGATTAACTCTAACCTGACAAATTACGTTCTTTCATTGAAAAAGGACAACTTGAGAATTTTAGTCTCTATACTTACTGCCCATGGCCGTTTCAAAAGCCACCTTCATCGCATGGGACTGACCAATGATGCCGTATGCGACGAATGTCTGGAAGATGTTGACGATAGTTTACACTTCATCAGCAGTTGTCCAGCTTTCGACCGTATGAGATCTCGTGTGTTTAGCTGCAGGTTTATTCCTGTAAATCTACTGTCTTCTCTGCCCTGGTTCAAACTGTTTGCTAAGGTTGCAGAACGCGTCTGCGCACTTTGATGTAATCCTAGGTTTGCACCATGGGCCCTTTGTGGCATTGAGTGCGGAACCTTATAGGGTTCCAACCAACTTTAATAATAATAAAAATAAAGGAGGAATGCGGTAAGAAGTGAAAGCTGATTTCTATACAGCCAAATGAGCTATAACCTTTATCCGCGGTCCCAGATTTAAGACGTGGTAATAGTTTGACGATAATTGGCAGCCCATTATTTCTGAAAATTTAGATTTTAAAAGTTTTTTGACGACTATTGATGGTTTCTCTCATGTGCAGCCGAAGCACATTAAATCCACTGATGTTCCTCAACCGAAATGTTATCCAACAAGGGAAATACAGTTCTACTGATCTGAAAAATAAACACAGTGGAGATGTCAACACCTTGTTAGAAGTTTTGTGAATTAGTTGGAAGGTTGACTAAGTGAGCTCACTTGAACTATAGGTTTAAAATATTAAAAGTTGTCGTTAACAACAGACTCTCGGTGTAGTGACAGTGGCACCCATAATTGTTTAAATACGAGCGCCGTCCAGTTGACTCGCTAAAAAATATAGCTATTTACAGGTTTAGGTGTAAATCACATTTACAGGATCTTATCAATTTTTTAAAATCTCAGTCAATGCCATTTGACCTGCGGATAGTGTAAATTTTCCGCTAATCGATTGGTGTGGTAAAATGAAAGAATGCTATAGATAAATGGAACATTATCACATCGCAATGTGGCCCATGTTAGAGTAAAAGGTTCTTAAATCTCCAAAAGACATGATATTATACCGGAAACCAAATCAAATGATTGCAAATCTATAGTGTTGTAAGATCCGTATAGCAAAGTAGAAATATGACACATAGATCAGTGACTAGTTTACATATATTTTGAGATCGTTCAATTTTCTTATATTAATACATGAATTCACAGATAGATGGACATCAATTCCCACACCAACTACCAAGTTTCAGAGATTGGAACTTGTTGGCAAAGGTGATGACAAAAGATAGAATCCGATGGAACAACGGTTCATTCTCAAAATTTCAAACACCAAGTCCAGAAGGGATAATACAGAGTCTCCTATAGGAATGTTGACAACAAGGAATCCGTATTGGGAGCGTCTCTGGGCATCGAAAGTGCATTTGATTACGCTTCCTTTAGTGCGATGATCTCTGAAGTGGCATGGAAACCACACTTTTTTGGCGGTTTAATGACATGAACTGATAGGACTGCGGTGGCCACCGAAAGTGATGAAGTCTGAGTAGAGGTATGTCTCCACTGTTACGGTCAACTCACTGCTAGTTAAATTAAACGACAATGGATTTTACTGTCAGGGGTATGTCGATGACATCGTCATAGTACTATTTGGTAGATATAGTTTCAGCCTGGTGTAGTGATCAGGGTCCATCAGTCAACTTTGGGAAAATTGAGATGGTTCTTGTCACAAGACATATTACTATGAGAAATTTTACTCTTCCAAAACTTGAGGCTTATACCACCCCGCTCTGTTCAAAAGTTAAGTATCTGGTGATCTAGTTAGATCGGAAGAGGTTATCTTTCAAAACACATGGAAGAGAAATGCATTAACGAATATGCAAACAGTCGGTAAATCATACGTTTCGGTTATCAGATCGTTTGCTGCTCTTATTTGGTGGCCTAGAACATTTGGTAGGGTTAGAGAAAAACCGCGTTACCGTCTTCAAAGACTGGTTTGTCTGGGTTCTGTGTGAGCTCTACACACTATACCCACTGAAGGTCTTGCATATATAATTCACATGATCTGAATGATAATTTGGAACATCGCAAACTATAGGAACAGTGTGGGGAAGGAGGAGAAGAAACTGTTCTTCTTGGTATCACGATTCTTATCAACTGACGACCTTGAAATACCAGATATATTGGGTTTTATTCGAAGAGCAACCAGATTTCGGGACAGAAAGTGTAAGTCTGAAAAATAATGTCACAATAAGCCAATCGAGCCTGAGTGACGGAGAAAAACAGAATTCACAGGACATTGAGTACACCAGTCCAGTCATGTTCTACATACTGATCTTAAGCACATGTAACAGCGATCTTTTAAAAATAGACTCATCCATTTGGATAGCAGATGTTGTGTTGATATTGCGTGGTACGATCGTGTTCCACTGAAATATCCAAAACACAACACACAAATTATCGATTCAGTATGGTCAACTGGCCCTGTGGGTGTGGGCAACCATGTTTCGTAAATATTTCGAACGAAACATGAGATCCATAGAATATCACCACAGTATCCGGAGCTTGTCGTAGGAGGCGACTAAATCTGGTTGGATCGCTGAGCTGACAAAAATAAAAAAATCGGATACCGCCTAAATAACAATGACCCTCCGCTAAAGTACCCGGATACGAGATTGAGGATCGGCACGTGGAACGTGCAGTCACTAAGAAAACCTGGCGCGTTGGACGGCCTTATCACATGTATGAAGGAGTACCGGCTGGAACTCGTAGCGCTCCAAGAAACTCGTTGGCCTAAAAGTGGAGTCCATGTGTCTCAAGGCTATACTATGCTACACAGTGGAGATGGCCTCGGAAATCTTGGAGTTGGGTTTCTCATTGGGCCGCAGGTAAAAAAGGCTGTCTTGGACTTCCAAGCAGTCGATAATCGAATGTGTAAGCTTCGCTTGCACATGAGATAAGCCAACCTGTCAATTGTTTGTGTACATGCGCCCACTGATGTAAGCCAACCCCAAGATAAAGACTCATTTTACAATAATTTGGATAATCTGATGGGCTCTATACCTGAGCACGATATCAGATTGGTGATTGGTGACTTTAATGCTAGAGCTGGCAGAAATCAGACCGACTTATGTAACAACATAGGTCCGTACTCCCGACACGAAACTGCAACCGAAAATGGGAATGATGTACTTTGCGATCGCACATGATCTCCAAGTGGCAAGCACATTCTTTCCTCATAAAAACATCCACTTGGAAACATGGACACACCCACGTAAAACATCCCGAAGCCAAATTGACCATGTGTTGATTTCAAAAGACCGGGCTCGGGTTGTCCAAGACGTGAAATCGTATCGGTCGTCAACCAAATTCGTAGGCAGTGACCACTTTATGGTTGCTGCAAAGCTACGATGGAAATTTTCGTACAAGTCAAGGAGGACAGGAGAATGTAAAACGCGATTCTCCTGTGAAGGTCTGATAAATGAAGAAACGCAACGAAAATATCAAGATCTTGTCAGTAATAGCATTTTACGATCCAATTACCAATCTGATAATGTGAACAGTGTCTGGGAAGTATTGAAAACCTCGGTTGTCGATGCTGCCCAGCACACTCTCGGTATAGTGAAAACTAAGCTGAAAAATGATTGGTTTGATGAGGAGTGTCATCTTGCTGTTGAGCAACGCAATATAGCCTATAATGAAGCGCAGACTCGGTTTACAATTGCAAGGAAAAACAAGGCAGTTCTTGCTAGGAGGACAGCTAAACGCATTATGTAGACACAAGAAGCGCGAATGGTGGAAGGCCAAGGTCTTAAGAGTACAACAACTCAGCAATGAGCACAATTCGCGTGGTTTATTTAAAGGAATCACCGAATTGCACCATACCTTAAGATCTCGGTCAACTGCCATTCGGGACCAGGATAGAAACCTCTGTGTTAACGTCGATGCGGTACTCGATACATGGCGTGAACATTTTTCTGATCTTCTCAATGTTTCACATGTATCACAAGCTGTATTTGAGAACCCTCAAATACATACCGCGAAGATGTTCATTGAGGATACATCCTATGAGGAATTCACAATGGCCATGCAGAGACTAAAGAAAAATCGTTCACCAGGGGTTGATTGCATTAATTCAGAGCTCTTGATATTCGTAGAGCTAACTTTGTTGAACTGTCTTTTCGACCTTGTTCGATTGGTATGGCGAAATGAAGTTATGCCAGATGAATGGAAAGTGGTCGCGTAATGCCCAATATTCAAAAAGGGTGATCGCATGAAATGCGAGAATTATCGCGGTATAGCTCTCCTTTGCACAGCATACAAGTTACTGTCATACATTATTTTGGGAAGAATTACTCCTCTAGCGGAGGAAATGGTCGGTGACTACCAAGGAGGATTCCGTCCAAATCGGTCAGTCACTGATCAAGTTTTTTCGCTACGGATGATTCTTTCCAAGTACTACGAAACATCGCGATGTACACCAGGTATTCCTAGATTTCAAGCAAGCCTATGACTCGATCAATCGAGAGAGGCGATGGTATGCGCTTGAATATTTAGGAATACCAAAAAAATATGTACATCTCTGTAAAATGACAGTAACGCAGTCACAATGCTGTGTCAAAGTTGAGAACAGGCTATCGAGAAGTTTTGCAATTACTTCTGGTGTTCGACAAAGAGATGCGCTGTCCCCGATACTTTTTAATCTCATGTTGGAATACATCCTTCGTAAAAGTGGAACACCTCAGGATAGTATCTTATTCCGACAATCCAATCAACTTCTTGCATATGCAGATGATATCTGTGTGATTGGATTAAATGGCAACGGAGTGAAAGAGATACTTGATCCACTGGAACAGTTTTCAGCTTCCGTTGGTCTCAAAATCAATGAGTCCAAAACCAAATATCTGATCTCTGGTTTTAGAGGCCAAGACGCAATTGATTTCAGTATTGGAAACCACACGTTTGAAGGAGTGATGAGATTCAAGTATCTTGGATCTCTCATTACTCACGATAATAGTGTGGGAGAGGATATCAAGGTTCGGCTTGCTGCTGGCAATCGGGCTTTGTATCCTCTACGTCCACTGCTGAAATCAAAATATCTTGCAAATACGGATAAGCTGAAACTGTACAGAGTGTTGATCAGACCCGTTGTCATGTATGGATGTGAGAGTTGGACCTTGACGGATGAGTACGAAAGATGGCTTCTAACATTCGAGAGAAGAATCATGCGTGTGATATATGACCCAAAACGCGACGTCGATGTCACATACCGAGTTCTTTTCAATCACGAGATCAGAAATTTAATGCAAATTCCTGATATCGTGCATGAAATCAAAGGACAGTGAATACACTGGCTCGGTCACGTTCTGCGTGCTGATCCGAAACGAATGATACAGCGATCTTTAAAGGGAGAACCGCCTTTCGGTAGGCGAAGAGGTCGCTGTCGGCGACGATGGCTCCACGGCGTAGAGAGCGATCTGGCATCTGCAAACTGTCTACAACGGTTTGAAGAGCTGGCTCGTGATCGAAACCGTTGGAGTCAGATTGTTGACACGGTACGGGCCAATATGGCCTGTAAAAACCGAAAAAAAACAAAAAAAAATGGTCAACTGTCTATTTAGTTTTGGTCGATATGTTAGATTTCATTATAAAACAACATAGCGTAATTCGGCATTGGTCTTATAAAGTCAAATCAGAGTCCATTTGTGTATAGTTAACCGATTACTTGATCAGTTGAGTGCAGCTCGAATCTGTCGAAATACCATTCAAAGTCGAGTCAAAAGATGCGGTTACGTACAAATGACTAAGATGATGTGCTCAACAACTCCAATAAATGGTTGTATGTAAAAAAGTATACAGGCTTCTAGAGAAACGTTGGGGCAAGTAACTATAAACGGACCTATAAACCCAAAACTCTTGTTTCCACGCACGTGGACAGCTCATGTTGCTTATAAACACTCTCGAGCACATCTCAAATTAACGCGACTCACACTATAATTACATATAAATAATATCAATGCAGTATATAAAATCGAATTATTATACAAAATGCAAGAACACAATCGCCCCAAAAATTTAAATTAAATGATAACCCAAAACCAATCAATTTACAAAGATTGGAAGGTAATAAATAAAACAAAAACCTTTTAACTCACTCACCTGTTATACAACATTTATACTCAAGTATATCTTGCATTGGTTTGACTTAAGCTATACATGTAAGATATTTTGCATACAGACTCGTACATGAACAAAAGAATGACGAAAATGCAACGATCCAAATTCAAGCGAACCAACCAAAGATAATGTGAACCGTAATTACATATTTTACATACACTGTATGGATATGTAATGGAGATGAAGAACGTGCGCAAGATGATCACGATGATTTCGCGCGACTTAAGCAAAAAAAAAACCCAAAATTTGTGTGTTGGTATTCTTGATTTGTATCGTAGTGAGAGGGAGACAGAAAACGCGGAATTTTACCAAACTGTTGATTGGAAAGTGTGTGCTTGTGTGTAAGACTGGAAATCCACTAACTTAAATCTATATCGCGCATGGTTAGATTAGATTAGACGCGGTACACATGAACAGAACAGAAATTTTTAGCAAATTGGAAAGTGAAACGAAATAGTTTGGATTTTTGATTACATTTGGGATTCATTGAACTCTCCAGCATAAACGGCATTCGACGGTTTGGAATACACATTCGATTCTGTGTGTGTGTGTGTATAATGATATCCTTTTCATAATTATCTTATATTTTGCTTTATACGAAATCATAATTGCAGTGGCGTCAATACCGGCGATAAATATATACGTGCGTTGTTTGCATACATATCCAAGGCAGTTTTTTTTATATTATATTATGCTGGTTGGTTACGAGATAAACTATAAATTATGTATACATACATATATGTATGTACTACTCAATTATTATGTTTCAAATAAACTTAAATTATGGTTCATTAAATTTGCATAAGTTGTAAAAAAAATATATATATATAATTGCGTTCCGTCTTACCTGCGATACATCTTTTATACTCAGCGCTGTTCCAGACCGAGAGCACAAATAGTCCAGCAGTACATCTTTCCAATAGGAGCGATACGATATTAGACCAAGATCGGATAGTGGTTTTTCCGGTGATCCAATTTTACCTTCGACGCGGGTTAGCAAATAACCTGAAAGTAGAAAAAAAATTCGATTTATAAAATTGGATTGTGATTTGCGACGACTTATGTAAAATCTATAGTTCAACGACACCGAATCGCACTTTCATTTAAGTAAACAACCAATCGTATTTATTTGGTCACAACAATAAATTATCGCGGGTGGGATGTAAATGTAAGCAAATAAATTACAACAACTATTTTCGTATATGCAACAATACGAACCATATGGTTCTGAAATAGCAACAAAAAACTTTTTGATCATTATTTTGCCGATCGTAAGGATTTTGTTTCGACCATCAGTTTTCTCCTGAGCAATACAAATATTTTATTAGCACATATATACAAAATAACATCGAAAACAATGTATCATCCGAAGAGAGTCTGGGGACACTAAAGTGCTAGTTATACATAGCGGTTATTAAATCCTCCAGTAAGCCTGAAATTAATCAACAGGCCCTTTTTGTTTTGTTGGGTGGCTGCTACCGCACACTTAGATTGGCGATGATCCCTTGTTATACCACTTTTATGTACAGCTATAGTTCCATTGCATAGTACTGATGGGACGGCCCATGGATTCTAAACTCGACAGGGGATCCAGATGTGTTCAGTTACACCACCGATCGCTCTGCCCAAACGATTGATGGTGAAAAATCCCTTTTTGCATCTTGCATCCGGTACCTCCCGCTCCAACTGCCGCAGCTTTAACCACTGCGCCACCTAGGCACTTAGGATTCTAACAAGTCACGCTTACTGAGATTCGTCAGATCATTTAGAAAGGGAACTGCTTCTTCTTCACAAGTACGAAAGTAATCATGTTAGGAGACTCGAAGTCTATTGGAATTTTTAATAAAGAGAGCGCCCGAAATAACAACTTCCGTATGACCGTAACCCGTTTTGGCCAGATTTATCTAGTTTTTACACACGAATTCCGACTGGTCCCTTTATGATTAACAGATTTTCTAGTTTCCTTCTGAAGCAAGACCTCACATAAGGCGAGTGCCATATCTGCTTGTAAAGAGACGGAAGTGTCCTAGCACCCACAACAAATTGACAATGAACACATGACCCCGCATCTTGTCACAGGAAAGCTCACACTCAAGCATCCGATCGATTTTTGAACTATTCATAACGAAATCAGGGTTCATAAGTGTGCCATTTATCCAGTCCTCTCTGGAGGATGTACCAGTCCCAAACTTTTTTATAAAGAATGGTGACGAGATACCAATCGGTATTAGTAGAAATATTCCTGTTGCATATAGGATGTGACCTATGGCCACATTACATATGGTATGCTATCTCAGGCAACAGGAGACTAACATCGATTAATATCCAGACACCATTCTTCACAAAGAAATAGCTGAAATCTGTTTTGGGGCACAAGACGTCTCCCTACTGTACTCTCCCTTGTACTGACATGGAAGATAGGTTGGCCTATTGGCACTCCAACAGGAGGTCATAGATGTATTATCAGATGGTGAAAATTCTCTTTTGCATCCTGCCTCTATCGGGATTCGAACCCGTTACCTCCTGCTCCAATTGCAGCAGCTTTAATCACTGCGCTATTTGTTCGGTAAAGAAATGGCCTTACACCAATTATGGTTTATACTCGCCGACATTTGTTTACCTACAATATCTAGAGAAAGTTTTCTAAACTTTAATCATAGACTTAAGATTATATGTAGGGCAGACCAGTAGACGTCAATTCTATACTACAAGCTGGATCGAATGACTGACGTATGTATAGTGACACGGTTCAATGCGTGGTGCGAACCTCCATCTTTAGTCAGTGCTGTTCTTATTCCATTATGTTAGGCTCCCACCCTACTTTGGTGTCCAAGTATCTTGGTTTGTCTGAAAATGAGTAGCGTGAATTACATGTGTTCTCCCAAGGTGCAGACATATTTACAGAATACTGCAAAAGAACGTCATCCAAAAAACAACCTTAAGTCTTTAGAAAGGAGGACAAAATTACTCCACTCACAAATCTGTTGGGGCAAAAACCACCCAGAAGAGATTTCATAATTCCGCCTCTTAACATTTCCTTTATATCTAACGACGCATGATGAGAAGCAAGACCTTACAATAAGGCGAGTGCCATATGCTTGTAAAGAGACGGAATGGTATAACCTGACTAATAAGTTCGTCCTTTTCACTGCCCGCCACACTGATGTGCCCTAGCACTCACAACAAATGGACCATAAACAACTGATATGTCATCTTGTTATAGAAAAGTCTACAGAATCCGATCGATTTTTGAACTATTCGTCATGAAGTTTCTGGGTTCATGACTGTATCATTTATCCAGTCCTATATCTGGAGGATAAACCAGTCACAAACTTCGTTACAAAGAACGTATCAACGGACATTGATGTTAGTAGATATATATTCCTGTTGCGTAGGACACTTGAGTGACATATATATCCACCTTACATGTGGTAAGCTATCCCTGCAACAGCAAGGATGATGTTCCCTGAACTTTAATCATAGACTTGAGATTATAGGTAGAACATGCTGCGGATATCAATTATATACTTTAAACTGGATCTGACTGAAGTATAGTGACTATAGGTACAAATCGTGATTCGAACCCCGATCTTTAATCAGTGTCGTTCTTATAAGAGTAAAAATATATAGCAGCCTTCCTTACTTTTCAGCCTAATTTGGTGTAAAATTATTTTTATAATTAGAACAGGATGTCCATCTACGATTATAATAGAATCAACTCAGTTCTATATAAGAATTCAAATTTATACCATACACAGGCCCGATTTAACACAGTGTTGAGGGTGAATTGCATGCGTGTTCCAGGTCATCAATGAACAATTGTCTGAGACGAGGGAAAAAATTACTCCACACATATCAGGTGAAACAGTCTCTTAGTAGTTCCAACTATACAGTACACATGATGAGGTTTCGACAGCTGACTCTTCTCGATCATCTTTAATATGACCTTCTGTCTTCCCCAAGATTTTGATAGAAATGACGTTAAGCCTTACCAGGTAGAATAAAAGATTATTAAATACCAACTTTTTTGAGAAAGGACGACAAAATTACTCCACTCACAAAATAGTTAACGCAAAACCCACCCGGAAGAGGTGCCGTGATTCTGCTTGTCATTTCCTCTATGTAACTACGCATGATGAGATTTCGAAAGCTTACTCGTTCCGATCAATATGGCCTTCTCTCAATCTTTTTAAAGATATTGGTAGAAAGTACGATAAGCTTGTAGGTGCGCAAACTGTAGGCAAAATACAACCGATCGTCTCTTCATTCAGAAGAATCGTATAATAGAATACGGGGGAGGATTATTAAGTTTGTAACTTGTGTTTTGTGCTGACCTCAGTTACTGTTCAACTATAGTGGAGCTAATTTGTTGACATATAACGTTGCAGTTATTAAATCCCAAAGCTCTCGATTTAAAACTAAATTTCCAATGCTTGATTGTCGGTTTACAAAACACTTTGCAGAAATCATCACGTACCAGTTCTGTGTCTGAATTGAATATCTAGTGAATATATAATCATCAATTTTCTCCATCACTAAGGCAGGCCCATTGTGACGTATACTCCCAGTAACCGAAATCTGTTCGTTGTTTGCCTTGTTTCGAATTTTCATTCGCAACATGTGGCTATTCAAGAAATAATGTCCGTGAGAATAGCCATTAAATGGCGATCTTACGTCAATAACGACTCTGATCTTTGCTGTTTTATTGTGCCAAAGAAGATTTTGGACATGCTACAAGAGATGGGGTTGTCAAATCACTTCTGGTGCAGACCACCTAAATGATATTCGATAATTCTCTTAAAAGATGATAATCACTTCTAAAGCGGCCTCAGGGCCCATAAAAATTGAATCATCATGCGAATGAGCCAATGTATAAGTACCGTCAACAAAACAAGTTTGTTTGAAACCGTATATTGGAGACAATCGTCTTGAGAGCAATTTGGCTGTCAGAAAGGATTCAAATATCCGCAGGTCACCTCTTTTACATAGAGTGCTGCTCTTAAAATTACAGTAATTTCCGCCTGAAAAATAGTAGCGTACCCAACAAGGAAAATCAGCATCACCCATATTACAACATACCGATCCATCAGTAAAGATCATCATATCGTCACCGAAAAGGTAGGGTGCGGGCTATTGTAGTCTCATTTGTGTATTTTGCTAATAATTACCCAAAATAATTTCCCGAAAAAGTGCTTCGACACTATAATGTCCGAGAGCATGTAAGCAGTTATGTCACGTCCCATCTCTATCCATATTTGTCAATGCTTAAAATGGCTAAAGGGTCGTCTCTGTCTTGTAGGCAAGCGGTTGTTTGCGCTCACAGCCTTCTTAAGAGTTGCAGCCGGTGAGGTGTATATAGCTTTCACAATACTCATACAAACAAGTCTTTGAAGGCATTGTAGAGGTTTCCCTCCAACCCCACTCAATGTTCTAGGTTGCCAAATAAGTACCGCAAATTATTGATTTAATCAATAACTGTTGGCATTTATATGTTACTTGCTTTTGCCAGGTAATCTTTCCAAGTGGCAGATTCTGATTACCATTATAACAATGACAGTCAAAACAACTCCTTCCTCCCCCCATCATGTAGAAATGAATAAGTAAATTGATGACATAAATGCAACATATCGTGTTTCTTAGAACATAAATTTGCTCTCAGTTATTTTATAACCATTTCCATGGAAGGAAGTGTGCACCGATTATTAGTCACGTCAACTTTCTATAATTGTCATTAAATAATTTGTCATTATAACGATTGATCGACCATATATATAGTGAACATATATCACATCAACATATTGTATATACATTCGTCTATAAATAAGTAGCAGTTATTTTACGTCAAATCATAATTGGTGGTCTGCACCTGATATCTTCCCTCGTCTATAGATCTATAGCAAAAAAAAACAACATAACGCGCCCATAAAATAATTCCACAACATTAAAAAACCATTTATTTATATTTTAGTCTTTGTAGACTGGCAACATAAAAAAAAAACACAGCGACATAAAAGTGTAACATAAATTGAATTTCCTATTTGACGGCATACAACATGTACATGAGTATATAGAAAAACATGTACTTGCTCGGCAATAAAAGTCATCATCAAACAATACGATCATCATAATCACGATGATGTTAGGTTTTTCCTTTTATGTCTGTCTCAATAATCATTAAAAAATGAAATTATATATCGCAAAAAATTCTACTATAAAATCCTACTATAAAATTTACTATAAAAACTCATGATAAATGAATCCTCTTTCATATTACATACATACATACATATTTACTACGTAGACATTTATGGTATGAGAAAAGCATTCAACCAAAACCAGAAAATTTTCTTTTAAACGCAGCAAAAAGAGCAACAACAACAACCACTTTGCTTTACCGCCTGGAAGAATTGATTATAAAAAATAACAACAACAACAACAACAACAGAAACGCTACGATTTTTTTATTATTAAAAAAACCCTAACCTACACTAACGATGCGCAACGTCGGTATGGCGCCCTTATGCGTCGCGACGATTTTCCCGGAACCATCTATCGTATACACATATACATACACACACACACATATATATATATATTGCAATACGAAGTACAAACAACAATTTGGATTTTTCACTTTGTAAATATTTTTATTTCTACTCCTATCGAACTTCGTTAACTGTATTTGTATGTGTGAGTGACTCTTTCATTATTTATATAGGAGGAAAATTCTATAAAGTTTTTCTGGCTGAATTTTCCGACTTGTGTAAATGGGTGTGTGTGTATTGTATTCCCTTTTATATGCGGGAGCGTATAAACTGTATATAGGTGTGTGTGTATAGGCATACCTATGTATTTGTGTAAAATGCAGGAAATAGTAATTTCAGATGTGTTATTGAACTTCAGTGATAACACAACAACCATGTATATAGGAAAAGGAGGAAGTAAAAAATATATTAAGTTTCCATTTTGTCTGGAAAATTTTCAATTTATACGTAGCTATGGTACTGTATGAATATGCATATGTATGCGTGTGGAAATAGGAAAATTAGTTGGTTTCCTGTTTTGATTATGCAAATATAGAGGGGTCCTCACTGTCCTTATCTATGCACGATAATTTTGGGAATGATGAGTTATCCTAATAAGAAACCTTTTCTTGATTTATGCACCCGATATGCATAACCTTTGACTTAGTTTATATAATTCGACTTTTACATCTAGGACGAGCACGCCTATATATATATCTATATATGTATATCCAACAACGTATAAGGTCAAGATACTCAAATTTATCAGTGTGGAATTAGAATGCAGTTAAATTTTTCCGGTATCGGGTGTTCACTGGGTTATGTTGATATTAATCAATTTCGTAAATATTCTATCCGGATTACGAGTAAAAATATCCAGATGATACAGAAAATATAGTGTATAGCGTTATCGTGAATAATAATCAAGGATTCTAATGTTACATTGAACCAATTGAGAACTCAGGCTCAATTGGTCCAATGTGACATTCCATCCCAAAGGAGCTCTTCCAACCCCGAATTCTATTTGTTCTTCGAATGAAGGCCAATTAATATTCAACATAAAACCACGATCCAAACCAATGTAGTCTGTGAAGAAAATAGGCAGGACAGGAATTGAGGGCGCAGTACTTAACAGCTTCACCTTTTTGTTTCAAATTTTGTACAAAACGTAGATTTGAGACAAGTGAAAACTGAAAGAATAGTGTCCCAGTGGGAATACCCAGCAAGAAACTTAAAGTGCGTCTGGCGTGCTTCAAGAGGAATGGAAGCTTTGTTGTTATGATAGTCTGACAAACTGGTTTCGAGAAAAAAGTATTGGAGCAATAGCACTTAAAAGAGTCTGCCATCACTGGTTCTTGATGGCAAGGGCTTCTACCATGCCTAGACAAAGAAGTCTTGCTGTGGAGATAGTAGGAACGCATTTTTTAACGCACATTCAATGCCCAAAAAGGTCACCAAGCCAAATTCTCTATTATCTAGCAATTTTTCAATCAGTCTATTAACCTTACCTTCCTGGTATAAATGCTGTTTGGAATTAATGGATTTTGCTATCGTGCACTATCCCTAAATTATCTATCTACCAATCTCTCTAAACATTTTAGTAAACTCCACCGTTTTAGTAGGCTTTAGATAGGAAGGTTTTGGACTGGTCACATCTAGGCTTTCTAGCAATTGGGATTTTGGAACCTATCTCAGATCCAAACTAGCTCAAAAGATATGTTTGTCTACCATCAGTATCCGAAAGTCTCAGGAAATTCCTGTGAAAACCGCCACAGAAAAAAATTCTTAGAAATTTTTTTGTTGAAAATCGTTACATACTGAGACTGGCACGAACCTTCTTTCCACCTCGTATAGAAATGGGGCTACATTATTTGGATTTCAAATGGCCTACACTAAGTCGTAAGAGTGGCCGAAGTCTCGGGTAATCCCTGTGAAAACCGCCACAGGAAAAAATTCAAGTCATAAGAGTGGCCGAAGTCTCGGGTAATCCCTGTGAAAACCGCCACCGAAAAAAATTGTTAGTCAATTTTTTGTTGAAAATCGTTACATACTGAGACCTGCACGAACCTTCTATCCACCTCGTATAGAAATGAGGCTACATTATTTGGATTTCAAATGGCCTACACTAAGTCGTAAGAGTGGCCGAAGTCTCGGGTAATCCCTGTGAAAACCGCCACAGAAAAAAATTGTTAGTCAATTTTTTGTTGAAAATCGTTACATACTGAGACCTGCACGAACCTTCTATCCACCTCGTATAGAAATGGGGCTACATTATTTGGATTTCAAATGACCTACACTAAGTCGTAAGAGTGGCCGAAGTCTCGGGTAATCCCTGTGAAAACCGCCACAGGAAAAAATTCAAGTCATAAGAGTGGCCGAAGTCTCGGATAATCCCTGTGAAAACCGCCACCGAAAAAAATTGTTAGTCAATTTTTTGTTGAAAATCGTTACATACTGAGACCTGCACGAACCTTCTATCCACCTCGTATAGAAATGGGGCTACATTATTTGGATTTCAAATGGCCTACACTAAGTCGTAAGAGTGGCCGAAGTCTCGGGTAATCCCTGTGAAAACCGCCACAGAAAAAAATTGTTAGTCAATTTTTTGTTGAAAATCGTTACATACTGAGACCTGCACGAACCTTCTATCCACCTCGTATAGAAATGAGGCTACATTATTTGGATTTCAAATGGCCTACACTAAGTCGTAAGAGTGGCCGAAGTCTCGGGTAATCCCTGTGAAAACCGCCACAGAAAAAAATTGTTAGTCAATTTTTTGTTGAAAATCGTTACATACTGAGACCTGCACGAACCTTCTATCCACCTCGTATAGAAATGGGGCTACATTATTTGGATTTCAAATGACCTACACTAAGTCGTAAGAGTGGCCGAAGTCTCGGGTAATCCCTGTGAAAACCGCCACAGGAAAAAATTCAAGTCATAAGAGTGGCCGAAGTCTCGGATAATCCCTGTGAAAACCGCCACCGAAAAAAATTGTTAGTCAATTTTTTGTTGAAAATCGTTACATACTGAGACCTGCACGAACCTTCTATCCACCTCGTATAGAAATGGGGCTACATTATTTGGATTTCAAATGGCCTACACTAAGTCGTAAGAGTGGCCGAAGTCTCGGGTAATCCCTGTGAAAACCGCCACAGAAAAAAATTGTTAGTCAATTTTTTGTTGAAAATCGTTACATACTGAGACCTGCACGAACCTTCTATCCACCTCGTATAGAAATGGGGCTACATTATTTGGATTTCAAATTACCTACACTAAGTCGTAAGAGTGGCCGAAGTCTCGGGTAATCCCTGTGAAAACCGCCACAGGAAAAAATTCAAGTCATAAGAGTGGCCGAAGTCTCGGATAATCCCTGTGAAAACCGCCACAGAAAAAAATTGTTAGTCAATTTTTTGTTGAAAATCGTTACATACTGAGACCTGCACGAACCTTCTATCCACCTCGTATAGAAATGGGGCTACATTATTTGGATTTCAAATGGCCTACACTAAGTCGTAAGAGTGGCCGAAGTCTCGGGTAATCCCTGTGAAAACCGCCACAGAAAAAAATTGTTAGTCAATTTTTTGTTGAAAATCGTTACATACTGAGACCTGCACGAACCTTCTATCCACCTCGTATAGAAATGAGGCTACATTATTTGGATTTCAAATGGCCTACACTAAGTCGTAAGAGTGGCCGAAGTCTCGGGTAATCCCTGTGAAAACCGCCACAGAAAAAAATTGTTAGTCAATTTTTTGTTGAAAATCGTTACATACTGAGACCTGCACGAACCTTCTATCCACCTCGTATAGAAATGGGGCTACATTATTTGGATTTCAAATGGCCTACACTAAGTCGTAAGAGTGGCCGAAGTCTCGGGTAATCCCTGTGAAAACCGCCACAGAAAAAAATTGTTAGTCAATTTTTTGTTGAAAATCGTTACATACTGAGACCTGCACGAACCTTCTATCCACGTCGTATAGAAATGGGGCTACATTATTTGGATTTCAAATGGCCTACACTAAGTCGTAAGAGTGGCCGAAGTCTCGGGTAATCCTTGTGTATACCGTCTCATAAGATAACTTTTTGGTATTTTTGTCTGAATCAATATCATTATACAATAATTTTGAATACAGACTAATTTATGGAAATAAGTGTGTCAGTAAATTTGCTTTTCATGTACATTATTAAATATTTTTGCATTAAATGTTATTCCATTTTTTAGTTTTAGTTTGCAAAATCAAATTTAGTTGTAGTATGCTGATCTAAAAAAAATTCGGGATAAGAATTAAAGGTAATACAGTTTTTCTAAATTTTCCGGGCCAGCCCGAAAATATTACATATTAAGCAAAGACACAATTTTTTCGGGATGCTTTTCGGGCCAGTTTCACATACATAAATCTTTTGGGTTTATTAAGAGAGCAACCCCTCTCATAATAGCTAATTGGTCCTTTTCAAACACACGAGTTTTTCCATTTGCCTGCACTTTTTGATTTTCATCGAAAAAGACTGAACTGACTGGTAGAGATTAAGTCTATATAATTTCCAATTTGCGTTCCTTGGGATTCTTAACCCTCTAATCGAGTTACTATACCCATATAGAAAAAAGGAAATATCTCATCCAGTTTGTGACTTTTCCAATTAGACTCGATGAAGCAAAAGTCATTACTTCGTGCATTGAGGATAACAGAAAAGTTGGTCTGTTTGCCACATTTGGGAAGACTAGCAACCTTAGCATACATGATGTGAATTTGAATCGCATCCGGGAATGCTTGGAATGTCATTGCGGTTTGCGTAATCTATATTTAATAAAATATTGAGTAAAGGTTGAACCCTTGAATTATATGGGAAGTAGGGAGAATCAACTAGAAAATCATGAATAATACCCTGTTCATTCAGGACAGCTGATTTCAATCAGGAGTATTATTGCTAACATAAACATAGGCTCTAGCTCTTAAGCAAGTATGTTCTCCCATAAGAGATATGTTCAATAAAAACTTCGAACTCAAATGTTTACAAGTTAGAGAAATAAAACTCTAATGAAGTATGTTGGTGATCATCATAGTATGCTGAGATTCTATTGCTTGAAATTGTATACGCCCCAGAACACGTTTTGCCCTCGTGCTGGTATTTTGTTCAAAATATAAAACATGAATGTGTCTTCAGCCTAAGTATTCGAACAGGAATAGCTCGATAAGAAAGGAATATTAGTATGGCAAAGTGATCACCGATCACAGTCGCCGAGGGGCGGAAATAGAATAGATATAAAAATAGATGAGAATGACTTCAATGTTCAAATAGTGCACTCTAAAAAATTTTTGTTGAAATTTACTACAATAATTGTAGGTTATCTGTTGCCTTCAATTATTGTAGTTAATTTTCATCGTAGTGTGATTTTAAAAAATCACACTAAAAGCGTGTGAATTATTTACACGTTAAACGTGAGTAATCGCACAATTTAATAGTGAAATTTCTATTTTAAATGTTGAAAAATTACTCGTATAAATTGGAAAAATCCGCTTAATTAGTGTAAAATTGTACTATCAAGATTTTTGAATAAACAGTGATTAAAAATGGCCATATTTCATAATCCTTTAAAGATTTTATGACAATTAATTTTTATAATTTGAATAATTTTCCATTCTGTATTATTTATCTGATATGAAATCTTAACCTACCCTGACCCTCCAACGTTGTGTCATTGTCTCATTACAAAATTTGTTGACAAAAAATCATATCATTATCATAACAAGGTTCGTTCTTGTTTATTGATTGATCGTACTATCCACATCCAGTTTGTTTATAAGTCGGGTTGCCAACATTACTCTAGCGAATTTTATTGTATCCTAAATTTAAAACACTCCAAAGAAAATTAACGCTTCTATTTGGTAATTGCAACAAAAATAGTTTTAAACAATTTTTTAGTTGATAATTAACACAGAAAAATTGTAAATCACTACTGCAGAGTAAAAAACGGTTGACTTTTCGGGAATTCGCACAATTTTTGAGTTTTTTAACTACGCTTTTCATGTTAACTACTGCGATTGAGTAAATAACGTCATTTTTCAATAAATCACAACGCGAGTGTGTAAAATTAAACGTCGTTGTGTATTTTACAATCAGAATTTGTGGTAAAATACATATTTTTTAGTGTTTATTCACTATTAGTTTTTAGAGTGTGGATAAGCTTACTTCCCACTTGCCGCACCGCCTTAAAAGCCATTAGTTTAAACCTATTTCAAAGGATAAGGTAACCTCACAATGACTACATGGCTGTAAGAAAAACCTCCAATAGACTTTGTAGAAATTTTAAAATTGTATCGCTATTCAAAACGAATATGGAGTGTTACAGAAGGCAGATGCACCTTTATGAAACTTTATTCTTATAACGCCACCACCATATCCATTATATGATGTACAGCGCATAACCTTATAACACAGTTGAAAATCGTTAAGGCGTTACGCCAACATCTGAAATGAAATGCCCAAAAATGACGAAAGGCATTTGTTATATTTACTTAGGATAGCATCCAAAGAAGCGCTTTTATGTTATGTTTTGTCATATACTTAGAATTTTATATGTACAGAGAATTAAAACATTTTAAAGAAAGCTTTTCAGACAACATTTAGAGATGCAATCTATCTTTTCAAAATATCATCATTCGACAACATAGCACAACGTATAGCTTTCGTTATTACAAATCTGCAGACAATTGTGCTTCTGGGAGAATCAACAGCCAAAGAAATTGACCTTCCCGTTAAAGAAGCAAAAACCAAATAAATAATCACACAAAGAAAGGATATGCGAGGAGAGTATAGATTTCAGAGGGACACAATATATAAGAAAGTTAATGAATTTATACGTATACGATATAGGTGAGATAAGACTAGGGTGGTATAGACACATCTTGGTTCCGTAACTATGTACATAAAATTTTTACATCCACTGAGGTTTGTTAATTATCATTTAGCAGAAATGGTGCCAGGTAGTTTTCTGCTTGTAAGGATTGCAATGATCACATTTTCTTTCCTTAAAAATTAGCGTTATTGCTTTTCATTTGTTTACAATGTGACAGAGCTCTAGACCTCTTTCCTATATCAATTTTGGAGGTCGACTGTATTTTACCACCGAAGAACCTCAAAGTTCTTATCCTTACACTTCGAAATTTGTATTTTTACGTTTATGGTTGGGTATTGACAAGCACCTAAAATAGACGGTACCAAGAAAAACCCTAGTTCCCTAAAATTCATATCGAGTATCGCAGCGAGCGTGGGCAAAAATTTGTGGAAACCAATATCACGATGTTGTGATAAACACGTGTCAACCTTACCTTCTAAACAAGTCATAAAAGTTAAATTTTGCGTTGGCCGAGATTCTAAGAATTAATAATTTCGCCTCAACTGAGTCGTGAATCTGTGATAATTGGCCATTAAAATCAAAAAAACACATTATCAAATTTTTGGGAAATATTTTGAAATTCGATATGTATTTTTGCGTATATAAGACAATGTCTAGACGGTAAGGACATCATATATTGAGGACATTCCGTATATATAATCAATCTGGTATTTTAAAAACTCAATTTCACTGAAATTGAAAATCATTCGACGAAACAGCCTAATTGGTACGTATTACGAGTTTATAAATAAATAAATAAACATATATATATATATATATATATATATATATATATATATATATATATATATATATATATATATATATATATATATATATATATATATATATATATATATATATATATATATATATATATATATATATAAAGGGCTTTCCAATAAGAGGTTCCATTAAAATATTTAATGACCATCTTTAAGCATTGGCCTTATCTTTCACGTGGCCCGAAAGAAAAAAAGTCTAAAGGTGTTAAATCACAAGATCTGGGTGGCCAAATGTGATCACCTCATCGAATAATAACACAACTCAGGAAACTTTTCTGGCAAAATTGCCATTGTTTGCCACACAAGGCACTTAGCGCGGTCTTGCTGCAAATAAACGTAAGTTTATAACACCAAAAAATGACACGTTGGGGATGGAGACGATTTTCAACAATCATTCTTTGATTTTCTGAGCCCCAAAGTAAAAATGTGCCTCATCACTGAAGATAATGTTTCGATAAATCCGGATCATTTAAAGGACCGAATCAGCGAAGATACAACGATTATGGTGATCGACTGGCTTGGGTTCTTGTGTTAACTGAACTTTAAAAAGCTTAAGACCTAAGTCTTTATACAAAATACTGTGTGGTATCGTTTGTGGTATGTATTCCAAAGATCGACGAAGAATCGACAGACCTGGGTTTATTTCAACACTAGGGGCTTCATCAGAAATATTCTCGGTTGTTCTTGAGCGCCGAACACGGTTTCGATTCTCACATCACTAACTTGTCACAAAAGCTCAAATTTTTCCACCAGTTTCACTGTTACCGGCCGAGAGAAGGAACTTCATTATTTTCACCATTTTTACAGTGAATTTTAACAATATACGCTGGTACCATTTCTAGAAATGACGTAGTTTTCATTTATCAAATGTCAAAAGATGACAGCTTTAAATTTGACAGCTGCCCAAATAACAGGCTATTCAAAATGAAACCTCTTATTGGAAAACCTTTTATATAAAATTTCTATTGTTTCATCCAAACATCATCCACCACCCGCATGTTTGTGGTATGTATTCCAAAGATCGACGAAGAATCGACAGACCTGGGTTTATTTCAACACTAGGGGCTTCATCAGAAATATTCTCGGTTGTTCTTGAGCGCCGAACACGGTTTCGATTCTCACATCACTAACTTGTCACAAAAGCTCAAATTTTTCCACCAGTTTCACTGTTACCGGCCGAGAGAAGGAACTTCATTATTTTCACCATTTTTACAGTGAATTTTAACAATATACGCTGGTACCATTTCTAGAAATGACGTAGTTTTCATTTATCAAATGTCAAAAGATGACAGCTTTAAATTTGACAGCTGCCCAAATAACAGGCTATTCAAAATGAAACCTCTTATTGGAAAACCTTTTATATAAAATTTCTATTGTTTCATCCAAACATCATCCACCACCCGCATGTTCAAATCTCGAGCTACATATACTCAATATATTACTGTACTAGCTGGTGTGAGAGTCAATGTCTTGGAAATGAAAATGATATCATCACCCAGTTCCCAGTCTTTCCCTATAATTACCTCACCCCTATTTTTGGGGGGAAAATCGTTTTTTTCATTTTCATTTGTATATTGATGATTCGATTCGCCACACGCTTTTCTAGCGCACACACACAAAAAGTTTAGTTTGTAAGGAGCAATAAACGATTGAAAACGTTGAAGAACGAATCGAAAAAAACGAACAAGTTGAACCAACTTTTCGTCTAAATATTTGTTTGTGCTTTTCATTCGTTTCGTAACTAAACCAAAATAAATAAAATGCTTAAGATGAAAATATCACTGTGAGTAGTGTATAAGATGCGGTGTCAATAGACGAATAGTAAATGTTGTGTTTCGGGATTAAATCAACCCCCTTTCCCCAAAAAATTTAGATTATATATGTAGATTTGAAGTAGGTTGAGAATGCAACAACAATTCGGGGGGATATAATTTAACCGCGCAGCTTTTATTAATTCACACGGGAGAAGCTCACGAAAAATGTACACAGAAAGGGATTACACAATGCAATGAACCCGAAAAGATCTTTAACCATCCAAATCCAATACAAACAAACATATATTATTTTATATACACACACCTAAGCAGTTTTCGTGTTTTGCAAAATGGAAAAAGTTGATTCAACTTGTGCAGTACATATATATGTATGTAAGATGGTGAAGCAAAAAAAAAACAAATAAAATTTCTCTTAAGCCGAAAGCACAAGATGATGGAAAAATAAAAGAAAAGGTAAAATGTCAATACACCAAATGGTAATGAACTTATAGAGCAACTCTTATGTACTACATAATGAACATTAGACGACTATATATATGAAGAAAACGATAGAGAGAGACAGGGATATGAGGCGATCATTGTTAATTTCATTACCATCGCTTAACCTTTTGGGGTCAAAATTCACTTGCATAATTTTTGTATTTTGCCCTGCGCAACAACATAGAGGCACACACAATATATATACAACATAATACAAAATGTAATCGCATTAAGTCGATTGGATGGTAATAAATCATGTTGGATGCCTTATGGCAACTCAATGTTTAAAAAAAAAAAGCATTTTTTAAATTATGTAAAGAATTTAAGTGTTATGTCGAGATGTTGGGTTGGGTCTGTTGCCAGCAAAAATGTTATACAAATTAGCTTTTGAATTATTTAGTCATTATATATATCGCTTGGTACTCGCATTTAGCTATATATAAAATGCTTAGAGGTTAAAGTTGCTTGCTTATAGTTTGATTTCGTTGTATCGGCAAATGGATTCATAATGTATAATCATTAGCAATCTATATATGGACAACATTGATTGCAATATTAGCTATAATTTGTGAAGATATAATTAAGGCTGTATTACAAAACGTTCGCAGAATTACATTGTACAGAGTAACAACTATTAAATCGTGCAGCTTAAGTCAAAATATCACTTTGGATCACGGCAAGCAGTATCATATGCCTTCTCAAGTGTATTATTAAGACGAGTAAAGAAAATCAATACACATATAAAAGTCATACATCTTAAAAGACTAAGCAATTGTCCTAACAACGAACCTTGAGGAACTGCTATTTTTATTTTAAATTCCTTGTACGATTGGCAATTTACTCTCACACATTCAAGGACGACCATTTAACACGAATTTAACCACTGCAGCACTGTATTGCAAAAACTTGAGCAAGACCGTTATTCGTTAGCAGGATACTCTGTCAAAACTATCATGCGATTTGTCTGTTATTCATTTGTCTGTTATATCTGCTTTCTTTAAACAGGGTTGCAAACCGGAAATCTCCCATTTTGGGGTACAAATAATTAACTGTCCAGAGCTCACTTCAACTTGATTGCATTAATTCAGAGCTATCGATATTCAGAGGGATTCTTTATTTGGCTTGTGAACCTCATTCTAGTGATATGGTGAAACTACTCGTAAGTTATGTGATCGGCTAAAATTCGATAGTATACCTTGTTGGGCTCAGCAAAGCAATAAATGGCGGAAGCAATACCAGTTGCGATTAGTTCCAGATTGATTCCAATTCGACCAATAATTTATCGAGGTTTTCACCATAACCAATTCTTTTCAAGATACTTTGCACCAGGTATTCCTTGATTACATCAGAAAATTCATACAGACAGCGCACCATACGTAATCTTATATGTCAGAGTACATCTTTCCTAAATTTCAAATATCTTGAGCAATAATTTGAGCAACAAAACGACTACAATCGTTTTTATAGGCATTTGTTTGCAAAGTACTTTTGAGCAATACTGATCATAATCACGTCAAACCATTCGACGGGTGACAACATCATATAACACCCAACCACATTAAAATTGGATGCCGAACTGGGCTATTGCAAGTATGTATATAGCAGATAGCCAAGTTTTGCTTTATAAACTAAATGGATTCCAATAACAAATTCTACCGTGGATGTAAGTTTTAATCAAATCTTGGCTTGTGATAAAAAAAAAATGGGTTCCTCTGTACCTCCTATTTTATGAGCATATGGTGTATACTAGACTATACCATCTTACTCTGTTGGGGGCTACATCTTTTATATCTTCTCATGATTTACCAATTTGTTTCACTTGAGCTAGCATTATTCTCTTTCATGTCATTGCTGGTCTCATACTTTCACTTTTCCCTTACGGGTGTATGCCAGTGACATCCTCGTTATATCACTTACTGATTTCATCAAATGGCCAATCCACTTTCACTTTCATCTCTTTACTTTGGTCTTTATGTCTTGCTAATTTGTTTTTCTATGCAGTTCAATGTTAGTTATATAGTGTTACGTCAAAATCATTCCAGCATTTAACGAAGGCACTTGTTTACGAACCTATAGTAGTGTAACCTACAGTTTTTTTTCACTTTTTATGTGTGTCTCCATATCTCACACACCTGTACAGTAGTACTGAATTCAAACACAAGTTGAATTCCAGAAGAATTCCAGACTTAACGAAACATATTAATATTTTTACGGACACGGGTGACATCTCTGATTGAATAGAATAACTAAATGTTTGCAATTGAAAATCAGAAAAAACGCTTTAAACATGAGAAATAATAAACAAACCGAATCTTCTACTATTACCGAGAGCAAACCAATTGACTATAAAACCGCGAACAGAAAGCGTAGAGTTTCAGTTTGAATTGGAACAGCCATAAATTAAAATCGTGAATAGCGATAAAAAGTGAAATAGTAAAAGTAACAGTAAAAAAGTTAATTGTACTGTAAAAGTTAACTGTGCTGATTAATAATAAACGTTATAGTGAAAAACCAGCAAGTAGTTTTTATTATTCACAGTCCAGTGATCGTAGCTTAGATTGGTTTGCATCACTACTAGGAGAAACGTAACATTATGTAAATCTGGCTTTATTTATACGTTTGTATGTCTTCCTCTGTCCCACTTGTTTTTTTTGCCATTGTGCAGCCAACGTATCCAAATTCAGTTACATATTTAGTTTGTACATTGTTGATGTTTTTAGGATGCCAATTTCAGAAAATGTCTGCCATATTGCGTTCGAAATCGACGAAAAGCAAGTACAGTGGAGAATTCTATTTTGTGGTTTGTTTTCTGATCATACGGATTGAATGTGCATTTTTGCATTCTTTTATAGGTCACTTTTCACGAGGATTGTAATTGTCAAGCTTTCCTTCCATTTTTGTGGTATACTGCCAGCAGCCTTATTGTTCTGCAGCTGTTCGATGGCACTTTTCCGTTGGGTGGATGTGTATTGACATTTTCGTTAGAGTTGACAGCGTCTTCTTCAAAATATTTCTTATAAGATGGTATGTGTGAAATTTTCCAGGTGCTTTCCTTACGCAGATGACTGCACCGCAATGATACGATGACATTTTCTGGTTAGTTGCAAACATATGCAGGTCGTAATCGAAACTTATGAAATCTGATTAATGACACGCTATAGGCCAGTAAAACTTGTAAAACGATGGGGCTCAAAAATCAAAGCGCGATTTTCTTGAATCCTACCCATTATAAAATAATTGAAAATGTCATTTTTCGGGGAAATTGATATTAGAAAGAAGTGATGGGATGGCGATTAAAAATCTAAATACACATATTTTTAGAGCTTATCAGTTGATTCCCTACGAGTATAGCTTTAAAAATTCTATAGTTTGACAATTTTAGGGGTGTTATTAAGAATATGGGTGTGCGCTATAACTTTGAACTCATAAATAGCTCTAAATTCTGGCATGAAGATCCAAAATTTACAATCATTACATGTTGAGGATATTCAACGTAGATTTAGCACCCTCTATATTTACTATATTTCCTCGCCAGGGTGAGCATAACAATTTATTTTGTGAAGTTTGAAAAAACTATTTACTCAAATTTACGATAAACTTGACGCATAAATCTGGCTAAATTTGATGAATTTAGTCTTAGTTATGTTGCCTTTGGTGACATTGTTCTTTTGCAGTTTAAGAACTCATTGGTCAACTCACGTCTCAGTCACTTGAGATAACCATGCCGTCAAACCATTCGTATCCATCGTGATTCATGCCATGCACAGTGTGGCACATAGTGCTGTCCTGTTTGAACCACAAGTTGTTGATCTGTAGCACTCGTGCAAATTGATTTTTGATCAACGGTGAGAATCGAACTCGAGATGGTGACATGATGAGAAACACTACTAACCATTAAGAACACAGACAAAATGACCCGTACATTGTAACATGTTTAAAACGAACAAAGAGTTGGGTGGGGTTCGGTTTCAAAACAGATGCAAATCAAACAAAGTTTTATAAACAGAGTGTATCAATTTGAGATTATCCAAATTGAATTAAAAAATTTACCATTTGCACCTATTTCACATTTCACCTAAAAGAATATGTAACAAACCCATACAACTGATTATTCACCTTTGAACTAAACGAGACCGCAAACACCATTCAACCTATCCATTGAACTCTAATCTATTAAAACAGAATTTTCATAAGACACACACACACACGTATACAGAGAAAGAGAGAGAGAGAAAGAGCGAGAACATTAAGAAAAATCTCTAGTCTAAGGTTATCATCACCCAAATACTCAAAAAATATTACCATTCCGCACACACCACCTGGCCTTTTATCAATTTTTTTTTCTTAATTTTCATCCAAACCATAACCCAAACCAAAGAAAACGAAGAAAATTCTTGTCTAGCCAAAATGTAAAAAAAAAAACACAAATGATAATTTCTAATTTTAAGCAAAAAACAGAAAAGGAAAATAAAAAATGGGGTGAAAAATCCAAACTCTCTCACAGAATGTGAATGAACTAACAGGAATCATTGTTCTATTTATTGATTTTCCAAAACCCGTATATTAGCCACCTACATGTGTATAGCTATATATCCCATTATACCTCCCTCAATTTTCTTTTGTTAATATTCTGCATTGTGTGTGTACCGTGTGTGTACGTATCGTACGTATACGTCCTGTGCCCTATACAACAAAATCCAACATGTTCGTCCTTTACTTACATGCCGATTTTTCTTTTATTTGGCTTCATAAACAACAACAAACGGTATCAGCTGATCAGCTGTTTAATAAATAAATAAAAATTTACTGTCTGGCTTTTCTATTTGTGCTCGTCTTACAACACACATATGTACATACATATGATTTGAAGGATATCTATATAGTCATTACGTATATAGAGTGATTTTCACATGTCGTACACACACACACATACATAAAATCGATACGGGATAATGAAAAATTGAGTCGAGGGTGATGATTTAGGTTCGATGAAAGAAGGCGAGAGACAAGAAATTTGGACGTCATGTCGTCAAAGAAAGTTATTCGAATGACGCGCAATCGATTTTTCATTATTGATGTGATTCTCAACAAATGAGACAAAGTGGATTAAACGAAGAGGCATGCACATGTGTAATGGAATGTGTGATATAAGAAAACCAGTCCGTGCCACAACCATATACAGATCATCTAGTATTATGGTGAGGAGTCATATTAGTCATTATAGATGTACATATATGTACGTATATATAATTCGGTCACAAAAGGTCAACTGCAAAATCGTTCGTTTTTGTATTTGGTGTCGGCGACAAACTCATATACATCACCATGAGTAATATATCTGTTTTGTATGGATATAGTAAGTGGTGTCGCATATGTTCATGTGTCCTCCTACGCATTGGATTTTCCATTTTCTTATTTAGAAAAAAAAAATATTGTATTCACGCCCAATATATTCGCGGTATAGAAACGTATATGAAGTTTCTCACCTGTTTCGATTTGACAAATTAAATTTTTAATTAAATTAAAATACTCATGTAGGCAAAACAATTATCGAGAAACAATATTGGTCTCACAGAAAATAGTACAGTGGCGTCAAGTCTCAGGCTCGTCGTGCCCAATAACACACCCATCTCACAAAAGTAAATTATCGCTAAATCTTTTATTCGATAAGTCCAACATTTCATCCGATGTACAGTATGTATGTGGAACTACAATACCTCCTCTTTTATGTCTAAAACGACCATTATTGATAATTTCACCTGCTGTCAAAAGATTGTATTTTATACTGACGGTAACGGTTATGAGAGTATCGGCCCATTGTGACATTGAAAATAATGAAATTGCAGACAGTTAACCCACAACTGGTTTATTCTGAGTTGTATTGAACCTGAACCAGCTGCTCCTCTGCCTCTTCAGAAAGATCACTAAGTTAAACGATAGCAAACGCTGCTTTATTTAATTTAAGATGAAACTTGCCATAAGATCGTTTCAAAAGTCATCTCCATTCCATGGGCCGTATAGTGATGATAGCCTGCACTTCATGAGTTACTATCCGGCTTTCGACTGCTTTTCCACTCCAGTAAATCTATTATCTTATTTGCCATTGTTTAAACTACTCCAGTTTGCTAAGGAACCAGAACGAGTTCGCACACTTTGATGCATTCCAAGGTTTGCATCAAGTGCCAATCCTCTTTAACAATTTTCGTACGAATAGTTCAAAATTAGTGGTTGAGGTGGTGAGCAATTATGTCGATCGTTAAATAGAACAGAACTACGATTTGCATGAGTATAAGCTTTTTCCAATGGAAGAATTGGGTTTGAAATCGTGTTTTAGTATTAGATTAAATATCTTGTTGGAGCTATAGGGTAGGATAAAAGCCAACCCCAACATATTGCATAGAAACAGATGTAGTATAGAGCTAGATTAACCACTGTCAAGATGAGACAAAAAGAAAGAAATAGCACAAAAACGAAAGAAGATGAGGTCATTCTGACAATCAAGTATACCAGACATAAAGTTCGATCGTGCTGAAATTTTCCCATCCACCAACAAAGAATAAAGTTTCGACTATCATTGGGTAACTGAAAAACAGCAAAACGCCAGCATAAGCTGAAAGAGTTACACCCAGACTGATAATCTAATTTTATTTATTAACGTACAAATCGCTGAATGGAATCCTCTTGATGTAGGTACGAAAGACAACAAACAAAATACCGAGGTAAACCGAAATCATTAGTTTACAACCCAACAGCTCTAATCGAACGTGATCATATTAGAAACCAAAGAAATGCACATAATAGCACAGCAGATAATTATTTTAACGTGCTGCAACCTTTGGATATACCAACCCTTGAAACATTCCTAAAGCGAGATCCCTGGTCCAAAGCACAACTCACAAACTGACCCAACATCCATGCCAGTTGCATAAACTGCAGATGGTAAACAAAACTTGAGCCTGTTTGGCTTCGGCATAAGATAGGGCGTAAAAAGCATCTGATACAGATAGTAGAGACAAAAACAAACGAAGGGAGAAATCATCTTGATTTCTTATAATCCTTTTCAAATTAAAAAAACTAAGCATTTTGCTTACTGATGAGGTAGTCCACATACATAAAATCACCGCCGGCGTCTAACCTTCGCGTACGATTAAAAATAATACTGCACAGCGGTTTATCGGCGCAACAAACGAATTTTCCACAAAAATCAGATTTTACTTGACACTGCGTCTATTATTGAATCACTCCTACAGGTGTGTCATCATCCTAATTTTCCAGAGTTCAAAACACTTTGTATAAATCGTAGCACATAGAACAAACAACAACAAAGTAGTATGAAGAAGAAAAAAAGAAATTTTCTTCTCCACGTTTCTACACACACAAAAACTCGCACACACACAGACAGACACACGTCTCTATATATATAATCTCTCGATGATGAATTTAAAAAAAAAATCAAATTACGAATCACAAAATATGAGTACAATAGTCTTACCAAAAAAACAATAACATACATAAGAGGAAAATTAATAAAATTTTCCCAAAAACAAAAAATTTAATCAGAAAATTTTCCATCAACAACGACAAAATAAAAATAATCGAAGCTCAATGTGTGCGAGACAGAGAGCTGTCGTGTTCGTGTGTGTGTGTGTGTCTGTGTGTGTGTGTTAGTTAAACAATTTTCCACACAATTACAACGACAGAATGGAAAATCATAAACCAAAAATTTTCTTCTCCTCTCTTTTCATTTATGTATGTATGTATATGTATGTCTCTATATACTCTCATACGAGATGCGGGAATAGCACAAACGAAAATCTAATTTTTCATTTGCAGCAGGTTGAAGTTTGTTGTCTTAGTTTATCATGTGAAAAATTGATTAAAAAAAGGAAACAATTTAACCACACAGTGTATATAGCGCGGCTGGAGAAAAAGGACCAATCTATCTATGTACACACACACTAATATAGGTCGGGCTGTGAGACAAAATACGTATTATATGTACTACACTGGCACAATACCATTTTGTGTTTCAGGCTTTTTGCTCAAAAAAAAAAAAAGTTGGATGAAGAGATTTTTCTACATGAAAAGCGTATACATATATTTTGCGAACGTATTTGTAAGCGTCGAGACAGTATTATTGATCGATTCTCATGGCCCTGAGGACGACGCCCTGACTATGAACTGACTTGACCTTTTTTCTGCCATATACACACATATACATACACTACACATGTATATGTAGTTTTTCGTTTGGCAAAAAAAAAAAAGTTTTCCGACAAAACCAATTTCGACTACATACATATAATAGATTATGTAATTTGTGTCTTCGATCTAATCTTAAATCTAGCTGTTTTATATCCCATATCAAGGTCTACGATTCCGACTCGTACACAATCAATTATAAGTTTTATATGTGCGACAGTCAGTCCATATAAAACAATTCCTAGAACTTTTCATTTGCATTTCATAAAAGTCATTACTCATACCGTTATTATTGGCGCCATATAAACGTGAAAATTATTTTTTATTGATTTCATATACTACCTAATTAGCGTTGTATTATTGTCTCGATGAAAAGCGTCACCCGAGTTCCTTATACATCACAATATCAGTTATTCGCCTGGACTGCAACGTTGAATTGTCGTACATAGTCACACTTCATTGTAATTTATTTCTATTCTGTGTGTGTGTGTATATATACATATACACATGTGTACGTATTTCGGGATTTGTTTATGAATGAAATTCTCTCAAGATGTTGTTGTTTATTCCATAAATTTCTTATGAATGATTTACGTCATCGGAATTATTATCAGTAATTTCTAGATTGTGAAGTGATGATTTATATGAAATATGAGTCAAAATGACTAAACGGAAAATTTGATTAATATATTGTATAGGGTGTCCCAATAATCGGTTTTTAATTGACATATCGGTTATTGTGGCTCTGGCAACACCAATGTCTTTTTTTGACTGCTAGTGGATACTAGCGGTTGGACGATTGGAAAACATTATTAGTTGCTTTCCGACCGACCAACCGGTAGTACCCGCTAGTAGTTTGGTTCGTATCTATGGTCGCTAGCACAATTGGAAAGCAACTAATATTGGTTCGAAGCAACTAATATTGATAATCGCTAATATTGGAAAGCAACTAATATCGGTTATCGTGACTCTGGCAACACTAATGTCTATTTTGACTGCTAGCTAGTACTAGCGGATCGAGGATTGGAAAGTGATATTAATTGCATTCCAATCGACCAACCGCTAGTACCTGCTTGTAGTTCGGTTCTTATCTTTGCTAAATTTGACATAATAAATTTAGCAAAGATACGCAACGAACTACGAGCGGTTCACTAGTGGGCTAGCGGTTAGTCGATTGGAAAGCAACTAATATCGCTTTCCAATCGTCCAACCGCTAATATCCGCTAGTAGTTTGCTTCTTACCTTTGCTAAATAAACCATAGAAGATGAATTTAGCAAAGACCACAACCAAACTACTAGCGGATCACTAGCCGGTACTAGCGGATGGTGGACTGGAAAGCAACTAGTGTATTTCTTTTGTAGCAATAGTTTTGACTCACAGAAAAATTTCGATTAAATATTTTGACAGATTATACACATGCACAATATAATATAGGTTATGTTATCAAGATATTTCTGCCTACCTAGCCGACACTCCAAAGCGTATACTCGTGCTCGTTATGTTCATTCAGGTCTTCCATGAAACCAATTCTGCGTAAAGATCTTGGCTTGCCCTATAAAGTTCAATTGTTCCAGCAAATGAAGTCCCGTGACTATCCGATTCACTGTGTGGGCCTGCGACTATCTCGAAACTAATGGTTCGTAAACAAATAAAATTGTCGATTAGAGATCAGAAAATTCACAAGGATATGAAGAGAAGCCAAAGCATACATTTCATGTAGATGGTGCGCCATGCCACACATCGGGCGTTACAATAGGAAACTGTCAAAAATTCGATGGTCGCATTATCAGTCGAAAGAGAGTGATTTGACACCTTTAGTTTTTATTTCTGGGCTGCCGTGGCGGACAAGTTTTATACGGACAATCCACAAACAATTTTGAAGCAACCATTGCCGAAATAGATCCGCACACAATCGAAAATGTGTTTAAAAATTGGACTGACCGAATGGAGTACGCCAAAGTCACTCGCGATTCATATTAAATTTTCATTGGGACACCCTTTATACAAACCCAACTAGGCTAGACGTATACGACCGACCGCACATATACAACCAGACAGTTACAGTTATTATAAAACGGACATTAAACTTATTTAAGTGTTTATTTTGAGATGACCTCCTCGAATTCATGTGTTACACATTTTAACTGTCGATTTTGTTTATATTGAAGCGCACATGTATACATATACATATACCGAGTCGTCTATATAATTATAGCACTCGGCTTAATATACATTATTGCTTGTACTCTTAACAAGACGTTAAATGCGCGAGACAGAACGCGATGGAAAATAAAGAAAATATTTATTTTGTCTCGAGTATGTATATGGCATTAAGATGCGGGACAGAATGACAGTGTGATTTATTGACTCGCGAATTCGTTTGTAAATGACGACTTTTTGCAATCGGTTTGTGTTTTAAGCATTGTTATGTCGTACGTATGTAAATTAGCCAACACCGCCAAAACAAGATGATCACAACCAATGCTACAATTTAGCCACAAAAATAACAACTAAATTAGCATTACACACAATCAACCCCACCCATTCTGGGTAGCTCAACATAATAATAATCAGACAGCATTGAAATATAATTTTCAACCCCCTTTTGTGTATTTTGTGTGCGATTATATTTGCATCTTTTTGTTTTGTGTCTGGAAATTTGAAAAATTAACAAAAAAATAAATTTTCATGCTTAGCTGCGCTCTTCGGCTCTCACTCTCTCGTTCTCTCACTCTATCTATGTATCTCAACGTACAGGCAATTGTGTTTACAATTTGAAGAATATATCCCCTTTTGGGAAAAACCTGCAACAAAAGTATGTTTAATAAAAATCGGATTTTATGCAGCGTGTGTGTAAGTTTATGGCTCGAAATTGTGGACTGGATAATCGTTCAAAATTTGATGTGTTACAATGTAACACAACAAATTTGTCATCGTCCTATATAGTGAGTTGTTTTATGTTTTATGAATTCTTCGAAAAAATTAAGTAATTCTCGTAGTTTATCAACTCTCGAATATCTGGCAACAGAATTCTTAAGTTGTTCTCTTACTCTTGATATGGCTGGTATCCTGTGTCTCCTTGGGATACAATTACTAATGTTTTGTAAGCAAATTATATTGAACCCATTCTTCTCCTAGAGCTTTACCCGATTTTAGTATTGATATTATTTGGGAGGCCTGAGACTGAATAATCGATTATCATTAGTTGGCGGATCTTCCGATTCCAATTATAACAAATTTGTTTAAAATCCTATTCAGGTTTTTCCACATTATTTTTCGTCTAATAGCCATTAAATTAACATAATGGCGGATTATGCTACCATGGTGGTTTTAGGATATAATCTATGTTTTCTGTTGCTGATATAATGAAAAAAAGTATTTTTGTATTGCTTAACTTTTTGCTTGAACCACAGTCGCTATAGGCGCTGATCGTTAGGGTATCATTTTCTTAACGATCAGACTCCTTTTAAACTGCAGAAATCTAAGACATATCGTTTGTGCTTCTGTAAATTGTAAACTCATCTTTGCTATAGAACGATGACCTAATGTATGTGTTTCAGATGATACTTTGCTATTTCGAGCTTGATTGGCATTATCTGTTTCAGACGTCAATACCTGTTTAAACAGGGAAATTTAAACTTTCTTAAATTTTCCATTTCTTTGACAGAAGATTGTTCAGATTGTTGTGTCTTATAATGTTTTGTATCTGCGTTGTATGGAATTGTGGCATGATTCCAAGATGCCATTTTTCCTATGAGGGCCAAATGTTGAACTTCTTCATAAGTGCATCATTTGATGTGTACTACCGAATGCTAACAAGTCTGTTAAAAGAATCCTTCTCTATTTTGTCATCAGATACTTTTGAGGCAAAACTCTTAAGTAAAGCGAAGTAGGGACTTTGCTTTATAATTGTTATAATAAGAACCTCGTGATAGAAGTCAATTAACTCGTCTCAACGTGACCATTAAACTACAACCTGAGACAAGTTCTAATAACTTTAAGATTATATTGATCATTTCCTTTGAAACAAATCAGTTTATTAAATGTTTTTCAAAGGCACCCGCATATGATAAGGCCTTGATAAGGCATCCGATCATGCTCTGATAAGTGAAAAAATCCTGTCAAAACCACCGGACAAATGTATAAAATTAATAACTTATATATTCAACGATATAATGAAAACACGTCACTATCCAGAAATCTGAAAAAGACGAGAAAAAAAACATACCGGATCATCAATTTGGATTTAGAGAAGAACACGGAACCGTGGAACAAGTTCACAGAGTCGTATCTGAAATCAGGAACTTCCTTGGACAAAAAAAGTACTGCTATACAACGTTTCTAGATCTGGCCCAAGCTTTCGATAAGGTATGGCATAAATGATTACTACATAAAAAGCACAGTTACCGACAAGTTTCTGTATGAAATACAATACCGCATCCATCGATTTATATGATATTCATGCAGGAGTACCTCAAAGTGTACTGACGTCAATGTTGTACTTGATTTTTTTAGCAGATCTTCCAACATAAAATTCCGTTAAAGTACTGCAATAATTCTACAGTAATAGCTAACAAAATGGAGAATTAGGGCCAAAGAGCGTAAATCTACGCACATTACATTTACACTCCGTAAAATCACCTGTCCACCTGTCAGGCTAGACAAAATCATTCTCCCACAACATGAAAGTGTTAAATATATCTTGGACTACATTTAGATAGAAGACTCACGTGAAAAATACACATTGAAGCTAAACGTCAACAAATCAAATTAAAATGTGTCAAACTAAATTGATTAAGTCTAGACAGTCACCTCTTGCTGTACAAAACGACACTTAGCCCCATATGGACAGATGGTATTCAGCTGTGGGGCTCCGCATGTTCTTCCAACATCACAAAACTGGAAAGAATGCAATCACGAATACTTCGAACAATGTTAAACATTAGGAAAAGAGCTGGGAAATCTCATTGAAAGTATACAGAGAGTGGAATGGGAAAGTATCTTCACACAGCAAGGTATATTACAGAAAAGTATAAGCTACCTAGTTGAGACTTGGTTAACGAAAAAAGACGAGGTTGCAAGACTTGACAGAGAACTAGAGACCTGAAGATAAAACAATCCTATACAACTTGTGCAACAAACTTAAACTGCTTATAAAACAGATCAACAATGTGTCAGTAGCTAGCTTTCTAACTAACCTGACAAGTAAACCTGACACGGACTTTTCGTTATGGAGGGCCACTAAAGGTCTAAAAAGACCTAAACTGTACCCATAAAAATTGTTGATGGAGCCTGGGTTCGCAGTGATAAACAAAATGTAGTGACAAAAGCTGGTCTGTTTGCCTAACACCTGGAAATTACCTTCAAACCACCAACTGGGCAGGTAGAGAACGAATATTAAACACCGGTCAGCAAAATAGACTAGATACTTCTTCCTACCAGTTATTGTGAAAGTAGTTCTGTCTTAAATGGAACCTGTAACTGGCAAGATTCGAGTTCATCAAACTCTCGTAATAGCTTATAGTTTTCGCCGTGTTACACGAAGTGTTGTCCAAAAACGAGGAAGTGTGGCGTATAACCTGTTGAGTCATGAACGACATTACGTAAGGCAGAGGCTATTTCACTTAAGTGCACATCCCAGTTTTGATGACTTTCTCCAATATATGCACGAATTGCAACCAAAATCGATCTGTTAGCCCTTTCTGAAGCATTGGACTGCGGTGAGTATTTTGGCGTGAACATATGGCCAACATTATATTTATTTAAAAGATCTTTAAGGAGATTTGATTCGAACTGTCGTCCATTATCCGATACTAGGGTTTCGGAAATACCAAAAATAGAGAATATTTCTCGTTCTAAATATTCTACTAAAATAGAAGCGGTAGCTTGCCGAATTGGTTTCAAATGAACGAATCGTGAATAATGGTCTAGCACAACAACAATATGGGTGTTACCCTTTTTCGACCGAGGATAAGGACCCAAAAAATCCACATAAATTCTTTGCCATGGACGGGATGCTATTATCTGATGTCCCATAGTAGTTCGCAGAATATAGTTAGGACTTTTACATGTCTTACACGTAACACATGTTGAGATATGATTTTTCACATCCTTATACATATTCGTCCAGATATGGAGCATTGTGAGCTTGACTAATTAACGAGGATGTTAGAGGATTGGGAACGACCAATTTCCATTCCGGGTGTCCAGAATCCGGATAAGATATTCCAGGTGAGGTATTAATAAAGAGTTTGCCATCTTTAACTTTCAATTTAAGAGCCTGTGGATTTTTGTTACTAGAATCAATTAGTTTGATATAATTTAAATCTTTAAAAGCAGGAGAGGATAGTTCGATATGTAAAGGTGGAATTCCAGAATCAACACTAGTTAGTAAATTGATTGCATTTGTTTCATTTCGGAGTATACACGTGATAAGGCATCCGGTACGATATTGTTGCTTCCTTTGCAGTATTCAATTTCAAAATTGAAACCTTGCAATTTCATACTCCACCTGGCAAGTCTACCAGACAGGTCCTTTTGTGACATAAGTCACTTCAAGCTAGAATGATCAGTAATGATAGTGACGGGAAGCCCTTCGACATATGCGCGAAACTTTTTTATGCTCAGCACAGCGGCCAAACACTCAAGCTTGGTAACTGAATAATTACGCTGTGCTGCATTTAATTTATGCGACATATATGCGATGAGGTTCTCGGAACCATCATCACCTTTTTGGAATAAAACACTACCCACTCCTGTCTTACTAGCATCGCACTGGATGAAAAATCTTTTGGAGAAATTGGGGTTAACTAACACTGGAGCTGATATCAGGGCGGCTTTTAGTGATTCGAAAGTTTTTTGTGCTTCGCTATCCCATTTAAATTATGAATTTTTTTTAAGTAACTCAGTTAGAGGCACTGCGAGTGAGGAAAAATTACTGATGAATCGCCGATACCATCCCGTCATCCCTAGGAATCTCCGTATATTTCGAACTGTTTCTTCTTTTCTTTTAGGCAAAATTTACTTTTTTCTACGTTAATAGCAAGACCAGCTGACTTGAGACGATAAGATACATCACATAAAAGAGACAGATGTTCGTCGAAAGAAGCGGAGGTAACTAAAAGATCGTCCAGATACACAAAGATGCGATCATGGAGATGGTACGGGATGACCCTGTGCATCAGTCTGCACATGGTTATCCCGTACCATCTCCATGATCGCATCGCAAACCGACAAAATAATGGAACGATGCAATTCACATCGTTACAAATAGAACAAGTACATATAGGGTCAATGATACGATTATAGAGGCGTTGAAGGAGAAGATGGTATATTTAGGAGTATACCTAGACGTAGCTCAAGCATTTGATAAGGTTTGGCACCCTGGTCTGGAATTTAATTGCTAAGTCTTACATAAATGACCTTTACTTCCGGATGAGACAGAAAGAGAAGTACTCAAAACGAAAGAAAATAGTGGCAGGAGTCCCTCAAGGTAGTATGCTTGGCCCTATGTTATACCTCCTGTATACAAATGATTTACCCGATGTAGTAGAAGCCAGAAAAGGAACATTTGATGATGACACTACAGTTTTGACCACTGATATTTGTATTGTTGAGTCAATAGGAAAGGTGAGTAACGGTAATCGAATCAAAATCAACACACATCAAATTCGCAAAGAAGAAACTAGACTACATTCCGATTAGGCTGTATTCCAACAAATTCCGTACTCTGATAATGTAAAATACATTAGGCATGACACTAGACACTAAGCTCAGGTGGAAAGTGCATATTAAAAAGAAAAGGCAAGAATTGAATTTATATTTCATTGGAAAACCTTCTTGATTGATCGATCAAAAGCGATTTTTTATTATTCGATTACGATCGGTGATGTGGATGAATACGGATACGACCTCATGTTAGAAAGTAAAACTCTTGTGTCGATCAATCTTCCACGTCTATTATATTAAAATGTATCATTGGGAAGAAAGGTGGAAGCAGGGCATGCAACATTTTTTCTGAGTAAACTTCTTTTATACATGCAACCAAAACTGATTGTTATTTTTAGATAAAACAAACAAAAAATTCATTTAAATGAAGCATGCAGTGCCTGATTTGACAAGCATTATAAATTATTACATAAGTTGGGGTTAAGCAGTGGACATACGTGGTTCTAGGAACGCTCTTTGGGGACCTACTTGTGATGGGCTCATCTCTCTTGCACAAGGAACCAGATTTTGTAACCATCAAGCTATCTTTGTAAAATTTGAGCTATCATAAGCAATAACTTCTTCACTTTGTGTGCAGAATGCAGCAATTGTACTTGACAGTATCCCGTCGAAATAGTAATCAACGATAATTGCATGGCCACAGAAAATTTGAAAAGATCCGTAGCACAACTTTTTAACTTCTCCATTATTTTTGTCCTTCCATCATTGAGGTTCGACTGTTCAACGTATCAGCCCTTCCCAAACGAACACTCTCACTTAATCCCAATTGAAGGCCAAAATACATATAAGACATAAAATTGGCAACAATTTATGGACTCTGTACCCAACTGTATACAAGTTTATTTTCGATCTAAATCAACTTTAAGGTATTTCAAGAAACAGGAAGTATATTACAAGTATTTAGAAGAAATAAAAATTACGTCTAGTCGAAATCTATTTTCAAATCGGTTTTTTTCTTCTAATCTCTTTGGTCGCGTTTTGCTTTTGTTATTTACTTAGCGGACAAGAATAGATCAGATATTTGTTTATTATGATACACAAATAGCACACTTGAGCATGTTACTACTATGTAATAGAAAAATGTTAAATTATCGATGTATTTGGGTTTTTGGACACTCTCTAGACTAAAATTCTGTATATGCCGCACACCAACAATAACACTGTTTACATAATTTCATTGCAGTTCAACATCCTTAATACTACTTCCTATTATGGTATATTCATCCTGCACCCCTATCCTCGTCTTGTGATCTTTCCTTATTTTCTCTTGTATATATGTATATATATTTATGTTTGTGTACGTACTATATAAAGTTTTCAATGCTTCCCCGAATCCGATTTCACTTGTATTATTCTCGAATTTTATGTTGCAAGACGGGAGTAAAAAATGGTTGATTGTGTTAAATTAAAACTTATTTCTTTATCGCGCGACTGAAAAAAATAAAGGAATATCACAACAATAAGTATTTCTACTGATTCAGGTGTGTTAGGTGCGGTTTTTTGCACCGAATGGAAAATTTATGTTTCGAAATCTTATAAATTTTCTTACATAATCAAAGCGTCACCATCTTATTTCAGTATTCCGTTTTGTACATATACATTTGTAAATTATATGCACTATGTATGCGGTATACAAGTAGTGAAAATTTTAATTTTTAATTCCAGAATTCTCGCCACCATAACTCCAAACTCCGAAACAAATCTGGTGTAAATTTATTATAACACTGAAACCAGCCGCAAAACCACCAACAGCCATGCTTCATTATCACAACATTAAGTATACGAGGGCACACAAACATAATTTATGTAAATAATGTACATATATACACAAAAATAAATTACATAAATTTAAGATTAGCCGATGGCTTACAACAACCAAAACAATTGCACAACACTACATCGCGCATAAATTGGATCATCAATCAGGTATTTGTGTATTTCGCGATGCGGTATTATATAATATCTCGACCCCATCTCGCACATTATTTGTTGTTTGTATACCTTTTAGCGAAACGTGACTATATGTATACAACATCTCTGTTACATTTCGGCTGGAGTCAATGAAAATTTTCATTTTTCCAACATAATATGTAAATTATTTTTTATTACTTTATTATGTGAGTCTATCTATATACTATACAGTGTACGAGATGGATTGTTTTGGATACATAATCCATTGAATAACTCGAAATGAAATTTTAATTTGCTCATATGTTTGGGAGATTTTTGGATATAAAATTCAATCAGCTGAATAATTTAATGGAAAACTATGTGTACGTGTTGGATTCAAGAACAGAAAATACGAGGAAAATGGATAACTATCAGTATATATATATATATATATATATATATATATATATATATATATATATATATATATATATATATATATATATATATATATATATATATATATATATATATATATATATATATATTTATATATATATATATATATATATATATATATATATATATATATATATATATATATATCATGTCGTCTATGGAATGTTAGAGCCATAACTCAAACTCATGCGTTATGATCTAAAACATACATTAACACATACATGTAAGACGATTAGTGAACAGACACGATATTTACACACCTTGATCTCTTTGATCTCTTCATTCACCCTCTAAACCTCAAAGTCTAAAAAATAATGGAATTATATTTCAACGAAATTCACTTTTTTCCATGTTTGCAAAAACACAATCGTCTGTCTGTTTTCATTGGCGCTCAAAACTGAACTAAATGACAGATCTGTCTGAAAATTTTATTTTTGTCTAGTGACAGATGGTATTGCCAAATGGTGTCTGGAATTTGTGATTATAGCGCCCTCTGTTGCAATTTAACCAGACTTCTCACTCCGCCCTCGTAATTTCTTCCTGGCGATTACAAAACAATTTTTCATAAAAGCTACTGAAGCTTGAACTTAGTTTAAGCTCATAAGTATACCTCGCAAAAAACTATTGCTGAAAAGTGGTTTACCTTGAGTTTGACTATAACATTATTGACAGGTCGGTTAGTCACATGCAGAAGCTTTACATGTGGCTCAATGAGAAATTCAACAGCAACATTGTCCAGGTTATTTCCACGGAGGAGTAACACTGTGTCTGGGGGCACATAGTCTCCACATATTAAGTTCAACAAGTTGCTAGGTATATAATAAATAAAGCCTTATGCTGTATGTATGAAACTAGCATCAAAACTCCCAAATTGGTAGAGTTGCATCCTGTCGCTCTCGGAATTCGAACCCGGTACCTCCTCGCTCCAATTGCCACAGTTTTAACCGTTGCGCCAATTGGTTACTTACATTTTTAATAGTCACAGGTTTCTACGAATATATGTGCGTCTACGAATCGTTACGGTGGTTTAATTCGAAGGCTTTTATGTTGAAATAAAGATGCCAGAAAACCAAATTTTCCTATAACATTCGCCATCACGGCACTCCCCAAATAAAAATCTAAAGCAGTCAAATCACAACTCCATGTCTGCCAAATCGTCGTTATCATTTCGACTGATAATGTGGCCATCGTATTTTTAACACAGTTCTAGTTTTGTAATGCCCGATCTGTATCATGGCGCACAATCTTGTTGGAACCAAAGGACGTCCAAACCAATAACTTCAAGATATGACCAAAAAAAATGTTAATATGTGTCGGTAGTTGATTCCATTGACCGTAATATTCGTGCTAGACTCATCTTTCAAGAAATACGGCCCAATAATGCCTCTACGACACAAGCCAATACAGTAACACGTAATGGGTGCATTGGCTCATCTACATATCCTTGTGGATTTTTCGATCCCCAAATGCGACAATTTTGATTGCTTATAAAGGGTCCGCCATCTAAAGTTTTTTTCTTCAACTAGTGCTTATTTCGTGAATGGTAACACTTAGCTCATGTCTGATTTGACAGATAATTAGTTTTATCCTTCCGCTGAACGAGTATGGTTCTGTATACGCTTGAACAACGCTGGGAAATATTGCGACATTACTTTGAAAATCATGGTAATGTTGCAGAATGTGTGCGAAAATTGCGTACGGATTTTGGAAGAAGAGAAGCACCGTCAACTCCGTATGTTCGTTATCTTGTGAAAAAAGTGAATGAAACTGGCATCCTCATCGATAAACCAAAGCGTGAAAAGCCAAAAACAGTGCGTACACCCGAGAATATTGATACTGTGGCAGAAAGTGTGCGTGATGCGCCATCAACATCAATTCACCGTCGTTCTCAACAATTGAACATTTTGGAGACATCATTGAGACGAATTTTGTATAAAGACCTTGGTATGACGCCATACAAAGTCCAATTGATTCAGGAATTGAGGCCAACTGCGTACACCCGAGAATATTGATACTGTGGCAGAAAGTGTGCGTGATGCGCCATCAACATCAATTCACCGTCGTTCTCAACAATTGAACATTTTGGAGACATCATTGAGACGAATTTTGTATAAAGACCTTGGTATGACGCCATACAAAGTCCAATTGATTCAGGAATTGAGGCCAACTGACCATCCAATGCGTTTTCGCTTCGCTGAGTGGGCCTGCGATCGACTTACAGAAGATGCCGATTTTGCCAAAAAAATCATCTTTTCGGATGAAGCTCATTTTGATCTTGGCGGGTATGTAAACAAGCAAAATTGTCGCATTTGGGGCACGGGAAACCCGCACGCATACATTGAAAAGCCGGTACACCCAAAACCAGTCACTGTTTGGTGCGGATTTTGGTCCAGAGTCCGAATTGGGCCATTTTGCTTCGAAAATGAGCAAGGAGTGGCCGTTACAGTCAATGGCGATCGTTATCGGGCCATGTTGAACGAATTTTTGTTCATAAAAATCCAAGAGGAGGATATTGGCAACATTTGGTTTCAACAGGACGGCGCTACGTGCCACACAGCTGAAGCTACACTCGATGTTTTGTGCCCTGTTTTTGAAGATCGCATTATCAGTCGCAGAGCTGATGTCGTTTGGCCACCTCGGATCTGCGATTTGACACCGTTGGACTATTATTTGTGGAGTTCCCTCAAAGATAAGTGTTACGCCGACAAGCCAGAGACAATTGAAGCTTTAAAGGACAATATTCGTGAAGCCATTGGTGAAATACAGCTGCACACAATCGATAATGTGCTTAAAAATTGGACCGATCGTCTAGGCTACTGCATGGCCAGCCGAGGCAGCCATTTGAATGAAATTATTTTCCATTATTAACCGGAAGGATTATACTTTTAAATAAAAAAGAAATTTGAGAAAATATTCAGTAGTTTTTTTTTATAGCATTTTCAAAAAAAAAAAGTTATTTGGCGGACCCTTTACAAACCCACCGAGATGAAAAAGCACCTTATCGAAAACGATAATTTTTGAGTAAATCTTTGAATAGATGACCAGCTGACCGGTTCATTTTTAATGCACGATGACGAATTGCTGTTCTCTGTCGTTGGCGCACATTTTCGGCCACCGCGGCGATATGTTCGGCTGAACGAAAGCGACGATCATGTGTCTAGTCGTTGGATTGTCGACTAGGTAGGCTGTAGAACGATCAAACTTTTTGATACCGTTGGGTGTTAGTCCCGTGTTTGGACTAAATTTTGTACAATTTTTTTGTGATTTCGAATAAATTGTCTTTGTTGTGGAAGTAAATTTCCAACATTTGTTCAAGCGACTCAAAAATATACTGCGTTAACTGGAAATAGACTGAGTTTTTTGTCAAAGAAAAAAATAACATTAGTGTTGCCAGAGCCAAAATAACCTATATGTTAAATGTGAACCGGTTATTGAGACACCCTTTATGTCTGTTAAAACACATATTGATGTATGGAAAAAGCATAAGCTAGTTTTCTCTCGATGGAATTAGGTAGCTTTAAAGATAGCATAAAATATTTGTCCATGAGACAGCTGTTTTCATACTGGGTGCCACGCTTTTTCACGGCGAACATTTGAAACTGTTGAACCTCAACAAAGAAGATCTTTTCCATTGGTGAGTGAAAATACATAACAAGCATGGACTCATCACTCAATAAACACTACGGAATTAAATCGCCAAGTGGCCAGCAGCAGATGAAAACTGGTCGAATTATTAAAACATAAAGCCAGTAAGGTTTTACCTTTTATATTTTGAGATGCCCAAGGCGTTCTACTAACATCTCTTATCTTGAAAAAGTAAAAATCATCAACAGTGAATGTTTTATGACGTCAATGACGCGAAGAAAGTGTGAAAAACGACCACAAATGTGGAAACTAATATTTTAGCAAGACTAATGTACCATGCCACATGATGATAGCTATGAATGAAAAATTGTACAAATTGATTCTCAGATTGCTTCTCCATCTATTATTTTTCGGTTCTAGCTTCTAACGAGTATTATCTGTTCGCAGATCTCAAAAATTGCTCAGTTCAAGAGATTTGCTTCAAATGCTGAAATCACAGTCGAAACAAACGCGTATTATGAGGCCATAGGTATTGTAAAGAGAATATTACATTATTATATAACAATCGACGCGCATTAGAAATAAACTGGAGATTTGCTCGAAAATGTTTTTAAGTAGTGCTCTCGATGCTTGCAACTAGTTAGAACAATAGTTCAAATATGTTGAGAAATATGGTGTTTTGTGATATCCCTCTACAATGTGAGATGTCATCACTTTTACTCGATTAAAACAAACGGATATATGGTCCATACTGTCAAGTATGCACCCATCACCGAAGCCTCCAAGCACTGATATATGATCTTCAGAAATAACTGAATTATCCAACATACTAGTATATCACTAGTCCAACATACTAGTGTATTTGTTGACATCAGATTTTTTTAATGGTGTTAATTCTATGGTTGGAATCCGAATTTCATGAATTCTGGAATACAAGTCAATTCTGATTGCTTTTCCTTTCCGTAATTCATATATTCCGGATTTTTTTAAAAAAAAAAAGTAAGTCCTTTCTGATTTATGGATCAAACAAGATGAAATCAACCTACATGCCGATATACATAATTTTTCTATGCCGAAGGAAGAAACAGCTGTGATGCTTAAAGAGTGCACCTCTATTTCGATCACGCGATCATCTCGTAGTCATCGATGTGTTCCGACAGATAGCGCTAGAATGTAAATGATATTGAAGCAAAGACAATTTTGATGATAACGAGGGTTAAAATGAGCTTTTCACTGTCGATGTCGAATCGTTTCAACATCTTAAGAAATACCTTCGAATTTGCGTTTACAACAATTGCGTTTACACAAATAAAACAATTTACTGATGAATTGATAGATGAAACAAATAATTACCGAACTTTTTACCGAAATCTTCATACTTGATACAGTTGGGTGTATAAATTACAAGATTTTTCACATGTATAATTTACATAAGGTTATTTTTAAGATTCTATATGTAAAAAATTATTTACTGTAAAAACGTTTTTTTTAACTGACATCTTTGATCAGAGCAAATCATAACTAAAGCACCATCTGTTAAAAAATCTTCTTACTACATATTTTCGAATAGAATTTGTGAAATAATTAAATGTGTACAATTGTTTTCGACTATATACTGAATGTCAAAATGTCACAATAATTTGTTTTAGATTAAGTTATAAACAGATTGATTCCGTCAAAAATCACCTTAACTGACTCGAGTGAAGGTGAAAAAATTTCCTTCCCAACCTGAACGTGAAGCTGAAACTAAAATTGATTTTGCAAAACTACACATGACCAAACGGAACGTCTGCAGATTTTTGATATTTTAAAACAGATGGCACTGCGAATAGTGTTTCCTTCGTTTTTTACATGTTATTTACGTTTTATGTAATTTACGCTCACTTTTACATAATTTACATAAAAAATGTGAAATTCGTTTTTTAAATGTAAAACTATGTAGAGAGATATTGTTTTGGCAGAAGAATATCTCGGATGGTAGATTGAAATCGATAGTACAGTGATGCAATTATGATAATTTTTCGATTGATCAACCAATTCACGATTGAACTGCGATAATAAACGTTGCATGACGGGTTTGAACTTTCAACCCCATTTTCGCAGTATCCATAATTTCTATAAAAGCTCTTCTAATTCATCCCATCTTCCAAGTTATATTAGTTACCAATGTACATTTATAAAGCGTTTAACAAATTTCAATTCTGAGTATGTTGCCGAATGGTCCGGGAGACATATAAAAGGTCCGCCAAATAACTTTTTTTTTTGAAAATGCTATAAAAAAAACTGCTGAATATTTTCTCAAATTTCTTTTTTTATTTAAAAGTACAATCCTTCCGGTCAATAATGGAAAGTAATTTCATTCAAATGGCTGCCTCGGCTGGCCATGCAGTAGCCTACACGATCGGTCCAATTTTTAAGCACATTAACGATTGTGTGCAGCTGTATTTCACCAATGGCTTCACGAATATTGTCCTTTAAAGCGTCAATTGTCTCTGGCTTGTCGGCGTAACACTTATCTTTGAGGGCACCCCATAAATAATAGTCCAACGGTGTCAAATCGCAGCTCCGAGGTGGCCAAACGACATCAGCTCTGCGGCTGATAATGCGATCTTCAAAAACAGGGTGCAAAACATCGAGTGTAGCTTCAGCTGTGTGGCACGTAGCGCCCTCCTGATGAAACCAAATGTTGCCAATACCCTCCTCTTGGATTTTTATGAACAAAAATTCGTTCAACATGGCCCGATAACGATCGCCATTGACTGTAACGGCCACTCCTTGCTCATTTTCGAATAAAAATGGCCCAATTATGCCTCTGGACCAAAATCCACACCAAACAGTGACTCGTTTTGGGTGTACCGGCTTTTCAATGTATGCGTGCGGGTTTTCCGTGCCCCAAATGCGACAATTTTGCTTGTTTACATACCCGCCAAGATCAAAATGAGCTTCATCCGAAAAGATGATTTTTTTGGCAAAATCGGCATCTTCTGTAAGTCGATCGCAGGCCCACTCAGCGAAGCGAAAACGCATTGGATGGTCAGTTGGCCTCAATTCCTGAACCAATTGGACTTTGTATGGCGTCATACCAAGGTCTTTATGCAAAATTCGTCTCAATGATGTCTCCGAAATGTTCAATTGTTGAGAACGACGGTGAATTTATGTTGATGGCGCATCACGCACACTTTCTGCCACAGTATCAATATTCTCGGGTGTACGCACTGTTTTTGGCATTTCACGCTTTGGTTTATCGATGAGGATGCCAGTTTCTTTCACTTTTTTCACAAGATAACGAACATACGGAGCTGGCGGTGCTTCTCTTCTTCCAAAATCCGTACGCAATTTTCGCACACATTCTGCAACATTAGCATGATTTTCAAAGTAATGTCGCAATATTTCCCAGCGTTGTTCAAGCGTATACAGAACCATATTCGTTCAGCGGAAGGATAAAACTAATTATCTGTCAAATCAGACATAAGCTAAGTGTTACCATTCACGAAATAAGCACTAGTTGGAAAAAAACTTTAGATGGCGGACCCTTTATATAGGGCAGAGATATTTTACCTGAAGGCCCGAATTTCACCGATGTCCTAGCAACCGGTATTTGTAAAAAAAACTATCAATCATTTGATCGTGGTTATCTCATCTGAAATTGCTTCACAGCCCCACCCTACACGCAAAAAGACAAACGATGAGGAAATGCACTAAAAACTATTTTTTCTGTATTCTTCAAAGAATCCAGACAAATCTAATACGGAAGTTGGCAAAAATAATAAAAATTTTAACTACAAAAAGAACAAAAAGATTCCGCCGATATTTTCACGTTGTATTTTCTTTTCTCTCTATGTATATATGAGCATAAACATATACATATATGCATGTATACGAATACATGCTTAACAACAAAACGAAATAAAAAAAAAATTGAGCCCCGGGAACGTCAATGGAGCTAAATCATAGAAATTATATTAGTATAGTAGGTTTTATTATTACTATTATGTTCGTTTGTTTTTTTTTTTTTGTATTTTATACTTTTATAGTTTTTCATGCAACAACAAAAGCTAGTGTATAACTCCGCCCTGTGAAAAGTACATTGCACTCACTTTTGCACAAAACATATATCTTTTGGTTTTCTTTTCGTTGCATGGTATTTTAGTTTTTCCCAGCCCTCTTCATCATTCACAGCTCACTAACATCATCACCACTATAAATTTACCGCCCTACTAACAACTCGTTCCATTGTTTCGTCCCCAAAAAAAAAACGTAATAAAAACTGCAACAACAATGCACTATTAAGACTCTATATATATACACATGCACACAAACACACATACACTAACACGCACACATACATACACACCAAACTAAAATTGCACTACACATACACGAGTATATAGTTGTTTGTAGTACGTAATTTATATTAGAGTGATGATTCTCCGTTCTCTCACTTATTATGTCTGGCGTTTGATGATAGTATTGTGATACTATATCGTATTTATTATTGTATTGCACAGCATGTTAAACAAAACAAAAAGCCACACGACACAAACTACCTGACATGCGACATAAAAATTGTTTCAGATACGAGTAGTTTTTGGTCAGTAGAGAATTTTTATGTTATTCCCTCCACCTCGTTTAGTTTAAATTAAAAGTTGGTCGATTAATTTTGGGAATGGGATGTGTCTGGTCGATGTCCACTCTAAGTACATATACTACATATACAATCTTCAAGGAAATGAGTAATAAAGCGGTGTGGTATGTGTGTAATAATACTTTCTTAAAATTAATTGAATATAAATAGTGTTTTTGGTGTAGTATGGATGTATAGTTGGTAGGAAATAGCATGTACGATATATAGTTTGTGGTGAGTTTGTATGACAGAAAAATATTGATTCATCGATTTGTTGTTGTTTGCTTATAAATATAAAACTTCTTTGAATTTATGACTTATCAATGTGGTTGATGATTGCTATCGGTATATCGTTAAGATATTAGTGTTAAATCAATTCTTAGATTTTAAGAATATTCGAGAATGTAGGGTGGGCGATAAGATTAGTCTGCCTGCAGCGATCAAATTTGGATGGTAGTAGGGTTGTGTAACAGAAGAATAGTGGAACAAAAGAAGAGTCTGCACTCAATACTACAAATAAGAGTTGAACACGGACGGACGAACTTTGTCAAACTTTGTCAGTTCTCACATATAATATTCTTAGGTAGACCAATCGATTGAGACGTTGTTGTAACCGACCTTGACCATTAAAAACGCTCATTTAATCTTCTTTCCAAGACAGCGCATGCTAAGAAAATATCAAGTTGGGTTCGTTAATAAAAATTTCTGACTTCCGTAGATGTGTCAAACCACTTCAAACAGATCATGCCAGAGTGAATTTCTTTATTACTTTCTTACCATAATCGAAAAGATACGATTGCGGGTTTAAGACCAATCCTAATTAATCGTGAACCAACGTGTAGACTGAGTAAAGCGTGAAGCTTTATGTAATTGAATAGTATTTGAGAGGTGAGTTGTAAAATTCGAGTTGTTTCTTGCCTGTTGTAATTAATACCACATTACTCCTTCGCAAGTGAATATCACTTCTGTTTTTTGGGGTGCCGAACTTGACTGCATGCTGTATTTTTGAGTGCCCACCTTAGTCTTTGTTGCTTTGACTTTGATGCAGCATAAAACGAACTTCCTGGAAATATCTGAGTCTTAAAAGTGCGAAACGGACAACCGCCAACACATATAGCGAAAGAAGGCAGACACAAATCACATTGTGGGACGTTAATTTTGGATGAAATTTTTGGGAGGTTGTGTTAGAATATATTGACGTGTAATAGCAGGGCCGTTGGGGTGACCAATGAATAAGATATGATAATGATGCTAAGATAGCTGTGAACGTGACAGCTGATGTTAGTTGTATTGGAAATGCGATTGATTTGTCGCGTGATGATAATGTTTTGGTGAATTATTTGAGTTACTCTGTCACAACTGTAACTCTATTATTAGAACACAAAAGATTAATGGGAACTTTGCAATTTAGGGTATTAAGTACAGCCTTACTATCACTGCACTGAAAAATGTGTTTATTTACATACAACATCGAGCTTCAATAACACGATGGCCCATCGATAGCCTATATCCCAGAACCAGCAAAAACGCTTGGATAAAATGGCGCAATAGTTGGAGCGGTGGGGGAGAGGGATCCGCGTTCGGGGTGCAAAATGAATTTTTAACCATATTTGATTGCGGTGAATGTATGAATGAATCTATCACCTTCTGTCAGAACTATATAGGCTGACATGGAGCTATGAAATGTACAGTTGGTTCTACTAAATTTGCCCTATAGTAGTAAATCGGGGAACCGGAAAAGAGCTGGAAGAGCCTTGTGCTTAAAAATAGATTGCAAAGATAGAAACAGATAGACGACAGCCAGACAGCGAGATTTGGATAATTCTGAGAGGTCCGTAAATCTCGAGTGAATCACTTATTCCATTTATATTTTATAGGTAATAATCTATCATAGCGTCGGACATTACTCCATTAATGGCTCAACAAAACTACTCTGAAGGTTATTAAGTTTGACTATTGACGTCTTTAGTTTCATCACTGGCCACACTTTAGAAGTATAAGATAGCGATATAGCATCGGCGATTAGTTAAATTTTTTGCAAAATGAGTTTTTTTAAACAAAATTAAGAAGTTCATCGCTTAGTTCAACACAGGAAGTTTCATTATGAATCAATCATGTGTTGAACATCGAAATACCCCCATAGCGAAAACAGGCGAAACCGGAGAGGAAATCAACCAACGCATCTACAAAGCAAGAAATACTTACAATATGCTTCGTATAAGATCTAAAATGCGTCCGCCCTGTCGCGAAATGCAAAACTATGAATGTTCAATGCCTGTTTAAAGTCAGTACTGCTGTATGGCTGTGGAACATAGAAACACGCTCAGAAGATAACCAGAAGACTTCTGGCATTTGTGGATAAATTTCTCAGGTGACTAATCAAATGCTTCTGGCAGAAGATCATCACATATCAAGACTTTCTGCAGACGAAACATATCGAGGTACAGCGTTAAATTAAAAAGCAAAAAATGGAGATTCATGGGACACACATAAAAGAAAACTTCGTTGTAGCATCTCGGCATCTCGAGGAACTCGGTTAATTTGGCAATAGCAAAATTGGTGCTTGAGAAGTGATAATCAGTTGAGGAAGAGATAGCACTATACAACGGGCGGCTTAACATCATAAGAACGAATTCAGCGAGTAACAGAAATGACGGATAGAAATATTTCGACTGTTGCGAGAAGATTGGAAAGATCGAGAATTCCCACTGATTTTGTACATAAGCGCAGTGCTAAATCCGTCTTTGCGGACAAATTTTATTTAAACCAGCGCGTGGTATTAAAGTGTTTTAAAGTGAAGTGAAGACTAGTGCCGTAGATGTTTGACGTAGATGTTTACCAGTACATGTTTGACAACCATGGTCGTGTCAATTTCGATCTACGTCTGATTTGTCGATAGTCCGGATACGAGCCGCAAGAGCCGTATATAATATACAATGCCGCAAATTCCAGAAACTGGACAATCTCGACTACGCCATAACCGCCTTTAAAATATTAAATGGAAGCTGATGTTTGTGATCTGAAATACACAAAAAATAGGTGTTGACGTCACTAGAAATAATAACTAAGCAAAATATACTATAGAATTTGCGATATATTCTTAAGGGATTCCGAAGACATGGACTGTAATCAGTGGAGCTACGCACCATCAAAGTTTTGTCAGTTAAATTCATTTTTTTTAGAGACCAGCTTTATGTCCCAGCATGATTTGGGTTCCAGTTGTTAAACCAAAATCGTGGCACATATCTCATCAATTTAACACTATGAATATGTGCTATTTAGTGAAGCAGTTCTTGCTTGGAGGACAGCTAGACGCATTTGTAGACAGAAGAAGAGCGAATGATAGAAGACTAAAATGGAAACCTCTGTGTTAACGTCGATGCGGTACTCGATACATGGCGTGAACATTTTTCTGATATATTTAATGTTTCACAGGCAGACCGCAGAGATGTTCATTGAGAATCCGTCTTATGAGGAATTCACCATGGCCGCATGCAGAAATTAAAGAAAAGTCGTTCATCAGGAGTTTATTGCATTAATTAGAGCTATGACTCTTGATATTCGGAGGTCTACCTTTGTGGAACTGTCTTTTCAACCTTATTCGATTGGTATGATGAAATGCAAAGATGCCTGAATAATGGAAAGTTACCGAGTTATAACCAATATTCAAGAAGGATGAAATGCAAGAATTATCGCAGTGTAACTCTACTTTGCACAGTATACAAGTTACTGTTGTACATTGTCAAGATAATGTACATCACCCAGGTGGCTCAGTGGTTAAAGCTGTGTCAGTTGGAGCGGGAAGTACCGGGTTCTAATCCCGATAGGGACAGGATGCAAAAGCGATTTTCACCATCTAATTGCGATCGGTGATGTTAATGAACACATCTAAGACCCCCTATTGGAGTGCAGAACTTAAGGGGCGACTGCTATAGGCCCGATCTTCGTAGAACCATCTGCGCATTGCATAGCTCCATGCCAGCCTATACTTAGTATAGGCTGGCATGGAGCTATGCAATGTGCAGATGGTTCTACGAAGATCGGACCTATAGCCGTACCTCCTCGGTTTGACCATTAAGGCTTAAAGTAGGATGTAAATAAGCGAACCGCGAAAGAGCTGGGAGAGCCTTGAGCCCCAAAACAGATTGCATAATATAAAATATAAAAACAAAAAAAAAAGATAATGTACGACATCGTGCATATCGTGCATGAAATCAAAGCACAGCGAGTACGCTTTCTCGATCACGTTCTACGTGCGGATCGGAATCGAATATAACAGTGATTTTTTAAGGGAGAGCCGCCATTCGGTAGACGAAGAGATCGCTGTCGGCGACCAAGGCTCCACGGCGTATAGAGCGATCATCTGATTTCTTGCAACAGTATATGAAGTGATCGAAATCTTAATTAAACACATTCGCAACATCTTGAAGAGGGAGTCTCAAATAGACGATAACAGATCATATATAAAGAGAGGGCACCAATTAAAATGGATTAACTCTCAAACGTATATGTCGACAAATGAACTCTGATTTCCATAATTTTAATTAAATTTATCAATTACTTACGATATCGACTAATGAGATGCACCAAAAGCCAATGTCCGATATAACAAACCAACTCATTTCCGTTTGGTCAACAAAGTAAAATTCGATATATTGTTTATATAAACCAAAAAGCAACAAAATGATTAAAATTTTATGTGTGCGATCGCACACTGTTAATCGACCAAAGAACTCGACACTCGACACTAACCTCATCATCATGAACGTATTTTTTAGCCATACACAAACCACAATCAATTTAACTAATACGTGATCATGTCTCCATTATCATTGTATCGTATAACTCTCTCGCACATTGTTAATCGCTATAGAAGCCACATTGGTATTTGAAACACGTTCGTTTCGGATCTCCATTAAATTGATAATTGAATCGCGGGATTTTATCTATCGATCAATTGGCAGGGCACATTTTCATGTTGCACATTACGAATGCGGTATGTTTGATGCAATCATGGAAATGTAAAGAATGTACATATATACCTATCCAGCGAAACAATACACGTACGGTGTTGGGAGTATGCAGATATATATACACACAACACAGGACCTATGACAATATAGTAGTTCTTGTGCTAGTGCATAGTTTACAATTGTAGAATTAATATTTTTTTCTGCTTTTTGTTGATTTTTCATAAAAAAAAATAATAAAGAAGCAAACTAAATGATTTTGTTTGGGTGATAGTGGCGTAACAGTAGAGCGGGCACAAATGCACCATACACTCGTACATATCCACAAAACAAACAACTTTGAATACAAAAGGTATATAATAACAAATAAAGACGGTTGTAACATTTGTAAGAATGACAAATTATATGATTTTTCGATGATGCACAAGGGGTATGCACGCGAGAAGTGCAGAAAGGGGTTGAGGTAATAATTTCAATTGTTTTGTGTTTATAAACTATTTCCAGAATTCTAGAATTTATAATCAATATAAATACTCAATATAACGTAATTATTGTTGACAGTCAGGAATGGGTGTAGAAATAGGTTGGCCGGAAATAAAGAGTGATCCAATATGATGTATTTTTTTCCAATTGGGATTCTTATTGGAATTCATGTGTGACCACTGTCGTGTTCAATATTCATTGACATTTCACCATGAACAGACTTACGAGAGAAGAACGTTCATAAATTTTCGGAATTAATTTCAAAGTCTTCTACTCCTCTGGCGGAGGAAATTATCGTTGACTAAAAGGAGAAGTGTGTCTAAATCGGTCAATCATTGATCAAGTTTTTCCGCTAAGGATGAGTTATTCCAAGTACTATGAAACATTTATATATATATATATATATATAAATATATATATATATATATATATATATATATATATATATATATATATATATATATATATATATATATATATATATACATACATATATATCGTGCAAGTTTTACGAAGCCCAATCTTTGAACCCAATTTTCGACCACTCTTTCGCATAAATCGGGCGAAATTCCAGAATTTCACGTTTAATATTGGCTCTAAGCTCTTGCAACGTCGCCGGCTTATTGGCATAGACCAATGACTTCACATAACCCCAAAGAAAATAATCTAGAGGTGTCAAATCACACGAGCACGGCGGCCACTGGACGGGCGCATTTCGCGAAATAACACGCACATCGATCTTAGTCTTCAATAACGCGATTGCATCGTGCTGTGTGGCATGTGGCCCGTCTTGTTGCAACCACATGTCGTCCAAGCCCATTCCATTCAATTGCGGCCAAAAAATTCATTTATTATATCGAGGTATCGATTTCCATTAACAGTAACGTGGCGATCGTTATCGTCGATGAAAAAATATGGCCCAATGACGCCACCGGCATGTATTCCGCACCAAACCGTGACTTTTTCGGGATGCAACGGTGTCTCATGAATCACGTGTGGGTTGCTTCCTGCCCAGTAACGCATATGTTGCTTGTTGACAAATCCATTTAGCCAAAAGTGAGCCTAATCGCGGAGTATGATTTTTCGGTTAAAATCTGCATCATTTTCGATTAGCTCTTGAGCCCAATTCACGAATCGGTGTCGCTTCAAATGGTCAAACGGCTTTGGTTGTTGTGTCAGCTTAATCTTATACGGATGTAGGCCGAGATCTTTACGTAAAATTCGCCACAATGATGTCACAGAAAGATTTTTTCAACACTTCGAGCACTTCTTGCTCTCGAGGGCACTGGAACATTATGTAGCGAAAACGTAGACTCAAATGTTGCCACTATACGGTCGATTGTCGATTGGGCTGGCTTGTTATATGGACCGTAAAATGGCCGTGTTGCTCTTAAAGTGGCAGCAATAGTACGATTATTTTGATAAAAAATTTCACGTGTGTCGCGGTTCATGATGACATGACATGGATGACATGACAACTAATGGAGTTTCCAAATGACAAAATAACAATAAAAAATATGGCATCGTTCGCCGTCCCTGTCGGAAAAAAGTTGAAGCGCACCTGTAAGAACACCCATATATATATATATATATATATATATATATATATATATATATATATATATATATATATATATATATATATATATATATATATATATATATGCATATGCGCTCATATAATGCAGGTTGCTCTAGCATCTCTCTATTCCCAAGCCTGCCGTGGTGAATGGTGAACCCTGTTAGCCTTTGGGTAACAGAATGTGCTATGGCGTTCGGCTGGAATAGTGAACTTATAATCGACATAACTTACTGCTTGAGCTACTCACGCTAAGATGGCACTGCATACGCTCATGTCTGCGTGGCTAAGGGGATGCTAAGTTTCTAGTATGGTTACTCCAAACATAGCCTTACAACGATAATGCTGAGATCTGTCATATAGGTAACCGTATTTCTCGTTAGTATAAAAATAATACCAAACAAACAAAGTGAGTGATGCTGGTGGTTTACAAATAAACCAACTAAAAGCGTGATGTGGAAGTGAGAGAAAACACAAGAAAGCTCAGCGCCCAGTAGTAGTGCGGAGAAAGGATCCCTCTATACAAACAGGCATCAGTACATAGCTGGTGGTAAAGGGAGTATCCACACAAACATTACAGAATGAAAGCCGCCAACATGTACACTCAACATACATATCAGGATGTATTCGGCGATGATGTCGAACGAAACCAAGCAAATTGTTGCAAAAAATGGACACACAATGTATATTGGGAGACTGTAATGAGCCGCACCAGCGTTTTGCGTTCCAGCACCTTAGTAGTTAATACGGGGAAATTTTATAGACCCATGCTGTCCATCCCACCAAGATTTAGAGTAGGTTCCATTTTGACAGTCAAATATTAACCTCAGATGGCTGAAAGAAAGCGTGGACCGATTTCAAACATAATATTAAATAAAATGTAAAAGAAGATAAAAATGGAACTGTTTACAATTACTTCTGGTGTTCGACAAGGAGATGCACCGTTCCCAATACTTTCTAATCTTATGTTGGAAAACATCCTTCGTAGAAGTGAAACACTTCAAGACAATACCTTATTCCGACAATCCAATCAACTTTTTTGCATATGCAGATGATATCTGTGTGATTGGATTTAATGGCAACCGAATGAAAAAGATACTTGATCCACTAGAACAGTGTTCAGCTTCCGTTGGTCTCAAAATTAAAGAGTCTAAAACCAAATATTTCATCTCTGGTTTTCAAGACTAAGACGTAATTGATTTCTTAAATAGTAAGCTTAAATAGTACAGAATGTTGGTCAGACCCATTATCATGAATGTAAGATTTGGACATTGGCGAATGAAAAGTAGATTTGGCCCAAAACGCGACGGTGATGGCACATACCCAGCTCTTTTCAATCACGAGATCAAAAATTTAAAGATATCGTGCATGAAATGATAGACAACGAGTACGCCGGCTCGGCCACATTCTACGTGCTGATCCGAACCGCTTTTCGGTAGGCGAAGAGGTCCCTGTCGTCGACGATGGCGCCACGACGTAAAGAGCGGTCCGACATCTTCTAATTGCTTGCAACAGTATGGAGACGGTAAATAATGGCCTGTCAACACTTTAAAAAAAATCTGTCTTGAGTGAAAAATTGTTTTCGTGTTCTTCGACTTTTTTATGGTGTTCATAATCGAACACACATAAATTTCGAACCACTTTTCATTATTCGATATTCATCAACCGACTAGAGTGCGTACAAGTCGATTTAATGTTAATATTGCTAGTGTAGCTAAAAGTGTACGTGAAGACCGCTACGAATCAATTTGTCTCCGTTCTCAAGCTCTGGGTCTCTCATATGGACCATTGTGTCGTATTTTGAAGATACATCTTGGTTTAAAGCCATACAAAATACATTGTTCTAGAAGTAAATCCGGACGACCTTCCGTTGCGTCATCGTTTTGGCTTATGGACGTTGTAACCACTCCAAATGGATCCATTTTCATCGAACACTTGTGTCAGCCAGAAGAGATTCAAGAGCTTCCAACAAAATAACATTATTGAAAGAAAATTTTAATGAGAAAGTCATATCTCGAAAGGGTTTCATGAATTGGCCTCCAAGGTTTTGCGTCACAAATACAATTTTTGATTATTAAATTGATTTTAATCCGATTTAATGCTCTTATTGGATCACCCTTTATTTACTTTGCGTATAACATACATTATAAATAATTTCGTATCATGTTTTTTCAATGAAATCTATATCAATCCGCATGGTTCGATAATAATATGTATAATTATTATTGACACAATATGTGATTTTTTGACTTATCTGATATATAGTCTAGCTAATATTACTAATGACTTACTGATAGTTTTCGAGGAAAATGATGAAATGTGTCACACCCAACCTTATCTGAAAAAGTGCATGGGCCATGCACTCTCTTTAATCAATCAAATTTGATCTTACTCGATTCACAGGAAGAGGGAGATAAGCGCAACACTTGCTTACTGTGCGGTATATACAACTTCAGCAAATGCTCGAGCTACCTCTTCGCGGCAGTCACTATCACTTCGCGGCAGTTAACAACCCTACCTGTAAAATTTCAATATTCCAAAACTTCCATAAAAACCTCTAACATAATTAGGTTGACAACAACGATCTCGGCCACGATATAAAGACAACGATTTAAAATTTGGAACATGGACCGTACTATAGCCGTACAACAAATTTGGAACATGGACTGTGGGATTCCAGCAACTCTTCAAACAAGCATCTAAACAAGACTAGTCGGCAAGATATGCATGAATTTTAACAAGACATTCATGAATTTTGATATTTTATGTCGTTATTTTGATTGGCAACCGATGTCGTCCATTCTTGACTAATTTCACACCTGTCAATAATATGATTTATACACTAAGGTTAAATAATTTGATTTATACACACAAAACGTCACTATTACATTTGTAAACATTCATGCCTGATCCAATCAAGGATAGTTTCTATAATGACCTCGAAACTATCTTGAACAAAATATCGTAACACGACGTTCAAATCATGTTAGGCGACTTCAATGCTCAAATTGGCAGTGCTGGCAGCACATATTGTAAAGCACAGTAGGCCCAAACACTCCTTTCACTCTATATCAAACAACAAAGGGCGAACGACAAGCCAATGGTTAATCAAATCGACCATAACCTCTTGTTCAATAGGCATTTTTTGGACTCAACGACATCAGAAGCAAAAGTGGAAGCAACATTGATATAGAGCTCTTGCTGGTATTGAGTTAAAATTTCATCTTTCAACTACATACAACCAACGTCTTTAGCAATAAGTAATGAAGTTGCCCAAAACAGCTTTGTAACTACTTTATAAGAAATCTTGGAGAAAACCCATTTCCTGACCCCATTTACGAGCAAATATTTAAAATAGTTTATCTAGACCTAACAATCTTTGGCTGGGAGACAATTGTTTGAATGCAATTCAGAAGAAAGATTGTGCTCGCCAACATAATGTATCACAAAATAACAAGGCAATCTCACGATGCTGACATAACCATGAGGAAAAGGGATTGACACGAACAACAGACACAAAACATTAACAATTTAGGGCTACGAGATACTCGTAGACATAGATTAAAAAGAGAAATAACTTAAGAATTGCATCCAGGTATAGCGGCGCAATTCGCAAAAAAGCAGCAGAGTTACAAATGGACAACAAAACCAGCCTTGAAGTGTGGAGAAACAATGTCTCTTCACTTCTACATAGACATGCATCCGTGGGCAGCAACGTATCTTGCGTTAATCTGATATTACCGTCGAGATGATCCGACCATCACCACCATAGTGCGGGACGTACAACGGATGAATAATTACAAGACAACCGATGATATCTGAATGATATCTGCAACGAAATGCGCAAATATGGCGGAGATCATATATTTCAGCTTGTAGCGAGAGTCTGGTTAAAAGAAAACATAACTTCATAAAATTAGACCGCCAAACGGTGTCGATACCAACGACAATAGGAACTCTAGGTTTTAAGTATAGGTTGTGACTTCTATAGTTATAAGTGGGACATCTTTGTGTGATCTATAATGTTCTAGGCTTATCACTTACACCGGTTTCTTGGCCAGGCAGGCTAAACTAACCTTATATAAGGCTACAATTATCTTTTCAGTTTTACTTTTTTCGAGACGACTCAACTCCTCCCCAATCCACGATACAGCCCCGCTCACGGTAATACATCTGGATTGGGATTCCGCAACATAAATTCACTAACATTATCTAGTTGAAATAGTTATCTCTCTGAAATAGGTATTTTCTAAGGCATTCATTGCCATTTAGGAACTGGGTTAAACAGTAGTCCACCACGCTATGTTGCGTGTTAAATCATGTCAATGGGATCAGGTAATAAGTATATCGACCTTTAGTCGAGTCATCCCATCGTTTCTGCCAAACTGGTTAAGTCTTACAGTATGTCTATGGGATAAATTTCCACCAGGACACAGTCAGCGGCTTTCGTTACCGTACGGAATGCGCATACTACTATTAATGCATTTAATCTTTTTTTTTCCTATACGAAGGATTCTGTTGCACTGAATTGGCTCAAATTGTTGCGCCATACATCACGCAAATATGCTACATATCTCGTAGCTTCTCTCATGTTCAGAATAAACAATGCCAATGCAAATCTAGACTACGTTACACCAACTTACACCAACGTGCTTCGAGAAAAGGTTTCGAACGTCCTTTCACTCAAGGGAATCTCGGAGAAGCGGATCGGTTGCGGAAGCGGAATCACTGTAGTTTTTTACAGATGACTCCAAGTTACATGATAAAGTAGGAGCTGGAGTCTTCTGTGATAAATTAAAATTAAAATGTATCAGTTCGTCTCCCTAATTACTGCAGCGTGAACCAGGCAGAGGTGATAGCGATTAATTGGTTGAGACATAATATGTTTTCATCGATTGTTATACTCAATTTATATGGAGAGTCAGGTGGCAATCAAGTCTCTGGTTTTTCTGACGTCTAAAGTGGCGTTGGGTTGCCACTCTCTATGAATGACATGAGTGAGCATTTCAACATTCAGATAGTCTAGCTCCTCGACCACTCGGACGTCATGGGGAGACTCATTAAGGCCCTCAAGATTGTGCTTAGTAAGGAGGCAGTAGCTTCAGCGAATTAAAAGTGGACGATCACCCTCTCATGTAGAGTAGCAAGGGAAGTCTGGTCAAAGCTGGACTTGAAACGCTCTAAGACACTGATCTCCCAACGAAAAAGGTGAACTAAAAACGATCGTGGTGATTTACTCATAGAACACCGCCTACTTGGAGAACATGCGAGGAGACTAGGTCTAGAAGCTAATGACTTTTGCAAAAGCTGAATGGACGAGGAGAAGGAAGAGATGGTAGTTCTCCTCTTATGCTCAAGATCGGCTTTGGCACACAAAAGACATGAATATTTGGGTAAGTTCTTGATGGACTGCCTCTTTAATCTCGAAAACTGCAAGGTGCGAGACTTATCACGCTATATAAGTAGTTCAAACTAATTCTCATAAGGGTAATAGGGAAATAAGATCCTGTGGTATCATAACAAACCGTCGCCGGTCTAAGTGTGATGAAGCAGCCGCCACAGTCATTCTCAGTCTCGAAATCTGTTTGTTCTTCTAATGTAGTCCAAGACATCTGATATCCTCAAGGTCGTCAGTTGATCTTCAAATAGGAATTGTGACCCAAAGCAGTGCAGTCTATGGGACGAGTATGAATAACAGAAGCACAAGACGAGCTCAACAGTTTCTTCTTCGCATCCCCCTACACTGTTCCCAGTTTGCGATGTTCCGAATTTTCATTCGGAATCTATGATTATTCAGGGAGAATACTCCGTGTAAATACCTAGCAAGATCCTCAAAGTCTGTATATCATAATTTAAGAAGGTCTGGGTTCTTTAGTGGAAGCCGCCCAAACGGGCCAATTTAGCAGCCAATATATTAGTCGATCATCATCTTCAAAACAAGTTTCGTTCAAACAGAAACAGTATTGGTACCAATCGCCTTTAGAGTAGCCTAGTCGTCAGAAAAGATGCAGATATGTCGATCTCTGCAATTCATCTCCGTATGTATAACCCGGCACTACAAGGATTACAGCATACATCGAAACGTTGCATCAACACACCTTCATAAAAATTACTATATTGAGCTTCGACAATGTGTAAGCTTTCTGGCCAAGATATAATAGAGAGTGAGAGTGATAAAAGTCTTTAAATTTAAATTACAAACAATCACACATGTAACTATAGCATCGGGCTTAACCCAACTAAAATGAAACACTCAGAATACCACTAATGTCCCGCGGAACATAGATTACGAATCGTGGCTTTTGTAAATAGCACCAATTTAAATAAAACCCAAAATCGCAGACTCAAGGTTGTTCGTTCTGCGATGATTATATAAATTTTTGCAAAACTTTTGGACTTTTGAAATTTTGTTCAACAAACTTAATAATTATTATTTTAAGTATGTGTGGAGACAACTTCTTTATCTGCCTTATATACACAGAGCGAACACACAATAAAACAAAATGTCTTAATTCGCAGAAATTTTTAACTTTAAGTTGTTTTTTGTTTTCGTTCCACATCTATATATATGTGTGTGCATACGAGTATGTGTGTTGCGCAAGTAATCGCTAATTTTTTTTGCAAATATAGACGAGGTCATGTTTTACGACTTGTTGGTTGAATGGACAGTAACAGCCACTAAACCATTATTTTTTTTTGTGCTGCTACTCAATGCAACATATACGTGTCTCCGAAACAGTCATCTTTAACCCAGTTCGATGGTGAAGTGTGAATGATCAATAGACTAAGATCTATCTAGTACGATCAATGTCTAACATATTGTGTACATACGTTAGCAATAAAAATTATGTTCCCTTGTCTTAATTATGACTCACCTCTTTGTATATAGTTCTATAGATAACTACACACACACAGACAGTAAATAAAATAAATTCCAAATTAAGGTTAATGGCCAATAATTCTAATATATAAAGAAAATTAATAACTCAATGCAATATAGCAGTTAACAAAACAAAAATTGAAATATTTGGCATACCAATTTCGAATTCCATTGTTGCGACTTGGCTCAATGATCGAGCTAAGAAAGAACAACACAATGTGTTGTGCATGTCTGTCTGTCTGTCTGTCTGTACAAACTGTGAGTGGTAGTATTAGATTGATATGTGTACTCGCGTAGTATACATATATTTATATACACACGAGTGCGAGTACATGGATACCCAAGAAGATAAAATGAATTTCCGGTGGAAGTGAAAATTTTTTTTTATGTATATTGCGCGACTACGTACACACAAAACTATAAATGAAACCAATTAGCTAACTACTTTGCTATATTTTAATAAATCCAAAACTAATAAAAAATATATAAAAATTCCATTCATTATTTATTTATAGTGTTTATTAATATTATATTATTGTTGTTTATATTATTAGTCATGTTGGTTTGTTTTTGCCCGTCTAATGATATAATATATCGATATCCGGTCGATCGTTAAAAAAAGGTTGCCCAAAATTTTCTGCAAGATGGCATAATTTATAATGAGTATCAACAATTTTTGGTGATAAAAGTTGTGTTTAATCGGATTGAAGATATTCGGTTTCCAAAATTTGCAAAAATTAGACTTTATATAGTACGACGACGTTGTTTTAACTATGTCTGGACGGTCTTCAACCGTTTAATTGATCTCTTTGTTTCGCGATAAAATTCGACAAATAAACAATATCATCCTGTTGACTGTTCAAAAATTTTTTTGAAACAACAGCACATTAAAACATTGACTCGATCCCCACATTTTCAACACATGATGGATGCAAATTGCACACCCATAGTCTATAAAGTACCTCTAAAATATCTAGACTATAGAAACAACGTTACACATTAGAATCTCGCCTTTGAACACCACAGAGAAGCCTTTGCAATCGCTTTGGATAGGCTTTTGAAAAGGGTGTGCATTGTAAACTTATTTTTAAACTTCTGTCATACGGCTTGGATTCGATGATCATTAAGTGGATGAAAAGCTTTCTCAAAGACCGAACGATTAACGTTGTGCTAAATGGGAGATCATCAACGACACACTCACCACTCAGTTTTGTCACCAACTTTATTTTTGTTATACATTAATGACTTGTTGGATAGCACTGTGAACCATATCCACAGTTAATGATCCAACATTGAACTCTTCTATTTCATTCGAGGTTGAGCCTACTCCTTGAGAGTTAAACGATAAACGGCTGGAAGATGTCACTTCGCTTAATTCCGATTTGAGTACAATTTTTGAGTGGGGAATTAAAAAAAGTTCAAATTTAAAGAGAAAAAAAACAAATATGCACATTCTCGCGTAAAAGAAGTCCCAACGAATACCCTTTTGTGGTAAAAGACCACATTCTCTTTTACCACAAAAAGGTGAGTTGTGCCTCAATTCGCCTGCTTGGTGTTCAAATTAGCAACAATTTAAAATGGAATGAACACATTATCGCATTGGCCAAATCAGCTTCACTTAAACTCGGGTTCCTCAATAGATGCAGACGGTTTTTTAAATCGCTTCAGGTTCTCCAGATATATAAGACCTTTATTAGACCGTGTATAGAATATTGCTGTCAGATTTGGGGTGGAGCATATGGCACTGCTCTCCAGTTGCTGGATAGAGTTCAGCGACGTGCCATCCGAATAATACGAAACTCCAGACTTACGAAAGATCTAGACAGCCTACAGCACCGCAGAGATGCTGCAGAACTCTGCGTGTTCTATAGATAAATAATTGGTAAAACTTCTGCAGAATTAAAGGAGAAAATACCACCATTAGTTACGCCAGGACGGATAACACGAACGGTAAATGCGCATATGTTTACGGTAAAGCAGCCAAAACCTCAAACTGAAGGTGTAAAGCGCGAATTCATTTATCGAGCATCTAGGAAGTTGTCCGGTTTCTGTTTCCGTTAGAGTATAAAATGCACAAGTTTAAGGCAACTATCAACATTTACTTCAAAGATCGCGCGTTGGGTGCAGGACCTTTGTCAGTTACAAGGAGCTATAGGACAGTCTAAGAGTCCGGCAGCACCATATCCTTTTTATGAAATTTTCCATGACCATTTCGCACATTTACGGCTGTAAGCCCTCGATAACTTCAAGAATTCTATCTTTAAGGTCTGGAATATCGTGGAGCATAAGCATAGAACTTATCTTTCACATACCCTCAAAGAAAAATGTGTAAAGGTTTTAAATCACAAGATCTCGGCCAATTGTGATCACCTTGAGATATAACACGATCAGGAAACTTTTCTTGCAAAATTGCGATTGTTTCGTTACTTCTAGAGGCATGTAGCTCAAACTTGCTGAAAAGACACGCCGTCCACATAAAAAATCATTAATCATAGCTCGGTAGCGCAATCCATTCACAGTTTCAGTTGCACCAACCTCATTTCCCAAACAGTGAGGTCCAATCACACCGCCAGTTCAAACCCCGTACCAAACAGTGACACGTTAAGGGTGGAGAGGCTTTACAAAAATTTTCTGTAACCAATTCTTCTTATTCACGTAGCCGCCGAGGTGAAAATGGGCCTCATCATTGAAGGTGATTTTTCGATGAAAATCCAGATCTTTTTGATGCATTGAAGGAACCAATCAGCGAATATATGACGTTTATGGTGATCGACCGGCTTGAGTACTTTTATTAAGTAAACTTTAAAAGCCTTAAGACCTAAGTCTTTATGCAAAATCACTGAAAAAAATAATTTTTCAAACTGATCCAAATTACATTCACATTGAAAAATTCCTTATCAATATACAACCGACAAAGATTCCTATCAATGAGATTTATGAAACCGCCCAGGTGGCTCAGTGGTTAAAGCTGTGGCAGTTCGAGCGGGAGGTACCGGGTTCGAATCCCGATAGGGGCAGGATGCAAAAGGGATTTTTCACCATCTGATTACGATCGATGGTGTTAATGAACACATCTATGACCCCCTGTTGGAGTGCAGAACTCATGGGCCGACCCATCTTCCATGTCAGTACTATAGGCTGGCATGGAGCTATGCAATGCGCAGATGGTTCTACGAAAATCGGACCTATAGCCGTACGTCCTCGATTTGGCCGTTAAGACGTAAAGTAGAACGTAAATAAGCGAACCGCAAAAGAGCTGGGAGAGCCTTGAGCCCCAAAAAAGATAGCATAGAGATTTATGAACTTATCACTAGCTAAAAAGTTCAACAAATAATTATCAATAAGAAAAGTGAATTTATCGATTGGAATATTTTATATTTGATTTTAATAGATTTCTTATTTAATAATTCTGTTAAATTAACTTCATATGTATTAATGCACATACGTATGTTATAGCAATTTATGAATGTATTTTAAATACATAAAAATACATGCTTATCAAAAGATATTAATAAAAGAAAAAGCTTTCTTAATTTATAACATTCTTCCGAGAAGGGAACATTCATTTTGAACTTTTCCCTCTATAAATCATCCCTCTCCCAAGGGTCCCCCAGTTATTATAATGAGTTCCTCATTTTGTTTCAATGTGGTTTCAATGTGTTGGATGACGTCATATTATATAGCTATGCGATCGAATAGATCAAATCCATCTTTTCCTCCATCGTTACCTGATTTGACGTGCAATTATTATATATGTATATATTTTCAGTCGAGTACGCTCAGTGCTAGCGAATTACAATGTACGCGAAATATCGAACATTTTCGGAATTTTTTTTCTTATCGATCTAGATTGATGTTCACTTTGATAGCAAACTGATCAGTTAGATCATTTAAAAAAAACTGATAAATTTATCATATAGAATACATTTTTATCATACTGATAAAATATTGCTAAGAATAATGTTCATTTAAAATAATAAAAAATTATATTTTTGTTGAAAAATATAAATGAAGGTATAACTGTAATATTCTAATTCGAAATGAAAATAAATTATCAGAATGAAATAATTTTTTCAAAATAACAATAAAAATTATGACAAATATTTATCAATATATTTTGTCACTAAAATTTGTTATATTGAGTGGTACATTTGGTTCAGTGTACGGTGTAATGTCGTTTGTGGAATGTATAATTCTAAAGATCGACGAAAAATCGACTAACTTGGGTTTTCTTCAGCATTATTCTAAGTTTTGTTGAGTGATGCACACGGTTTCGATTCTTTACATCACTAACTTGTCCCAACAGCTGAAAATTTTCCACCATTTTCACTATTGCCGACCGAGAAGGTGCTTCACGACGGCCAAGAACTGCCTTAGTTTTGCGAACTGTGATTTTCACCGTTTTTGAAGAGAATTTTAACAATTTCAATGCATGGTTGAATCGTGTATCATACTCTTTTGCAGTAATGACATAGTTTTTAATTGTCAAATGTCGAAAGATAGCAGCTTCAAAAATGACAGGTGCCCAAATAGCAGGCTATTCAAAATTAAACCTCTTATTGGAAACCCTTCTGTGTGAAGTTAGTGCAAGTCGCTCTTGTAGCAGAGAAGGTAGCGTACTTGCTCTGTCATTCGGGGGTCTGGGGTTCGTTTCCCGGGTTGGTGACGATTCATCAATCACGATTGCTAGTTTTTAATCTGTATGTGTATGTGGGTTGAACCGTGGGCCTTTAGTGGCATTGAGTTCAGGAATTATTTTCGCCTTCTTTAATTATTTATTATTAGTGCAGATTTATCTTAGGAATTATACTATGATATAAAACTATGATATACTTTACTCTCTCCAGAAAAGTTTATACCCTGATAGATTTTATATAGTCAGATCGAAAAATTACTGTCACGAAATGTATGACACTGTACACAAAAAATTTTGATTAATTGCTATACTGATTTATACGAGTATATATAATACAAATTGAGTCGAGTGGAATCTGTAATACTCTAGGAATGTATTGCAAACGTGAAAATAATAACAAAAACCCAAATTTTGTTTTCCGATTTTCATTTGTTTTTAAGTTAAAGCGTAGTTAAAAATTTATAATTCTCATCATAAATGTCCAAAGATACCGCAATTCACCTCTAAACAGTTTCAGCTTCGTCTATACGAAAGACACCTGATTGAGTTTTGCTTTTGTTTAAGAGCGACTGCAACATTTATTATACATTGAATCAGTACATCCAGAGTGTCCACTTTTACTTTGTACACTTCATCTTTGAACCAGCCCCATAAACAATAAATCAAATGCAGTAAGGTGTATAGGTCTGGGAGGCCATTTTATAGGACCACCGCGACCAATCCAAAGTACTGGATAACTTCCGTCCAAATATTGCTTGACCTGTCGAGCGAAATGCTCCTGCATATTTCTGTCGTAGGTTACCATTTGAACGAAAGTTATATGTACTGCCTCCATCTTGCTGTTAGAACATGTGCCTTCTGTTGTTAAAACGAACATCCTATAGTAGTCCGTGTAATTCATTTTGTAAAAAACTTGAGTGTAAATTATTACATAAAGAACACCAACATATAAAAAAGAAAGAGATACATTACATACACCAATGCACATTTAAATTTAATGGGATTCCAATGAGATCTACGCATCCGCCATGTTATCTTATATACGATTCCAATAGGAATGTTTTTTGTTAGAAACTTCACAGACTAATAACATGCACGTATCCAAATCTAATTGGAACTTTCGAATGCGTGATAAGTATTAGTAATTACACTGTCAACCTTACCTTATATTAAAGAGAGAAAATATACAAAAATGAAATAAGATAGAAACAAACATTGAATTTAATTCTTACTGGAAAGCTCATAGTTAAGCCTAAAAAGTTTGTCCAAATACCAAACAAATTCAAGATGCCCGTATCATCAGCAAATGTTGATATTGTTGGATGCTGTCAATAAAGGTGGATGGGCTGTATATAACAAGTATAACATTGGTCCTAAAACGCTGCCTTATGAGACATCAGCCCTTATGTCATTTAATCCAATGAAAAGTTTTTCAGGATTAAGTGCAAATTATTTGGCAGCTCCTTATTTTTTATCTGTCATGTCAAATTTTGTGAAATATTTTTACTACATAAAAAGTTGTGTTTCTTCGTCATTCAAGCCTATTGCCTCATTGTGACATCCCAGACGTACACTATCAGTCCAGAAATCTGTTTCTACTTCGAATAAAGCCCAAAATATCCGGTTTTCTCAAACTCGTCAAAATAGGAATCGTGATCAAAAGCAGTGCAGTCTATGGGGAGAGTCTGAAACAGTTCACGCATTCAAAAGGAACGAACATTAATAGATTCCTAAACAGAGTGGCAAAACACTACATATCTGATCCGTGAATATACTTTCGAGTTATAATTAGGGAATCCAAAACTACCGAGGTTTTACATTACCGATTTTCGGTAATTTTTTTATCAAAATTACCGGTTTATCAATAATTCCCGGTAAATTTCGTTATTGGGAATACATTAAGGCTTCAAAATATTACTTTGTTCAATAAAATACGCATTAAAGTGCATATCTGATCCGTGGCTGAATATACTCTTTTAGATTCAACAAATGTTGGTTTTATTGTGAGAATGAGTGTTCTTTTCGTGTTTTATTTTCTTCAAATAAAATTAGTTCCTTTTTTATAACTTTGGTTAGGTTTGTTGTGTTTAAAGGGACCTTCTTTCTGTTGATAGCTAATCCTAGTATGTCCTTCATGGATAATGTATTGAGTACAATTATTTCTTTTTCAGATTCATCGCTTTCTGAAAAACCAACTTCTGCTGCAGTATTAATCATATCTTACCTTTTGATTAATGACAAGAAACTTAATTATACCATTACGATTTAGTTATTATATTAAATAATTCGGGCTAGTATTCATTTGTCCAACATAAACTTACGTTATTACTAACTTATTATGAGAATAAAATGAACGACAGAGGCACAATTTGGTTTGTCATGAATTATAATTCAATATTCAAACTATAATGTATTTCTACTCTTAAAATCTCAGCTACTTTGAGGCTTAAAATACTTTAGACACAAGGTTCTTATAGAAAACTCTAAAATGCATTGAAGAAAAAGCAGCTTAAATTTTTTGCGATACATCCAATGGTAGCAAAACTCAATTCCTACAAAATATTTATCTGAAAAAATAATTACCGAAATTAGTTCGGTAAAATTTTTCGATAGTTACCGATAAATTATAAATCAAAATAAGACACCGTTTTAACGATTAATCGAAAACCGGGATTGGATTTCCTAATTATTATATAATTAAATCAAAAGTTTAAATTATTAGTTTGGTATAGTGTACTTACTGAAATCTATAAGCAGCCGGCCGTATCCTTTTCGTTGATATGGCGGTAACGTTAAAATACAGGACACGTTATAATTAAGAAACGAATTTTTTTCCTGAAATAAAACAAAAATATAAAAATTATTTTAATGATCTACAAAATGTAACTACATTTTTGTCTAATTTGGATTCTTATAAGACAAGAAGTCATTAACTTTTGAACGAAAGTGGCAAATCTCCGATTAATATCTAAAAGTTTTTGAATCTTGATTTATCCATTTTCAAAGCACACAGAATAAGTTAGGTTTACCAACTGACATTTAGGTTAATAATTGTCAAACCATTTATCAGACGTCACTCTGCTCGTTCTATACAACGGCATGCTGTAGCGCAAAAATTTAAAGGTAATTCTATTTTCCAGTTAAGTGCAGTAGTTGGAGATTACCCTCACTGACCTCAAACAAGAAACTGTTGTTCCCATTTTGTCATTAATCAATTCTATTCTGACAGTGGAAATCAATAAAGTCAACTTCATGGTTATGTTCCTGCTTTCCGTCCAAAAATGTTTTTAAGCCATTTCATTGGTTGAAAATGACGTTTTTTTCTTGTGAATTTTGTTCATTAGCTTAAAAAAAAATTTGGACGGAAGGAAGGAAGGAACGCAACCATAAAGTCGACTTAAATAATCTGATTTTCTCTGATGGCAGAAAGACACATACAAAATGTAAATGAGAAGCAACTGGCACCGGTAGGGTTGACAGATTAATTTTTTAAAAACCATAATTAATATTTTGGCTTCCATATTCTTCAATGTGAAGTTGCAGCTAAGTTGGCAAATCTTCGACCTCAAATTGTGTGTAACTTTAAACAAATGGAAAATATATCAAGATCATATTCCTATCTCCGATTAATAGTTCATATTCATTCAATAGGATAGTATTTAAGCATTGGCAAATGTCAGCCAATGCTTTTTCTACGTAATTTGATAAGTATTGGACAAATATTGGTGTTATTTAAAACTTGGAAGCTTGTGAACCATGTTGTGCTAATAGATACATATTATGACGCTCGTATGAATGAATTATCATTACGATTATGGTTTCGATGATTCATCATGGATGGTGATTTTGATATAGAAAAACAAGATCGCTGTAGAAAGCCAAAATTGTCGATCGCAAAAACTACTTCTATAACAAGCCATCGTAATTTGTTGGCTAGTACTTTGAATAACTCAAAAGTAAATAAACTGGGTTACATATTAATTATAACCTATAGAGTCGCTGAGCGGCAGTTTATCACTTAAGATTTGCTGCTTGAATAGAAAAATGAAAAGATTTTAGCGTTACAGTTGAACCCCGTTGAACATTTGATCAATAGCACAAATCCTAAACTTAAGAGATTTTAGGATATGTACAAACATTCTCATATATCCATGGTTCAAAGCGAATGCTCTAAGAGTTGTTCAATCAAAATAAAACCATTACTAAATAGAAAACGCTGCCGACATGACAAAGTGCTTCTTTAAAACGACAATGGTCGACCACATTTTAAGAAAGATGGTCTCGAAAGTTGTCTGAATGATGAACCAACGATAAAAATTTTAAACTTCGAAAAATAATTACATAACACTTTTCAGAACTTCGTGAATCGCTCTGAACGACACAGTCAAAATTGAATACTACGAAGGTTGTAATCGATAATGTCTAGTACACACCGAAATGATACTAATCTGCTTGATTAGTCAAGAAGATTTCAACGGAAATATTGAAATCGATATGGCTGCACTATAGAATCTGCAAGCAATAGCAATGAAGACGACTATACAGTTACCAATTAGCTATATATAAACCCAATAAGAACCAAATTGATTAAATATATTGGTTTTCAAAAACTTCGTATTCCCCTTGACTTGAATGAGCTCAGCGGCCACTAACTGGTAATTGACTATAAAGAAATTCTAAATCGATAGAAATGTTGAAACAAGAAGGACGTTTTGACACAATGCGTTGACTAACGGACCGAAAAAAGTAAAATTAGACAGCTAAACCTCATAATGGCGAGGAATCTCTTTCATCAATGGCCATTTAATTATCACCCTGTGGATCTCATAGAATGCTACCACTGGACTGATGATTGACATCCAAAACAAACTTAAAGACTGTTAAAAATGTCAACAAAACAAAACAAGTCAGATAACACAGCATATTAGCGAACCCGGGCTTTAGTACCGAGACACAAGATTAAAGATCTTCACATGGAACGTGGTGTTACTTAAAAATCCTAACAGATTTTTTAACCTTAACACTACCCTGGAACTCGTTACTCACCAAGGAAATTAATAAACTAAAATTGGAGACATATCTCCCAAGACATACAATCTTGAAGTTGAATTTCTCATTGGACCACAGGTTTTGTACCTGTGTTTGACTTCCAGTAGTCGATCATCGAATGTGTAAGCTCTATTAGCTCATGAGATTCACCAACCAGTCAATTAAATAAGTATATATACGTCTACTGAAGCCAACTTCAAGATTCATTTCAGGCTAAACACCTGAACGAAACTGCGACATGGAGAACAAATATGTACGATACATAATTCAAAGATACATAATTTGCTCACAAAAACATAAATTTGGAAACATGGCCACATCCTCGTAAATCATCCCGAATTGCCAAATTACCCGTTTATTGATTTCAAAATAGCAGGCTCGGGTTTTTCAAGACGTGAGATCGTATCGATCTTCAACCAAATTTCATAGGTAGTGGCCGTTACCTAGTTATGGCACAGGTACGGTAAAAATTTTCTTAAAAGTCGGAGAGAAGTGTCTTTTAGGCGTTGAACAACCAAATAAAACCCATAATGAAGTGGGTCTTAAGTATATAATCACTCAGCAACGATTTATCGGACTGCATCATACCTTAAGATCTCGGTCAACAGATTTTTTGGGCCAGGCCAGACATTTCTATGTTAACATTAATGCGGCACTCGCTTGGTAACCACAGGTTTGATGAAGTGATGAGGTTCAAAATGTTGGAACTCTCATTAATCATATGATAATAGCGTGGAGGAGGATATCAACGTCGTCTTGTTGCAGGAAATCGGACAATGTATCTTCCACTGAAATAGAAACATCCTGCAAATATGGTTAAGCTGAAATTGTATACAGATTGTTGGATCTTGACGGATGAGTACGAGAGCATATTAGGATCGAATGATACAACAATATTTTAAAAAAAGAGCCATCATACAACATAAGGAAAGCTAGCCCGTGATCAAATCCGATGAATTCAGATTGTTGAGACGATACGGACTACACAGATTACATTAACGCACTTTGTGCCATATTTGATTATACAATCCAACAAATTTAACTCAACTTTTTATCGTCCTTTCGTTAACAGAGAAAGGAGGGTGCTAGCTTTATCATTCAGATGTTCCAGACTCCCGTTGGTGACGAAAAATTACTATTGGGTATATCTAATGTGTATAAGTATGTGTGCTTGAACCATGAACCTTAGATGGCATTCATTGAGTTTCTGGATTAGTTTTACGCCTTCTTTAATTATTTATTATTACGCAATGCAGGAAATCTTCGTGAATATATACAACAATCGAGTAGTAAGACTGGTCCTTTTGCCACTATACACTATGGGGTTTCGCATTAAAAACCTGATCACGTGATTGAAAAGAACTCGGGGGTTTGATCCATATAACACACACATGATTCTCCCTCGAATGTAAGAAGCCATCTTTCGTACTCATCCGTCAAGGTCCAACTCTGACATCCATACATGACAACGGGTCTGACCAAGACTCTGTACAATTTCAGCTTGTCCGCATTTGCAAGATATTTTGATTTCAGAAGTGGACGTAGAGGATATAAAGCTGATCTCCCACACTATTATCGCGAGCAATGAGAGATCCAAGTTACATGAATCTCATCACTCCTTCAAACGTGTGGTTACCACTACTGAAATCAATTGCGTCTTGGTCTCGAAAACCATAGATCAGATATTTGGTTTTGGACTCGTTGATGTTGAGACCAACGGAAGTTGAATACTACTCCAGTGGATCAAGTATCTCGTTCACTCCGTTGTCATTTAATCCAATCACACAGATATCATCTGCATATGCAAAAAGTTGGTTGGATTGTCGGAATCGGATATTGTCTTGAGGTGTTTCACTGCTACGAAGGATGTATTCGAGCTTTCCAAACACCTGAAGTAATTGCAAAAGTTCTCGATAGCCTATGTTCTCAGCTTTGAGACAGCATTGTAACTGCGTTACTATCATTCTACACAGATGTACGTATTTGTTTGGTATTATAGATATAGAATATGTGGCAGGATACGATGAAAAGCACGTGGAAAACCCGAGATTTATGTGACAAAATGCTAACCGAAGTGAAAAGGACTGGGCAAACTATTCCACTATTGTACCTTTGATATATAAAAAATGCCATTGACATAAATAAGAGAGTGCATATAGACGGACAGTATCATGTTTATGAACCCAGACGAGTTCTTTATTATAGCGTGATTTATGGTACAAAATTCCAGTTTTATAACGCAAACGAATTATAATTCCATAAATAAATTTTACAATTAACTTGATAATTTATGCCGTTCAATTAATCAAATTGTGTTAACTTGTATTCTACCAAAAATTATTTTTATCATTTATCAACATGAATTCAAGTCAAAAAAATTTTTCAACTTAACCCAAATTTAATTATTAGACTTTTTTTGTTAATTTAATTTAATTCAATTAATGTTGTGTATCTACATATGAGTATGTGTATGTGTATGTCTGTGCAATAAATGGTTTAGTCCCAACGAAATGGTGTATAGTTGGTTACGTCATTTTCATCTGTATGTCTGTTTCTATCTTTGCAATCTGTTTATGGTTTAAGGCTCTCCCAACTCTTCCGCGGTTCGCTTATTTTCGCCCTACCTTACCCCATTACATAGTTAAATCGAGGACTGACGGTTATAGGTCCGATTAACGTAGAACCATCTGCACATTGCATAGATCCATACAGGCCTCTAGTCATGGAAGATGAGTTGCTCCTTAAATTCTGCACTCTGACAGAAGGTCATAGACGTATTCATGCACACCACCGATCGTAATCAAATGGTGAACATCCCCTTTCACATCCTACGCCGATCGGGATTCGAACCCGGTACCCCCAGCTTCAATTGCCGCAACTTGAACCACCAAAGACATCATCGCTTTCTGTTAGACGTGGCCTAGACTCAAAACGACCCCGACACTATGTATAGTAGTGTGTTTTGATTTTTTGAGAGAGCTCGAAATTACATTTTTTTTTGTGCATGGATAATTGAAATTTAATTTAATTTCCTCCAAATCAATAAAGTATAGAGATTAACTGTGAACATAACAACCGAAATACCAAAAAATAAATCGCGAATTATTGTCTTATTTGGGTCATGCGATATTTAACTGCTATTTTTGGATTTTCCTCTTTTTTTTTGGTTTATATTTCGGTTGATTGTAAATTTCAATTTCATTTTCATGTTTCGCTTATAAAACGCAAATTTTAGTTGGTTTTATGCTTGCTTGTAATGCTACATAGTATACAATGTATATGCAGAATGTTGTTGAGTGAAAGTTAACCTTAACGTATGTGGGGAGTACTTGAAATTTATAATACAACAAAAAACACGTATGCGAGACATTGAAAATACCATAGGTGATGTTAAATTGATTACATAAACTTGAATGGCGTAAAGAGGTTAGCTGAAGATGGATAAATTGGATGAGTAATTCCGGGACCACGATTCGTTTTTATTTGTTTCATTACATACATGACCCTATTTTTTTAACGTTCGCTCGTTCAAAAGCATTTTGATTTAATTTCTTCCATTTTCACCAGCACAGTAGTTCGGGAGGTACCGAGTAGGAATCCTGATAGGGGCGGGATGCAAAAGGGATTTTTCACCATCTGATTACGATCGGTGGAGTGAATGAACACATTTATGACTCCCTGTTGAAGTGCAGAATTAATGGGCCAACCCATCTTCCAGGTCAGTACTGTAGGCTGGCATAGAACTATGCAATGTGCAGATGGTTTTACATAAATCGGACCTATTCAACTGTTTTAGATCATGATGAAGTAACCGTACGAGCAATGTTCAGGAGTGTTAAGACCAATTTTTGGTCGTAATTATCGTCCCAGTAAACAAGCAATTCATAGTCTAGTAAAAAAATGTTAGTCTAAATATTCGCTGATTCATGTTTCCGTGTCAGTAGGCGACTTAATCTGGTTGGACCGCTATGGGCAGACAACTCGTAAAATAACAAAGTTTAAAAATATCAACAAAAGAAACAAAATCGGATACCGCCAACACAAAAACGAGCCCCCGCTTAAGTACCCGGACACGAGATTAAGGATCGGCACGTTATAGTTCTCCTTTGCATAGCATACAAGTGACTGTCGTACATACGGATGAACTATGAAACATCTCTTAATGTACATCAGGTATTCCTAGATTTCAAGCATATTAAAACCGATGCAGTAAGATAGTTGACACGGTACGGGCCTTTTAAAAACGAACCAATGCTGTCGATTCTTCGGCATCTCAAGAATTGGGCATCGCTCAAACAAGACTTTGGCGAATTTTGCAAAAGGATCTTGGTTTGCACCCTTATCAGATCCAGTTAGCTCCAAGAACTAAAGCCACTTGATCATATGAAGTGACGTATACGTACTCGGGTAAGGGTCTGGAAATGTTGGAAGAAGATAACCAATTTCATCGCAACATGGAGGTGTTATTGAACCGTTTTTTTTCGTTGATCAAAATAAGCGTCATGTTAACGTTGTTTCTTTGGTCCATTGCATGAGCAAAACATTAATTAACAATCGACAATTTGAGGAGCGTGTTATATCAAGAAAGAGTCCTGTGGACTGGCCGCATAGATCGAATGGTTTAACACCTCTTTAACTTTTTTTATGGGGTTACGTTGATCTGGTCGCACACTGATTCATTGGTCTATGCCTGATATTTACTTTGCCATAAATATGATTTGCCATTTCATAATAAATAGACTTAAGTCAGGCCAGAGCAACACTTCCAAATTGTTGAAATTTGTTATCAAAATAATGGTTCTGATTGCCAGACTCATCGTTCATTACGTTCATCTTACGGTCGTCATAATCTTCCATCAAAGTGATTAATTCGGTTAACTATGGATCGTTTCCGCACCACGTATACTCTAAATAATATTCAACTAGTAACAAGTCGAACAGTGCATACCGAACAAGTTGAGGAAAACCAAAATCAATCAATTCGACGTTGTTCTTAACAAAATAAGATCTGTCCATCCACCTTATGAAAGATTTTATCTAAGGATCTTGGATTACGTGCTCATAAAATCCAACTTGTGCAGGAATTAAAGCCACCAATTCGACCAATTGGCTGAAGCGCAAATTGATGTTGATGTTGATTTTCCAAATTAAATTTATTCAGCGATGAAGCTCACTTTTGGTTGAATGGGTACGTGATTAAAAAGAATTAAGGATCAAGATAATCCACAAGCCCTTGCCAAAACACCATTACAGCCAGAAACAAGCATCGTTTGTGGGCATCATTGGTCCATATTTCTTCAAAATCGAATTGACATAATTTCTCTCTTTTTTACCCCGATAAGCTGGAATTAATCATGCTGATATATGGTTCTAACCAGATACTGCATTTGATGAAAGACTAATTTCACGTATAATGGTCCTGTTAATTGACTACCAAGATCGTGTGATCATAACTCCATTAGATTAGATTCTTTGGTGATATGTTAAGTCACTTGCCTACGCCGATAAACCAGGGACGATTGAACACTTAGAATACAATATTCGGCGAGTTATTAGCGCGATATACGGCCCTAATTGCTGCAAAGTCCGTGAAAATTAGATATCCAGATCACGTCATCTACGCGAGTCATACCTGCTTCATGGCCGAAACCATATGCAAGCAATAATGGCATAATGCGTTTACGCCTTAACAAGAGTGAGCTCCAAGGAAAAACTTTCGAGTTTCTGATTAACTATTTTGATCAGCTTATGGTTATCATATATGATTAATTTTATATTGAAATCTATCAAATCCTCACTTCTTTCTCAAAGTTATTTAAAAATGAACTCAAAGGCTTCTCTTCGCTATACTCTATCCCTACCACTGTACCTGACGTCTTTATAGTGAAATAAACGTTTTCGAGCGCCTCAAGTTCAGTTTCGGTCAAATTTATATCGGTATACTACAAGTTATAGAGTTTGTCGACCTATCATCCGCGAATGCCTCAGTCTTCTTCCTAAGAGTTTACCTCAACGCTGTAATTGATCACCCTATCCCTGCTTTTTCCAGGAGCCACTGAACAGTGGAATCCTTCCTGACTAGTTCGTCCGGTTTACTATTCCAGAACACCCTTTCATAGTCGGGCTGTTGAAATGCTCATCTATCTCATTAACACCTAACGCCACCTTCGACGTAAGTGAATCTGACATAGAGTGTGATATCTATTGAGAATACCACATTATATCTCAACCAGTTCAAGACTCAACCAGTTCAGGATTCTTTGAAAAAACACAAAATTCGAAAATTTGCCAAATTTTCAGTGACTTAATTATGTTCGAATGTCCTGTATAAAACGCTGAACTACCCCTAGTGGCCCATTCAAAAACAATTGCAAGAGTTTTTTGCAGTTACAACTTGATTATTATCAAATGTGATTCCTGAGACAGCTAACCCTATACATCGTTTGCATGAGTAAGTATTTCCATCCCCTCCCATTTCAGTTCCAATATCAATCTATTATTTACTATACTCAATGGTAGAGATGATAGTGCGTCACCCAAGAGACTACCCTTCATATTTTCTTTGTAACTCTTCCGCTCGGAGTTCATAATACTACTTTCAAGCATTAATCCATATCCAGGGTAGTCCGCCTTTATAAGAACCAAAACCTCCAACCATGACATTATTAAAGATTCTCTCAATATCGAGAAATGTCACCAAAGTATTCAATGTAAGTGGTTTATCTATCATACACATCAAGCTATAGAGAACAGTAGGCAAAACAGTGTCTACTTACAGTAGGCATGGTGAAACCAAATCCGTAGGTATCGCGCACGACCTTCGCTCGAGTGTGTACCTCTAGTAATCTTTCCAGATCAGGCACTGTAAGCCATGTGACTCCTCGTCTTTTGGAAAGAAGATTACACTGACTTGCCTTCATTTGTTCAATGAAGATGTAGACATTTTAGACAACCTGCAAAGATGACCACCAGCCGAGGAGGGTTGGCAGATAGTGGCACAACCAAAATACATCATATGATGAGATGGCCGGAGAACGTTAACTTAATGTACTCAAGTTGAATAAATTCATTATATGAACACTTTTGTGAAAGGGTTATTGGGTAATAACCCAACACACTTTTTAAACGGAGAAGATGGAGTGCGGATGGATCAGTATACTGTATCTACACTGCTTTTCCAGCAAGATCATCGTAACTGCATTTTCTGTGACAGTCCTGATCGAGAGCGATGGGAGCAAAATTTTCATCGAAACCAAAAAAAACAATTACCGGCATTGTTGGGCATTCACGCAAGACACGGAGAAGGAGAGACGATTACCCACTTTTAATGCTCCTGTTCAGCATATTCCCTTCAGAAACTCTTTAGGAGGTCAGACCAATTCCAGAACTGAGATCATAAACGTTTTGGGGACAATTGAGCTTGAATGACGTGTATGCAGGCCCGCATAATTCCGGAATATTATTCATACTCATTTATTTTATATTGGATTTTATATATTCCAACAATGTACTATGAAAGCAACATACCTAACCGCCCAGGTGGCGCAGTGGTTAAAGCTGAGGCAGTTGGAGTGGAAGATATCGAGTTTGAATCTTGATAGGGGCAAGATGCAAAAAGGAATTGTTTACCATCGATCGTTTGACCGGTGCAATCGGTGGTGTGAATGAACACATCTGGATCCCCTGTTGAGTTTAGAACTCATGGGCCGTCCCATCGTCCATGCCAGTACTATAATAGGCTGACATGGAGCTATGCAATGCGCAGATGGTTCTTCGTTAATCGGATCTATAGGCGTACATATAGTGGTATCACAACATACCATCGCCGGTCTAAGTGTGCGGTAGCAGCTACCCAGAAAAAAAAGTAACATACTTTTATGTGGGATCCGTTCACAACTGCATATTTTAAAATGACATTGTTTGAAACGGCATATTCCAAAACGGCATAAGGTTCAAAATGACATTTTTTAAAACGGCATTTTTCAAAACTGCATAAGGTACAAAACGGCATATGGTTCAAAATGACATTTTTTAAAACGGCATTTTTCAAAACTGCATAAGGTACAAAACGGCATAAGGTTCAAAATGACATTTTTTAAAACGGCATTTTTCAAAACGGCATAAGGTACAAAACGGCATAAGGTTCAAAATGACATTTTTTAAAACGGCATTTTTCAAAACTGCATAAGGTACAAAACGGCATATGGTTCAAAATGTCATCTTTCAAACAGGATAAGGTAGAAAATGAAATTCTTAATCGATGACAATGAAATATACTATGGTATTATACATATTTTATATACATTAAACTTATACAATTGATTATAGCTTATTTATATGAAAGAAGAAAGTATTCCTTCACTAAATATATTAAATTTGATTCGGTACAATTATATTCTTTATAATATGTATTGTAATATATTGAAATATATATTTTACTCCTTCACTTAAATGTTTAAACAAGTCTCGGATATATTACGATGACGAGGATATAGAAAGCAGAAGTTTTGAATTTCTTGTTGTATATTATTATTATACAGGTATATGAAAATAACCAAGGCGTAATAAAATACGTAATATTTTTATTATTTTTCTAGTAGTTTTTGTCATATTCGTAATTATTGGCAACAATGCATCAAAATGATTTTTATGAATGTTGTTGCTATTTTTATTGTATTATGAGGTTATATAAATGTTACTTTGTGTCTTATGCCGCTTTGTACGTTATGTCGTTTTGAAAAATGTCATTTTGAACCATATGCCGTTTTGTACCTTATGCTGTTTTGAAAAATGCCGTTCTAAAAAATGTCATTTTGAACCTTATGCCGTTTTGTACCTTATGCAGTTTTGAAAAATGCCGTTTTAAAAAATGTCATTTTGAACCATATGCCGTTTTGTACCTTATGCAGTTTTGAAAAATGCCGTTTTAAAAAATGTCATTTTGAACCATATGCCGTTTTGTACCTTATGCAGTTGTGAAAAATGCCGTTTTAAAAAATGTCATTTTGAACCATATGCCGTTTTGTACCTTATGCAGTTTTAAAAAATGCCGTTTTAAAAAATGTCATTTTGAACCTTATGCCGTTTTGTACCTTATGCCGTTTTGAAAAATGTCGTTTTGAAATATGCTATTTTGAAAAATGACATTTTAAAATATGTCAGTGTGACCCGGACCCCTTTTATGTATAAAGAAGCCCATACAATTTTGAAATAATAACTCATGCCTGAACATAAATCCTTCTTTATCGATTAAATTTTGCACTGATACAGGAGGAGTACCCACCAAAAAGCGAAGTTATACTACAGCTGGTTCACTTGTTATAAATAATTATATTTCGAATCATTCGAGAAGTATCTATAAATAAAATCGCCCTCGTTTGTAAAGAATTAAATCTACCCAGACCAACGATATACGAGTATATATCGACACACGGAATTGAACAAGAGAAGTGGTCTCTCACCATAGCAGCAACAGGAGCATCATCTCACATCCTTTATGTCATTTTCTCTATAATTTAAATATTTGATTGTGACAAAAGTGAAGTCATTGTTTAATTGTGATTTTTGTAACCCTTTAAAATTGACAAAATATCATTGCGATTTTATGTAGATGTATATCGTATATAAAGGGTTTCACAATAAGAGGTTTCTCGGCTGGCAATGAACGAAGCATGAACGAAGTTACAATATATTATATACAAAGCAAGCAACACGATTCATTGGTGACCACGACGGGCCCTGTTTAGGGAACAACACGTCAATACCTTCTGAAACAACCTCCCGATACCCAGGAAGTTCGTTTCTTGTCGCAACAAGCCTAATCACTAAGCGGGCAAAAGCAGGCACCCCAACGCATTACGGCATCTTTCATCATAATCAAAAAACGAGGGGGGAATTCACTTTCGGGGGAGTAATGTGGTGTTCAGAGCAAATTAAATAAATCGCAAATTAGCTCTCACCGCCACACGCAATTAATAAAATCGATATTTCGAGTTAAGTTTTTATAATTCACTAGTACCGTCGCTCCACGACTATTCTTATATATACGAATCGCACAGTAAGAACTTCAAGTCCGGTAAGAATGTGGTCGCGGATACGCTTTCACGCACGACCAACGAAATAGCAACTGTCGAAAATAACTTCGAGTTCTCGAGTACGACAAAATGATCTAAGCACAAACAGCAGAGAATTTACATTCTGGTTCCGAATATCACACAAATTCCAACATGAGACTAGAGCTTTCCAAACTACCTGGTTTCGATATTTACTGCGAAACATCAACATCCGACCATATATCGCAGGAAAATTATGCAAAACGAATATATATGACACTTTACATAACATATTACATCCGGGTATCTGTGCCACTCGTAAACTGATCACAGCCCGCTTCTTTTTGGCCTAGTATGAACAAAGATGTGAGCCATTAGGCACAATCCTGTTTATCCTGCCAACGATCAAAGATTCAGGGACATACAAAATCGCCTTCACGGTCTTTTCGAAATTCCACCTGGACGATTCGAACACATCCACTTAGACATTGTTGGACCGTTTTATATTCTTACCTGTGTTGATAGATTCACACGCTGGCTCGAAGCTTATTGCATGACCGATATGTCTGCAACAACAATTGCTACGACATTTGTTCACAATTACGTATCACGATTGGGCGTTCCACTTGACATAACGACTGATCAAGGAACGCAAGCTGATTCCAAATTATTTACTGAATTAACGAAAATACTTGGCTCTCATCGTATACGAATGACAGCCTATCACCCGCAGGCTAATGGCACGGTTGAACGATTTCACCACCAACCTAAAGCTTCTCTCAAGGCCAGAGGCAATAACCTTCCAATCATTTTACTTGGTATTCGAGCAACGGTTAAAAAGATCTGAAGTGCTCACCAGCTGAGATGGTCTACGGTCAGACAATCAAACTGCCCGGTGAGTTCTGCCAACAACCGACACAGTCATAGATCAGTTCCGTTCCACCATGCAAAATCTCATCCCAATATCAACTATAGACAAACGAAACAAAACGATATTTTTGTTCCAAAATCACTCGAAAATTGCGATTATGTCTTTGTTAGGGTTGATAGAGTGCGAACTGGGTTGCGAACTCCTTACGATGGGCGTTACAAAGTTATACAACGTTTACGCAAACCATAATTCCAATGATTAAATATCAGCAACGAAACGATATAAAACAGTCCGGTTTAACTCTCCACAAACACATTACACGATTACGTAATTCGACTACAGCATAAATGAAGTTACAATATATTATATATACAAAGCAAGAAACAAGCTGCAAGACCAAATCCAATTATCGGACTTGATCTTCGCTCGAATGTGTATCTCTACCAATCTTTCCAGAGTTTGAGATACAAAGATGGCACTGTAATAGGTTTTAGGTCTGTCGGATAGCCATTTGAGTTTTTCCGTTTCATCCGGAATGAAGGTAACCTACAAAGGTTTAGACAACCTACAAGATATCTATGCCGAGGAGGATTGAGAGTTCGGAACTCAGCTTAAATACAGCAATTGATGAGTTGGCCCAAGAATGTTCACTTGAAGTACTCAAGTTGAATGAATTCATAATATGAACACTCCTTTTGTTGTTTTTCCGTAATAATCCAGAGGAAAAGAGTATTGCTGGTGTACTAGTTAGCTGTAATCTACACTGATTGCGCTAACGAGCTATGATTAATGATTTTTTATGGCCGGAATTGGAAAAAGTTGATGTGGACGACGTTTATTTTCAGCAAGATGGCGCTACGTGCCACACAGGCTACTTATTATCTCTCCAAGAGGAGATCACAATTGGCCACCACCGAGATCTTGAGATTTAACACCTTAAGACTTTGAGGGTCCAAGTCCTATGCCAATGTTCCAAGATCGATTCAAACCCTTAAAAATGGAATATGTGAAGTTATCGAGGACATCGAGCCGCAAATGTGCGAATTGGTTATTGACAATTTCATAAAAAGGATACCACTTATTGGAAAACTCTTTGTGTATGTATTTTGAACCCGATTGACAAAATAAATTTTCATTTAATTTTTCCAAAAAACCAAACAACAACATATACAGTTCATAAATAAAAGTACGAGTGTGTATACACGAGGATATATCCAACCATATGATAGTGTGAGTCAGTATATAGAGGCAGAGATATAGGTACATTATATATGATCGAGACAATATCTGGAAGGGATATATGTAGCTGTCTGGTTTTTGTATATATATATATATATAATATGTCTCTAGTATTGAATTATTTTATAAAATTGTCTGCAAAGGGTTGAAAATTGTGCATTCACAGAACAAACAAAAAAATAAAATTTAAATTTTGGATTTCTTCCTCGTCCTCTTATACACAACATCTGATTCGTGTGCGCGTACTCGAGAGATGGAATCACATAGAAATAAATGTATGGATGTACACACAATACATATAATGTATGTGACTGTCTGGCAACATATATATATATACATACATAAATACACATCGAACGGAGCAGGGAAACAATACTGTGCAACGAAACCAGTTTGGAGGGAAAAAGGAGCACTTCTTCGATAGACACTTTGGGATTTTATTATTATTGCCCGCGCTTTTGTTGTTTTACTATTATAGAAAATTTAAATTTGATTTCGTAATTTTCTTTGTCTATGTGTGTGTGTGTGTGCTCTCCTCTTTCAGTCGCTTCGTTTTAGGGATAATAATTCACAAGAAAATGGGAAGACGACTGGATAATAAAAGATCCTTAACAATGTATATAGTAAATTACTTATAAAAACAATAATAATGATAATTTTATTTGGTGAGTGTTATCTTCTCGTTGACGACGAGATGAAAAATGGAAATGGAGAATATTTGTCGCGTGGAAATTTATTACGCGGATGATTGACAATGATACGAAAACATACATAATAGATTCTATATATAGTATCGATTTGTTTTTTTTTTTTTTTGAGTGGAATGAGTCAAACAGACAAACTTTATTTATATACTCGTATATAAAATCTTCTTAGATTTTGACAAGATGATGATGACGATGAGAGCACAGACACAAAAATAATAATAACATGTATTAAATTTTTTTCAAACCTCTTCAATATATAGCATGGAGTGAGTTGTAAAGACGTCCCCAAAAAAACTTTATATTACGTAATCATCTTATAAGAGTGGGCGGGAATTCTCAGTCTGACGTGCAAGGAAATAATGAAAAACTGAAATCAATATTATATAAGAAACTGAAAATTTTTTGTTTTGCAGAGTTTTACTATTTCCTCCAACGACGTCTTTTGTTAAACTTGTTGAATAAAAAAAACTTACTCGCACTCCTCGGTATATACATATACCTTGCATATATGTAAAGGGTGATCCAATTAGAGCTCCTGGAAGTTTTTGAAATTAATGGTTTAAGTAAGTTTAGTACTGGCTCTTAGATGATTCCAGCACTCTTTCGAGCATTTTGGCGGATATTCTGTTAATTACGCGCGTTTTGTTCGCTTTTAACACAGAAATCGATTGTGGTTTATCAATATAAACAAGTGATTTCAGATACCCCTATAAAAAGTAATCTAACGGCATCAGATCACAAGATCTTTGAGGCCAATACGCGAGTCTTATTCTTAATGTGATGTTTTCTTTAAAATTTTCTTTCAATAAATCGATGGTCAGGCCTTCTATAGCGTTTTAAAGAAATACGGTCCGGTAATGAATCCTGCTCATAAACCGCACCAACAGTGAATTTTTCAGGAAAGATTGGAAGCTCTTTGATCTTTTCTTTGGCTGTTCATCACCCCACATTTTTTTTAGCCGTGTCAACAATCTGACTCTATCGGTTTCGATTACGAACCAGCTTTCATATTGTTGATAAGAATTATAAGATGCCAAATCGCTATCTACGCCGTGGAGCCATCGTCGCCACCAGCGATCTTTTCCCCTATTGAAAGGCGGCTCTTCCTTTAAAGATCGCTGTATCATTTGGTTCGGATCAGCAAAACGGGACCAAGCAAGCGTACTCGATGACCTTTAATTTCATGCACAATATCAGGAATTCGCATTAAACTCCTGACCTCGTGATTTAACAGAACTTGGTATGTTTTGGGACATACATCACACACACACATTATTCTTCTCTCAAATGTTAGAAGCAATCTTTCGTACTCATCCATCAAGGTCTAGCTCTCACATCCATACATGACAACGGGTCTGATCAGATATTTTGATTTCAGCAGTGGACGTGGAGGATTTAAAGCCCGATTGCCAGCGGCAAGGGGAACCTTAATATCCTCTTCCACACTATTATCGTGAGTAATGAGAGATCCAATATACTTGAATTTCATCACTTTCATGGTATTCATAAATATACAAGCGCATACCAAAGTCTCACTCTGTTTGTTGGCGTATCCATTCAGCCAAAAATGAGCTTCATCGCTGAACACAATTTTTCGAAAACAAAATGGATCAACTTAGAGCTGTTCCAACACCCATAAACCTAATCGATGACGCAAAGCATGTCAACTGGCTTTGATCATGATGAATTATGTAAGCATGATCTCTCTTCAAAATATGCCACAATGTGCCATATGAGAGCTTGAGAACCACGACGAATTGATTGATTGCGGTTTTCACGTACACTTTCAGCTCAGCAGCAATATGCACATTATATCGTCTTGTATACGCCTCGCGAACAGTGCGTTCAGTTGGACAATTATGAACACCATTAAGTGGTCGAAGAGCAAAAAAACAATTTTTCACTGAACACTTTTTTTATAAACATTGTTGGATACCTCCCATTGGATCACTCTCTATATAGAAATAGAGTGTTATTAAAACTTGTGAATTACATGATTTAATATCTTACCCCCTGTCTCATCTCTGCTAGTTCCCGATTCACCCTCAAAAGATATTAACTTATGTATACAAGACTGTAATGTGTGTATATAAAATAATCAACTTCCATTTCTATTGCTGCTAACAAAACAAAATCTCTATAAATCTTAAAAATTTCGTAGACGTTAAAAAATCAACAATAATCTTAAGAAAACTCTACGTCTGTATACAGTGAATACTGAATAATGTGTATATGATTCATTGTGAACAGCATCGCAACGCCAATTTTATGGCATTTCCGTTGAGGATCAAAACAATGTAAATGTAAACGAAAACCAATAATTATATCGACCATTGGATTGGATGAGTCATCGAGAGGAATGTACATATAAGATGATAAAGAATATATAAGATTTGATTAAAATTCTTAATTCTTAGAATTTTGATATATTACAGTGGCAAATAGGCGCCAAAATTTTAAGAATGTTGGTTTAATTCTTACTATTCGGACGATTGCTATATGTTATATATGGTTTTGATATTCTGTCAGATTCCATTGAGCTCATCCTTCAGAAGTCGCCAAATGCTGAATTCGTTGTGGCAGGTGATTTCAACGTCCACAATGACAACTGGCTTCCATATTCGAAATCCATTACACCGGCTAGTGAGGCGGCCGAAATTTGCGGCTTTAAACCATCTTACATAGCTTGTGGATCAACCTACCAGAATTCAAGCTCGGGTCAACGATACAGGTCATCTCCTGGATCTATTTTTAACATCTCATGCGGAGAAATACAATATCTTCGTGGGTTCTCCTTTGAGGAATTCTGACCATCGACTTATTACAGCGGAGTTTCCAACGTCGTGGACTAGTCAAGAGAGAGTTCACCCAAAACGGCGATTGTAACACTTTAAAAATGTTGACTAGTTAGGAATGAACAAGTTCTTTCAAGAGTTCGAATGGCGTTCTTGCTTTGCCTTCGGTAATAGTGACCGGGCAGCTATTCTGGTGTCTACTGTCATTCTCACAGGACTGGAACAGTTCATTCCTTCCAGTGTCTCTAAGCCAAAACAATTTAACAATAATTGGCATAATACGACTGCACGAAAGCAACCGCTCTTAAAGAAGCCTGTCACCGCAAGTATCTTCAAAACCCGACAGTTGAACATCTATCCGAATTCAAGATGGCTAGAAACATAGCAAGACGAACGATATCCAAAGCTAAACTTGAATACGAAAAAAAGGTTAGAGCAGAGTTGCGGCAGATTTTAGATACCACCAACAGCAATCGAACGTTTCGGTCATTTGCTCGTAAAGTCGAGGAAAACTTTTTGGAAAGTAGGAAATCGTCTATACCGCCTCTCAAAGATGGAGACAGTATTTTTTCCACTGCCGATGAAAAGGCTAATCTATTCGCTCGAAAATTTGCTGCTAACTCCAACTTAGCTCAATCAAATTCAAAACCTCCGCAAGTCAGCTCGTCGATGCGCCGCATTAGATTTCGACCTAGAGTTATCGCCAAAGTTCTTGCAAACATTAACCCCAACAAGTCAGCCGGTCCGGATGGTATTCCCCCAGTTGTACTCAAATATTGTTGTAAATCCTTGTCAAAGCCACTCTTATGTTTGTTCCACCGATCTATGTCTTCTGGCATTTTTCCTTCCATTTGGAAAATTACAAACGTACATCTCTAATTATTTGGAAGATCACCACCTAATTTCAGATTGTCAGTATGGTTTTCGCCGAGGACGCTCAGCCGGAGACTTAATTAACGTCATCACTGAAAAATGTAACAGGTGTATCCATCAATCTGGTGAATCACAAGTCATTTCAATTGATATTTCGAAAGCATTCGATCGCGTGTGGCACAAGGGTTTACTGTGGAAACTGAGGGCAGTTGGCCGGTTCTTTAATTCTATGGGTTGAGAATTTTTGTTTCTGTCGTAAAATCCAAGTGGTGGTGGATGGCACGACGTCCATTCCACATTCTTTAAACGCTGGAGTCTCTCAAGGATCCGTCCTTTATCCAACTCTTTTTCTAATTTACATCGATGATCTTCTATCATCAACCCTCAATCCAATATATTCTTATGCTGATGACAGCTCACTCTCCTACTCATACTGCTTACCTTCTTCTTCATCGCGAAACGATGTTCACGCAGAAAGAATTGCTATAAAGGATCGCCTTAAGCGTGATCTCATTACAATTCTGGAATTGTGTGAAGCCAACAGGGTTCAATTCAATCCCAACAAATTTCAATCCTGATCCAATAGATGTCTTGGATTTCTTCGACGATGTAAGTTATATTTTACACCATCTGAAACACTTTCAATTAACAAGACCTATATAAGACCTAGACTAGAGTATAGTTCTCACATTTGGGCTGGAGCACCAAAAACACATCTGGCTGCACTCGATCGAGTCCAAGGCCGAGCATCTCGAATGATCGCGGATGTAAATTTATTTTATAATCTCGATTCTCTTTCCCACAGGCGGAATGTGGGTGCTTTATGAGTGTTGTACAAATACTTTCATGGTCATTGCTCATCGGAACTTTACGAACTTATGCCTGGTTTATCAAGACCCATGCGCAACTTAAGAAGACCTTTACACAGATATAATCTGGAAATTAAATTCGCCAGGACCAATAGGTTCCAGAACTCGTTTTTTGTTCGAAGTGCGCGAATGTGGAATGAGCTGAATAGTGGAGCGTTTCTCTTGGCGTATAATTTACAGAGATTTCAACTTAATATCAAGAGTATGAAACTAGAAGACTAAAACCCTTATTCCTTGAGTCCAAAAACTTTCATCCTTCCTAATTCCTTCGCATCCTTATGATTACTAGTGCTGTGTGTTTGTTGTGCAAGAAGAATCATATTAAGGATAAATATACGATGCTAAGTGCTACATAAACTTAAAAAAAAAAAATACACAGTACATATAGCAATCATCCGAAATTAAACGTACTTAAACGTAATACATGAAAAATAGTGTTGCTTGCCACGACGAATGTCAAAAATGCTTTTAAATCTGCTAAGTGGTCGAATATGTTGGTGGCGCTAACAAACACTTTCTATATTCCAACTACCTTTTGCGGTTACCTTCAAGAGAGAATGCTTCTCTTCGAAAGCACGGAATAACACTTAAAAAAAATCACAGTAAGTGTTGCCCAAAGGTATATCCTCGGCCCTGTTCTATGGAATGTGTTTTATAATGGTAAATTGCGCATGGAAATGCAAGATGATGCTTTCTTGGAACGGTATGCAGTCGATATCGCGGCGGATATAATCACCCGAAATACTGATTACACAAAGCAGACCCTGGTCTGCAAAAAAACAGAACTTGTTCTGCTTACTGGGAGACAGATAGCGATCGACTTGCTGTTGCAGGTGCGCCTGGATATTAAAGCTTAATTTTGGGCAGCAGATTACACACTCCTCGGAAAAAGCAGATAAAGTCACTCTTTGCCAGTGTATATAAATGTCGTGGCAAATGTCGAAGATCGAAGGGCCAGAAAACGGAGATTGTTGATTTCGGTGACCAACTGAATCCTTCTTTATGGGTGAGAAAAATAGGCGGATACACTATACGGATTGAGCAATACAGGAAAAAATCAATTAGAATTATTTTTTATAAATCCTGACTCTCCAGCTCATTTTGTTCTCCGTATACAACTGTCGTTATAGTAATTCCGTTTTTGGAAAGAATATGCTGGTCATGCCCACATTAAGTATTTAATAGTTCTTCACATTACTCGCAGTTAACATTATTCAAAATTTTCATTCGGAATATATGGTAAAGGCAAGACAGGAAGATGCAGTCAAGTTGACAGTGAACATTCGTTTTAATATCCATGTGTCTAAGGGTGTCCAGTAAAATCTGACTTCATTCAAACCGACATAAGGTCATAATTGTTTTCCATCAAATAAGTTTCGAGAGAGGAGTTGTTGTCAATTCCTTTTAAACCAGCAACAGATTCAACGAACTATCCAGTTTATTTTCAACCTATATAGCTTAGCATGTATAGTCTGTTACCAGAACGATACCAGCATATTTTTCCATCCGTAGAAATAATAATGTTTCCGATCGAGATAATATAGGTTAATGTAGTCCCATTTATGCGGTTCGATGAAGTGGTACCTGACTGTAGAATGCTTAGCTCCTGCCATACCCCATACCTAAACAAACAAGTTTTTTCAAGTGGTTCAGCGATTTCAACTCCAGATAGATGACAAAGTTTGAGACTTAACCCCATCCCTTCAGTGCGGTCACCGTAGTTGTATCACTATACCTATAACTTTATCTTTTAGCTGCGAGGATCATAGCACTGAAGCACGTTATTACACTCGTATGATTTTCAAAAATGCTCTAAATGCAAATCCCTTATTTCACGTAGATAACAGGGTATCGATGGTCTGAAAGAGTTACCTCATTAAGGATCTTTTAATTTGTTCTCACTTAGAATGAGGCACGAGTAATTTCAAGTATTTCCTGTCAAGTACCCACATTTTAAATCACCAGCTCAATTACGCAGATAAATATCTCTTGGATCTATAACCGAGGTGATCCAGCAATCGTCATCTGAGTTGCATCGTTTGCAGCTGTTCCTCTAATTTAACAACGACTGTTGTTAATCAGTGCAACAAATTTCATTAAAATGTCGCCAACGTTACAACTAATCCCCGTTTAAATACCCCGAAACGAGATTAAGGACGGCATGTGGAACGTGCTGCCCTCAACGAGTAATTTGAAAAAATGTCAGCTTTTAAGATCTACCAATTCGAATTGTTAAGAGAAGTTGAGAACCCAATGGAAATTTGAGTTGAAAAGTTGAGAACCCAACAGAAACAAACGATGCAAAGTGTTGCAAAATCTCAAGGTACCTCTCATCGAACGCCGTGTAGAAGAACTGAGAATATCTCAATCATGGTTTTTAAATTTCTTTTTATAATTGTATTTTTACTCGAATTTACAGCACGTATCATCATTTGGATCGACGCCATATTTTATTGGACGATACAAGAGGCAATGCTTTAAAAGTTACTGGTAATCGCTATCGGACCATGTTGGAAGCTTTCTTATGTCCGAATTGGTCAAACCTTTGGAACAAGTGATTCTAACAGGACAAATTCCCACGATACTCTGGTTTGACTCCTTCCGATTCTTTTCACGAAACTATAGAAATATATACGAGAGTTGCCGTAAGTTTTTAGAAAATGACAATACTAGTGTTTTCCAATGCAAATCTCTATGTCAGTCAAAAAGATCAACATTTTTGGAGGTTATGTTTCTCGGAAGTCATCTGTCAGTTCCCATCGCAATATTATTTTTTATTAACTTGAAAAATTAAATCCAGTGGAAGTATCTGTTGTGCCAGAAAACATCGATGCTGTGAGAAAACTCATTGGACAGAATTTTCATGTGACTTATCGTGAAATCGATTCATGCCTAGGCATTAGTAACACCAACATACATACGGTCTTACATGAACATTTAAAGGTTGTGAAAGTTATATGTGCATGTTAGATTCTACATTTGTTGGCAGACGCACAAAACAAGGTTCGTGTCGATTAGTGCCGCCAAATGCTTGAAAAATTCGTTGGAGATACTTCCAAAAACGTATATAAGATCATCGTGACAGTTGAAATGTCATGGATATGTATACGTATGACTCGGAAAGAAAATAGACATCAAATGTTTTAGTCTTGGAAGTTAAGAGCGTTACGAAGCATAAACTGTTCTTGTGGCTACTGTGGCTTTTGAAAATCAACAAACAGACAATTCAGCTTAGGATACCACCATTTGTTTGCCCGAGGTTTTTAATTAATTCATCCGCCTTACACGCCGACTTGGCACCTAATGAATTCTTCCTGTTAATATAAAACAGACGGGATGATGTCTAAGCCCGGAATTTATTTGCTCCATCGTCACAAGGCGATCCGGGTCGTGATATTCCCGATCATCTGCTTTAAAGAGCAAGCTCAATGAATACACAAGTGATCTTGTCACAGTCTACTGTAAAGAATATGTCTATGTAGTCATAGGTCAAATCATAGGTATAGTAGCACTCAAAAGCTGGTTCGAATCAAACCGAGGACAATCCAATATTTGTATGTTATTTTCGGAGAGCGAGAGATGTTATCATTTCAACGCCTCAAGTCATAGTAATAGTCGATTTTAGCTTGAGAAGAGATAGCACTATGCAACGAGCGAATCAACATCAGGATAATACAGCGTGAAGCATTGAAACATTTCGAATTATACTAAACCGAAATTTATGCACCACTGCATTGACTGTTGCCAGGAGAACGGAAAGACCAGTGATTTGTATAAAAGCAGTGTTAAATTGCCGCATTGGACAAGTTTAATGTTAACCAGTGAAGTGACGACTATATAGTGATATAGCCCCCACCAGTGGCAAGCGGCTAATCTTTAACAATTTATTGTGTGGAATAAAGAAAGTGAAAGCTTGACTAAATTCTGGTCGGTTTTAATTTTGATTCTCATAGGAATTGTCAATCCGGATACGAACCGTGAGAGTCGTAACTGGTGTCAGAAGTGGTATTATTGACAAGTAATAAGCTTATAGTCATTCCCAACTAAAGAGGGAGCTCCGTCGACAGAATGCAGAAATTGGTTCTCAGGTTGCGGAACATAATGAAAGAAGTGGAGTAAGATCCAGCGATAAAGCCGAGTTTAGAGCGAAATTAGAGCCTAAAGAAGAATACAATCAATGTTGTAGGCGCGACTTTCTCAACAAGTGGGCATAGTAGTGGGCTGAAATGTTTGGTCCCAGTAGATACTGTATACATTTATCACTCTACAATATAGATTAGGTGCAACGTCGAATAGAAGTAAGCTACTCGAATCTGGTAATTATTACGATACCAAGTCGGCACTGGTAGGGCGTCAAAGCTGTTCGGCAACAGTGGCCTCGGTTAATATCATAAAAACTATGTGTCCAGCCAGACAGTAGGTTGTATATACAAAACATATATCCTGAATATACATACATACATACATACATACAAAACCTCCCCAACTTCTTATGAGTGTATAGAAATATTATTATATATAGGTTCTCGTACCTTTCGACAACCGACCGACCACTTTCATTCAATTATATACTTTATATACACTAACAGACGTACGTATGCACATTTTCAATTTAACTTTTCGATAGATTTTTACATGTAGAGTGAAAATTATGTTACTGAATTTTAATGTTTTATGTATATGCGTTTTGATTATTTCTGGTTATCATACCTTTTGATATATCTATGTACTCGTATGTACATATATACATATCGAGACACACAGACAAAATAATAGGGAAACTGGAAATGGCATGTCTGTATATGTTGGAGTAATTCAATAAAACAACATAAATTATTTTCTACATATTTTCCAATCTACGAGTACCATACGCCGCCACCACCACCTATATATACAGGTATGGGAGTGTGGTAATGGACGAGAATCGAAATATATTTTCCAAACAATCGATCCAATAAAAATATTTAAAATAATTAAGTGTTGTGATCTTATATCACAAGAAAATGCACCGTGTCCTATGTATACATATAACAAAACCAAACCACATGATTGATCGATCGGAATTCCTCTGCTATACGTTTCGTGTCATCAATAAAATTAATTAATTGAATTACATGACGCCGAACTCACAGAAGACGAAAAGGAACTCTCTCAAATTTATATAAAAATTTATTTGTTTAATTAAAAATTAAATAAATTTGCGGTTGTGCCGCAATAACGACCAACGATTTTGGTTTCCTTTCAAAGACATAAAAACAAAAATGTTGACTCGTAATTCTTTATGTGCTGCAATGCAACAACAATTATTTCTTTGCGATCGTCATAAATCTTTTGCGAAGATCATATAAGATACATTTATATATGTAACATCATTGAGAGTGTGCAACAATGTGATCATTATATATAGGGTTCGGTATCCAGTTTAGAAATTGGTTTTAACACTTTGGCTGCCAATGTTGTAATGAGTATATACTCAAAATTCCACCCAGAATATTTCTCATAGGGCCAGTGTTGTTCTCAACATACATTCTAGATTATCTGTTACTATTCCAGTGTATTAGTACTAAAATGAAATTTGTAATGTGTGTCTAGAACAACATTGGCAGCCAAAGTGTTTTAAGGCTAAAGCACTCCCAACTCTTTAAACCTGCTTTATTACACAGAAGCCAGCATTTCGCCCAGAAGAGACACCGATCATATTCATCCACCATTATGCCATTTGGCCTTTATAATTTTACTGGCAACGATTTTGGTGACACTGTACTTGTCTCAATTAATTTATGATGCTGTGGCAGTAACACAATAACATATATAATGATCGGAAAAGAAAAGTGTTGATTGACCTTTACAACTTTTTAAATTACTGAACGACGTGATAAAGGTGTGTGGTATATAAACCGCAATCTTTTATGAATCTTTAAATAAGTTTACAACCTTAAATACTCCGAATGGTTATATCGACCCGTTAATGGATTTTATTTTAATTTAAACGAAACATCGATTAAATTCAACAATTTAGATAGTATATTTATTACATCCCAATCATTATGTTGAATTATACATATTTTCAATATTGAACGAGCATTATGCACACAGATAATCTTCGCCAAATGTTGAAGCAGGATTATCGATAAAGATTATAAAGCGTCCAGAAGATTTTAAGTGACATGGGTCTCTCTTTCATCAACAGTTATGGATCAGCTCGAACACTTCCAATATCATGAAGGTGTATACAAAAAGTCTACCACCGCCAAATTTCGGCAAAATTCTGCAAAAGTTCGATTCAGATGTACATAGCTCTATCAATGCCGCACTTTTAATTTCTTTTTTATCCATTATCCACAAACTGAAAACGAGGCCAACAGATAATATTTCTATGTAATACCACCAAACCGAAAAAACAGTACGTCAAGTCACAAGTGAAGAAAATAGCAAGGATTTATCGAAGGTAATATACAGAAAGAATGCGTAATGAAAGTCACAACCTATAAGGGATGATACTGGTAAAATATGTAGAATATGTCGGAAAAAAATATGTCGAAAAAGAGCACCGAAAATCTTTAATCAATTAACATCAACAACGAAACTAGCAATTCCCGTCCACCCAACGGAGCGAACTGTAAAAAGTGCCATTGAAAAGCTGAAGAGCAATAAGGCTCCAGGAGCAGATACTTATAATCACCGCAATATTCAAAGAAGATTCACCTACAGCTGCAAGCAAACCAACACTAATCCAAGAAATGATGAGTTCTGACAGAATACTACTATAGAAGCAGGGTTCGACAGTTACAATCCTCTTGGGGATAAACAGAATGCCAAAAATTTGCAAGGTATCACTCTCCTCAACACTACAATAAAAACACTCGCAATGATCATGAAACAGCTGGCTTTAAGCCAGGAAGAAGTTGAACTGATCACATGAACGCAATCCGTATCATCTCTGAACAATCCAGTGAATGGAGTTCACCACTGCCGTCTTCACTCTTCATCGATTTCGAACGCGCATGTTATAGGATAAATAGGAACGCAATATGGCACTTTGCGAAATGTACATTCCAAAGAAATTTCCTGAACTGATACAAGAAACTTATCGGGATGCTGGAAACCGAGTTCAATATAAAGGCAAACAAAGTAAAAAATACGATAAGAGTCGAGGAGGAGAAAGGCAAGGATACATGCTCTCACTAATCTTGATTCGATATTGTATTGAATAATGTAATAAGGAAATTAAATACCACGTCTCTGCGTATTAACAGGAAAACTCAATATGGTCTAAACTAAACAGATAGCATATGCCTTCTCACACACAAGCACTCAGACAAATGCCTTCGATGAATAGTGAAATGGTTCTGGCCTAACAGCATAACTAGAACATTGAACTGTAATGAAAATCAAATCAGTCAGACATAAAGACACGAAAGTGAAGATCGATTGGGCTTTCGCTGACGAAATCACGAACTGATATAACGAGATTGTCATTGCACTGAAACCCGCAAGTGAAAGGGACAGTAGGAACATCAGCGAAAACATATGGAAGATAACAATGCTAGCTGCAACGAAACAACCTGATAAATCATGGAAGAGATAAAATCTGTAGCCCCAAACAGAGTGATGGTCCAGCCTAATATACGCCCGATGTTTCGAAAATTGTAGATACTTCCGATCAACCTCAACTAAGTGAGAATACTCATTTAGGTAGGTAATTTGTTAAGAATATCATTCTGTTATCGTAATCGTACAACGATTGATGAAATAATTTATTGTAGACCGACAGTAGCTACATTATGGCTAAGCTACGAATATACAACAGTTGAAACAGAAAGTATGATAAACCAAATTTCGATAAAGATTTGTTGTGAATAACCATGTGAACAAATTATAAGACGGCAGGTGGTGTGCGTAACCCCTTAATTAGAGTGCAAAACTCATAAGCTGACCTCCTTTCATATCACTATTGAAAATCTAGTTTGAAGCATCTGATTGACCAAACACGGGTCACTTCACTCAAGATCATAGTTTTAGATTACATTTTCAGACTATATAGAAACAACGCTACTAAGGTACTTTCAATTTTTAAACCTCCTGTCTAAGTATAAAAAAACCATTCCATTTAATATTCCTTAACATGGAACCCGTATTTTAAAACAAAAAATTGGGATACTTTATATCAAAATACTATAAAGGAGATATCAGAATCGATTTGATTTTGGAGAGGCTTTGATACGAATGGGTGCGGACGCATGACACTTTCAACTCTTTTTTTCAGCAAAAAAAAAGAAGGTTATGAGTCTTATTTACGTATTGCACAGCCCTTTCCTCTCTCTTCACTCCTCCCACTGCCTTAAACGATACCCTAACGTATCCCACACTTTTTCAATGAATGAGATCAAGGCTGCGGGCGGACCAAACCAATCGATCACTTTCAATAATTAAATAATTAATGATAATTTTGCAATGTAGGGTCCGGCTGGGGAACTGCTTTTCAATAAATGGGGCCATATGGAACCACATAATCCACTAGACATTTCACGATATACTGATTGCCAGTTATGGTGCCGCCGCGTAGAAATACAACGTCCGGCCAGGCGTCTAAAGAAATCCCCACACCATTAGTGAGAGGTCATAAGACTCCAGTAGATATGGTACATTACACACATTTCACCACACTCTTTTTCACGTCCATTTGGTGATCGCAGACTGAATCTTCATACACCAGTGAACAACGCGGACTTCCACTAGTTTCCACTAACGTGGTCGGTTTCGCAGCTATCTTTCTACACTTAACCAAGATCGAATTACAAATAAATTTGGAAAGGCATCGGAAAAAAGCAGTCCTCTCTAAAATTATGAAGAAAATTAAAGTACGAGCTCCTCAATGAAGTGTACTTCGATTTGTCTTTACTTCTAATAAGTACAATAATTGCAATCTACCTCTACTAAAAAATGGCACAGTCGCAATATTTAGGGATAAGACTACAATTACCGGTGTTGATAACAACAAGGAGGAATCAACCGATAAACTATACAAATTTAGACTACATAGCTGGGCTGGGGAATGGCAAATAAAATTAAACGATGAATGCTGGTTTAATTTAATTTGCCATTCCCCAGCAGCATCGGTGCAGCAGCTTTGACTTATAGACAAATTCCGGGGTTGTATTATATATGACCGCCATCAGTAGTGAACACTCTTGCAGTTAATTTATGATACTTTCATTTGAAAAGACTCAATCCAACCAATATCAAAGCCGAACTACTTTAGGAAACTGCTCTTTCGTAAACGGTCTCGTATACGAGCTGCCAAGGTGATCAGCGAAGTATTGATCACCTAATGAGGTGGACACACCACAAATGGTGAAGCAATTCGACTAAATGATACTGGATGACTGAAAGTCCCGAACAAGCACAACACATTGGTGCAATTATTTACAACTGAGAAGAACGAATGGTTAATCCGAAAGGTAACTGAATTGGAACCAAAAAAGACAGTCCAATCTAGTATCACGGACAGTATTGTCTTCAACGGCTAGATAGTGCTGCTTCACCAAGAGAATCTTAATTAAGATTTAAAGTTCGAATTGCTTCCTCATACACCCGATTCAACATATTTTATTCTCTCGGATTACGTATTCTTTCCCAACTTAAAATAATTGGCAATAATGATTAGGTATCGTCTTTGGTTCTATTTTGAGGAGTAACCCGATTTTTACTATATATAAACAGGACATTGAAGCAAAGGAAAGTAGATCGTCCTTTTCCAATCCCAATCCTTATTTTAAAATCTTTTCAAAAGAACCCACTAAAGCATCCGGAGTAACGAAGCGAAAAGAGCCGACAACAAAAAAGCCGCTTAGGCTTCCGAGTTGAAAATCTCCGATCGCAACTTTTACCAGATGGACGCATCGGCTGCCAATATTTCTAAAACATCTATTTCAGCACTGAAATGTGCAGATGGTGCTTTGGTGGTGGATCCATATTTGCAGACCGACTTACTAGTTAACGTCTTCACTTCCGTATTGTACGCCTCCATCAATTCCGTATTGTGGTTCCAAAATGGATTTTGTCAATATCTCGGAGGAAATTGTGTTCAGGAAACTGAAGGAAATGGACATGAATAAGGCCACTGGATCTGACAGAATTTCTGTTCGAATATTTAAAGAGTTTGCCAGTGACTTGGCTCTAATTTTAACTAAAATCTTTCTTCTGTCTTATAAGCAAAGTAAATACTCGAACGCCTGGAAGAGTACGATGGTGCAACCGGTTCTTAAACATGGTTGTAATAAAATCAGCCGTGGCTAAAGTTTTTGGGAAATGCATTAACCAACAATTGGTGCATTATCTTGAAATTAATAAAATAATTTCAGATAAACAATATGGCTTCCACGAAAGCCGCTCCACAGCCGATCTCTTGACGTAGGTTGTAAACAAATGGAATCTCACCACGGAGACGCCTTTGCAATCGCTTTAGAATAATCCAAGGCTTTTGACAAATCTTTTTTAAAGACCGAAAGATCAACGTTTTGCTAAATTGGAGATCATCAACGACACACTCCCTAAATGCCGGAGTTCCTTTAGGGATCAGTTTTGTCACCAAGTTTATTTTTGTTATACATTTTTGACTTGTTGGATAGCACTGTAAACCCTATCCACAGTTTTGCCGATGATGCAACATTGCACTCTTCTATTTCATTCGAGGTGGAGTTTACCCCTTCACAGTTAAACGGTAAACGGCTGGAAGTTGTCGCTTCGCTTAGTCCCTATTTTAGTACAATATTTGAGTGGGGAGTAAAAATCGGGTCAAATTTAATGAGAAAAAAACACAAATATGCACGTTTTCGCGTAAAAGAAGTCCCGACGAATACCCTTTTGTGGTAAAAGGCCATGTTGTCGTGAGTTGTGACCTAATTCGTTTGCTTGGTGTTCAAATTAGCAACAATTTAACATGGAATGTATACACATCATCGCATTGCCAAATCAGCTTCACGTAAACTCGGGTTCCTCAATAGATGCAGACGATTTTTTAGATCGCATCAGGTTTTGAGATAAAACCTTTATTAGACCGTGTATAGAATATTGGATGGGTCAGGCATTGCCCTCCAGTTTCTGGATAGAGTTCAGAGGTGTGCCATCCGAATAATACGAAACTCCATCCAGACTTACGAAAGATCTAGACAGTCACCAGCACCACAGAGACGTTGCAGAACTCTCCGTGTTCTATAGATTAATAAATGGTAAATGTGCTGCAGGATTAAAGGAGAATTTGTTTCGCCAGGACGGGTAGCACATTGAACGGTTAATGCACATAGGTTTACGGTGAAGCTGACGAAACCTTGAACTAAAGATACAAAGCACGTATTTAATTATCGAACATCTAGGTTAGATAAGGTTAGGTTGTTGTGGCTGCTATAACACACTTAGACCGGCGATTGGTCCGTTGTGAAACCACTCTATGTACGGCTATAGGTCCGAGTTTTCGTAGAACCATCTGCGCATTGCATAGCTCCATGTCATCCTATAGTACTGACATGGAAGATGGGTTGGTCCATGGATTTTAAACACTACAGGGGATCCAGATATGTTCATTTTACACCACCGATCGTACCGCCCAAACGATCAAAAGTGAAAAACCCATTTAAGGCAGATATCAACCTTTACTTGAAGGATCGCGCGTTGGATGCAGGAGCTCTGACCGTTACAAGGAGCTAGGACAGTCTAAAAGTCTGCAGGGCAGACTTCCAACGTAACAAAAAAACGGAGACTATAGTTAGGTATAATGTATATGCAATGAAACTGAGACGAATGCTGAGCACAATGAATTATTTACGAATATTATTCGGGATTTTCTCCCGTTTATAATTTCTCGAACCACATAATACTCGGATGTATTGTTATTTATTAGCAATTATCGATAAAACGGCAAATATTTTTTATTGGTAGATCACAAATTGTATCCATAAATCATCGTACTCGTATAATAGTGTTGATGTGATGTTGATTATAGATAGGGGACGGTGATTCGTCTGGCCAATCAAAATTTCATGTTTTTTATAAATTAATCTCACACCTACCGCCAAGCTTTTTTTACACTATATGCCGACTCTTTATATATATTGGTGCAGAACACTCGAAACCATATTATTGGGCGCGTGTCCAAATTATCCTTCGACATATACCATAAATAAGACAAGGCGCTCATTCCACAACATTGTGTTCGATTCATCGAGCCAAAAATTAAAAAGTCAACAAACCTATTAGAGAAACTATTTGTTGTTTTTGTATTTTATTTTCATTCCGATTCCATAAAAGCACAGAACATAAGCTAACAAAAAAAATAATAATAGAAGAAATGATAAACAGACACCATTTTTATAGTGTCTTAAAACAAACTGAAATAAGACGATGAAAAGTTCAAGTTAAATTACATTTCTTTGAACTCATCATCATCATCGCAATCATCGCGTCTCATGTTATGGAATATATACGTAAAGCATGATATAAGGAGGATGGGTTGATGAGAGAGTGTATATAAAACGAAAGAAATTTGTCTCAACCACTTGATGACCATCTTTTTAGAGTAAACCACATCTGTAAGCCGACCAGGTAATAATGATGAAACAGAGCTTGCACTATCATCATACTGCGATACACATCAACGGGATACAGCCAAAGGGCGAAGAACTTCTTTAAGGCGTACAAAGAGTAATACACCCAACATATTTGCGACACACAAAAGAAAGGTCACTGTCTGTTTTACTTATACACACTCATATGTATATATGACTCGATGTCAAGATACTCATATATGTGATGCTTATATGATAGTTGAGACGTTCTGTCTAGTCAATTTTAAGTCAATATTTGATTTGATTTGCTTGTTTTTGTTGTTGCATATAAAAATAGAAATTCACTGGGTTTGTGTTGTCTCTTCAAATTGAATAACAAAATTTTAAGTGAATCCAAAGAAATTTGATTAAACCCGACTTGGTTACCTATATACTTATAGTTGATATGAGCAACTTCGAACAATGCCTACAATGCTAATGGAATAAAGATAATCACTATGTAGCCTAAAGTTATCGAATGATGAAAAATTGTCTCCAACTGCCTCATCTTAAGCCACTGCGCCATTGGGTTATATATACAGAACAAGTCTACTGCAAAATATCTGCATCCCCCGTCCGTTGTGGTCAATGGTTGGGTAATCTAAAGGATGCGCATCGCCCTCGTTGGCAGAGTAAGTAGCGTGCTTGCTTTCTTATTTAGGGTTATCGGATTCGATTTCCGGTGGTGTGACCAAAAATCGCGATTGGCTGTTTTTAATGAGTCAGTATGTACGTAAATGTATGTTGAGCCGTGGGCGTTTCGTGGCATTAAGTTCTGGAATATTTCCGCTTTGTTTAATTTTTTCAGTGCCATCTTTTATATCGGTATGAAACATTGAATACTTTGACATTTGTCAAAGTATTAATTGTTTGCATACCGGCCAAATAGTCGTTCAGTTGTGTTAACTCAACGTACATACCGTCGAAAATATCGTGGCCAATACACACCTTCTGACAACATTATTCGTTGTATGATGTCGAATTTTACTGAGTATGAGACAGTGATACATTGTAACATGTTCATCAACAACCGAGACGTTTCAAGGAACTCAGAGCTGTCAGAGACAGAGCGTTGGCCAGAACCCAAAATTATGATATCGTCACCGCACTTCAGTATTTTGGCATCAGTGGAACCACTTAGCAGAACATTTTAAAGGATGGTTCGCATTTTTCCGTATTAATTGCTTATACAAAGAATATTGCCAACAGACTGTCCATGTCGCTTGAAATACGGCCAGATAGTCGCTCGAATGTTTGCCACAACGTTGATAAGCAAAACTTGCCGCAATTAAGGAACGAAAAACCACACGAGACCCATGAAATGTCACTGCATGACCAAAAAGTGTTTGGATTGGCACCTGCGTCAAAACCAGTACTGAGCAATATTTTTACAGAGAAAACGAAACAGAGATGGAAATTGATATCGTTGCGCTGTTGGCTCATTATGTCTGTCCGCCTGTGCCTTTAAGATAGATATTGAGATGTGATAAGGAAGGTATTGTATTGGAAATGACTTTCCAAGCTATCAGGCTACACTCATAAATCACATTTCCGTTTAAAACACATTTTATATATTTCAAGGTCGTGATAAAAGTTCTTCCGCATTTGCTTCGTATTTTTAGATCCAGCTACACCTTTGACTACGCCCGTTGTATAGTAAAGAAAAGTGATTGTATCCTTTATACGTAAGGGTCCTGATACCCAACCGAAAGAATATAGATAAATTACTCTTACCACGTTGTTTTTGAAGACTATGGAAAACGAGAGGATCAACACATTATAGAACTGAGTTACTCTATAGGAATCTACTCCATAAGAACCAGTACACTTACCAAGCTGATAAATCTACAATGATGGCTTAAAGCAATCTCGTTTCTAAGATTGACAGATCATTCACACAAAACGAAATCTCTCTCTCTTTTTCTCTCTCTCTATCTCTCTCTTTTCTCCTCTCTATCTCAATGTATTTCAATGGCAAAATGATTTCGCTCCATGCTCATGTGGTGGAGTATCACAGTTAACTAGAAGATGATTCGGTCACCAATAAGGCGCAAAGGAATATCCTCAAGAGCATGTTTTATTACCACGTATTTCATATCCAGGATTATGTCAATGATCTGATTACAATTATTAGGGGCAAATTCGATAAACCAATATTATGGCAGAGGTCCATACAGATGGGACTTAAAATCAACCTTAGAAGGGCAAAAATGCTTTTTAAAATCCCCGTTTTGATATCCCAAGGTCTATAAAAATATCCAGAGATGCTTTATTATCTAATGATCATATTTAATCATTATCTAAGATCCATGGTCAACTTTATGGCTCGTTGATATGGTGACTAAGGACTGAAGTGTTAAATTCTCAATCTTTACTCAATAAAGTAAAACGCACTAGTATGTCTTCCGACTGCATGCCGACCAATATAAATCCACAAACCGTACAAACCTTTAAACCTGGTATTCGTTGATTGAAACGAGTGAAGCCGACTGAATCAAGAGATATATCTATGAAATAAAGGTATGGCGCATACGGATTTATCAAAGATGGGCAATGGGACAAAAATAGGAGTCTTTGGACATTATAAGTTGGCAATATTCTATCCCTCTAAATGAACGCCATCGTCTTTCAAGGAAAAATGCATGGAACAGAGCACTATGTAAATGTAAGTCTAACCAAAGGCCTTAATAGCTCAAGGATTTTTATATTATTTCAGAGAGTCAGGCAACTGTAAAGGCACTCAGGTGGAACACACGTGGGCCAAATTTGGGTTAAGACTATTTTAACTCACAACCGAGCAAACCAAATGCCACCCCGGAAAAAAAATAACTCTTATATGGGTATCGGGGCATGCTGGAACTATAGGAAATGACACTATTACTCGCCTAATATTTGCCAGTTAATTACAGTCACTTGTTGAACCAAAGTGTTCTGCTGAGTCATAAGAGGACAATTCAGGTTCAAAACAATCTTAAAGAACTTCTTGGTCGATAGAATCAGAGTTTAGAAACTTAACAAACCCGTGTTATGAGGCTATTCACGGGCTTCATCACCACAGTAAAAAAATGGAGCTGAGTGCGTCCGAATAATAGTCTTGCAATTCGGTATTAGAATCTACGGAACATGTCGTATGCCATTGCGCCATTATACTTGGCTTACGAGTTCATCATCTTGGAAGCAGAGCAATAAGTCCTAATCAATTGGTATCAAGTCCGGCGAAAAATATAGGCGATTTCATTACAGGCATGTTTATAGACTGGAAGGCTAGTGGATTATAATACAATAGATTTATTAATTTGCGGTGCTCTGCTGCTACGCCTATTTTGTTCTTCCTGTTTTTACCTGTCTATAGTTTTTGGTTTTGAATGAATGCTGGATTTTGGTTATGAAAAACGTTACCAGATCACGTTTACGGAATTAGAGCCTGCATTTATCAAAAACTGTTTTAAATGACTAAACTGTTGACAGGAAGACATTTTAAGAAAATCATTTTCTCTGATGAGGCGCACTTTCAACTGAGTGGTGCGGTAAATAAACAAAATTGTCCATTCTGGAATCCATAAATTTTTCATAAAAAAACCTAAATTAATAGTTTGGTGTGGTTTTTGGTCTGGTGGAATCATCGGTCCGTATTTTTTTCGAAATGAAGCTGGTAAAACCGTTACTGTCAATGGAGATCGGTATAGATCGATGATAACCAACTTTTTATGGCCGAAATTAAAAGATGTTGATCTTGACAACATTAGGTTCCAACAAGACGGGACTACGTGCCACACAGCAAGTGCAACAATTGAATTATTGCGCGAAAAAGTTGAAGATTCGATTATTTCAAGAAATTGTGATATTGAATGGCCTCCAAGAAGTTGGGATTTAACACCATTAGACTATTTCTTGTGGGGCTATTTGAAATCATTGGTTTCTGCAGAAGAAGTCGTGGAGGCCATTTGAATGACGTTTTATTCAGAACTTATTGTATCGATTGTACTTCACATTAACACTCTTATTGGAAAACCCAATATTTAAATGATATACCGCACAATAGACCCAATGTAGGTTTGTCCATCGAGCCTACCACTTTCAGAAGTAACGGGGACGAAGTAATATGCAACTCGAATTATAATAATTTATGGCTCAAAACGCCGTTAACGGCCGTAACCGCGTCTCAACTGATACCTTACAAACAATTGATACGCGCACATTCTAAGTGATCAGCCCAACAAATACTTTTACACACAATCGCTTTTATATCGTCCGGTGCATGTTAATTTTTGGTCAACGACGAAAACTTTTCAGTCAACGGCGACTCGAGTAATCTAATTGTGCAATCAAACATCTGTTGATCTTCATACTAATAATATACCGAGCCAATTAGTTCACGACTTTATTTCGAATAACCCAAAAGACAATCGTCATAATATTTATTAACTGCCTGTTTCAATCAATCAAAATTAAGATTTCAAACCATCAAACTTATTTTGGTTGCATTATTTTGGTTGTTTACACAATAAAATATGAAAATGCAACCAATAAATTTAACCAAAAGGTATCGTAACTCAAACCATAAACATGCATATGTATAGGTATATGCATTCGATAACCAAATAACTACATATATGCATAACACATTACCTCAAGGGTTAATTATTATAAGTTCTTAAGTTTCGAGCTCAACACTATAATATGTACAGAAAGGAAACTCACATCAACTTAATGAAAATAAATTATTAACAAATTATATTCGGTTATTGTCCTGCACACAAGTCTTAGTTTTTTTTTATTATATATTTTTGTCAAATCCAATTCTATACAGAGCGCGCACATCCAACTTAAAGAAAACCTAAATTATTCATTTGGGTAGACAGGCAAAATCAACATTTTACCAAAATAATATAAAAGAATATTTCTTAACAATAAGACAGTCATCATCATCATCATGATAACTATACATACTCGTATACAGAAATGTGTTGCCGAAAAATAATGTCGTTACCCTTTTGAACATATATATGCGATTTCATCTTATTCTTATAATCTTATATACCTCGTCTTATATATACGATACTAAAAATTGCAACTTTGAAATAAAAAATATTTCAATCTCTGGCAAATTCATACAATAATTCCTCAGCTTGCATCATCATGACAAATATATCTCAATGTTTAAACATACATACATATATACACATACTCGGGGCTCGTATGTATTTCTATAATCTGAGTCCACAGAAATTTATAAAACAAATCTGGCCAAAGTTTTTCAAAATTTATTTATAATTTCAACAAAAAAAATCAAACATTGTTATCATTACTGATAATAGAACATAGGATAAAGTTGGAAATACTTCACAGCATACCTCTGCAATTACATTATATGGTGAAGTATATGCATAACACATATTGTAAAAACAAATTGTGAGATACAGAATGAACAAAACCAAAATAATTTCACAAATTTGCTATCCCGATGCTAGACAAGCATTGTACATCTACTCTGTTATAGTTTTAGACAAAAAAACACTATCGAAAAAATTCCGATATATAGCATCACACCCACACTCGACTTACATAAAGAACCGGAAGTAAGCTTTAGTAGGCTTTGTCTAAATTAGAGGACATTTTTCAGAAAACTAAAGAAATATGTCACCCTTCCAAATGAGACTAGAGGTATATTTAACCAATCAAAACAAAGATAACTCAGAAATTCGAAAACAACATCAGATTTTGCGAAAATATTGAATTCCATCTTCACAAACCTCCAACTGATATATGTACTTTAATACACGCTCATATGGAAAACTAGATCATATATACTGGAGACTCGACCTATTATCCAAAGGATATGCGAAAATTCCCTGACTATATAAACATTTCGATAGCTAATACTATAGACACATATCTGGTTTCGTAACTACAGTTTCGAGTTAACCATGATTTCGTTGTAATGTGTCACTGCTAGCCATGGTTTGCAACTTGGTTTAAACATGGTTTCGGAATGAGCTATTTTTCTCATCCCAATGCATTTTAGTGACGACAGTGCCAAGTTATACAGTTAGTGAATAGCGAAAACTATAAATATTGGTTTTTTCATGTATTTGTTTATTGTTTTTTATAAAAATTGAAGTTTTCAAGAAAAAAATTAATACAGAATTCGATAAATTAACAAAAAATAAAACCAAAAATGGAAATAGGAAAATTTGGGTGGAGGGCGAAACAAAAATATTTTTAAACCACACAGTTAACGTAAGTATTTCAATGAATTATGATAACCTGTCAAATGAAATGAGAACTGTAGTATGTCATGTATTCTCATTTTGAAAATAATAGTTTCATAATCATGGCTAAAAATCTAGATATGTGTCTATGGTATTAGAGCATTAAATAAGAACTAATTTCTTGTTACGGACGCGGGCGATATCTTTAATTCAACAGAATAACTAAATATTTGCAACTGATAAGCGGCATGAACGCACTATACAGGCGAAATAATAAACAAAAGGAAACTTCTCCTATGACCTATAAGCCGGCCAATTGTGTATAAATACGCGAACAGAGAGCGTAGCGTTTCAGTTTGAATTGGAACAGCGATAAGTTAAAATCGGGAAAAGCGATAACAAGTGAAATAATAAGTGAAAGTTATAGTGAAATAGTAGTGGGGACGAACATTAATTGTTGTGATAAATAATAAACAAGTTTGGTTGGAATCCCTACGGACAGTAAAACTGATCTACAAGGGAGCTATACGTGGAGACTATACGTTTTGTAGTATACGTGGATAAAGATCAGTACGAGTTTGATATTGGGACACCAAATGCAGAGGATAACATAGAACGGGCAGCAAATGCCGGAACAACTAGTGCTCCAACAACTACAAATGATACTAGGAAAACTGCGAAATCATGGCCAATCAGGAAAAATTAAAACCGAAATGAGAACCAGACAAAAAAATTAAAAAAACTGAAATGAGAACCGGACAAGAAACTATTATTTATGATCATACAAAACGAAAATCACAACATGGTGATAGAAAGGTTTTAGTAACAAGAGAAAATTCGACACCATTTTATAACCAAAGTGAGTAAAAAGTGATTACAAATATGGCGGCCGAATACACAGAAAGACGAAAAAGTGATACATTTACTGATGGTATTCGTGATGTAGAAATAAGGCGACCAGTAGTGTTAGCTTACAAAAGAACATTTGCTGAAACCATCGCTTGAACATTAACGATCGAGACTGCTTATAAGATGACAACACCAGAGGTAAAAAAATACGACGAGTCGGATTGGAACCAGAAAATTATAATTCAAAACATTACGACAGACCAGTAATTGATTGGCTACCAATAAAGTTTCGGAGTGGAGATATTGAGTATGTGACAAACCTGGTCATATTTCAAGGCATTGCTGGCAAATCAAACGTAAGTGGGAAAAGATACCATAGAGGAAAACGGAAGATGACAAGGGATCACAAGAGAAGGAGAGTCTTGTAAGATTGCAAACATTAAACGAAAAAATGAGTAAAGGTCCTATATTAGAAAACTCAGACTCGGTTATGAATTAAAAGATGTAAAAGAAAAAATACCAAATACTAGGAATATATCACTCGAAAGACATTCGAACTTAATTTCCTCTGAAATTACTGCACGAACTTATTCACGACGTTCCACGAACTATTGAAAGAGAAGGGAGACCAAAAATGCCATTTTGAAAAGTTATTATGTGAGAAGAAAGTATAGCACGAAATTCAGGGAGATTATGTTCAGAATGTATTGGAGGTGTGATGTGTATAGTGAACTAAAAAAACCAGGAGGACTGTTGGGGTAGGTGAGCGCGATCGATGGTCACCAATATAAAAAGCATGAAAAGTTTGTGTGATTTTTAATTTGAATTTGGAGCTGTTCGTTTTTTTATGTTGTAGTATATAATAATTTGCTAAGGTCGGTTGGTGGTGGTGATATGAAAAGATCAAATCCTCCACATTATTTATATACTACCGGAGTTTATGCATATCCCATTCTTTGCGATGCATATATTTAGCGTACAATCGTGTAGCGTACTATTAATTTTTTATTATGGCGCATGGTGATAGATACTCCCCTGAAAGCAAACTTCCCGTCCAATTGATTATGATTATGGTGTCATATAATATAATATAATATATGGCGCAAAATCGATTTTGCCCGCTTAGTGTGAATTTAATTATAGTATTGCTTGTGTGATAAGAAGAGTGGCTGCATTGCTCTCGACTTAATAAACCAGATTATGGCTTTTTTGCAGAGCATGAGATGGGTCGAACATCATACTAGTAATTTGGCTTTATAAGACAAAATCGCACCGACGGTGACCGGGAGAGAGAGGGACACCACGAAACTATTGAGAGGGAGGGAGACCAGAAATTCCATTGTGGGAAGTTATTTGTGTACGTGTATCTGAAAATGTACGTGAAGACCGCAATCAATCAATTCATCGCCGTTCTCAAGCTCTGGGTCATAATACATTTTGGTGTATTTTGTAGAGAGATCTTGGGTATACAAAATACAGCTTGTTCAAGAATTGAAACCGGACATTCTTTTGCGTTATGATTTTGGTTTATGGGCGATGGAACAGCTCCAAAATGATCCGTTTTTTTTATCGAAAACTTGTGTTCAGCGATGAAGCTTACTTTTGCCCGAATGGATACGTCAACAATCAAAATTGTCGTATTTGGGATGATGAACAACCAGAAGAGATTCAAGAGATTTCAATGCATCCTGAAAAATGCACTATTTGGTACGGTTTATGGGCAGGTGGCATCATCAGACCGTGTTTCTTTAAAAATGTCGAAGGGCAGCGTGTAATCGTCGACAAATTGTTGAAATTTTTTATCAAAATAATGGTTCTGTTCGTCAAACTTATCGTGTACTTTGTCCATTTTATGGTGTGCATAATCGTCCTTCAGAACAGCTAATTCAAATAACAAATTTCGAACCATGTTTACTCTTAATGATAATGTACATCCCGTGAGACGCTGAACAATGCGCACTGAAGGAGCTGTAGCCGCTGTACACCTGGCGTTGTGTCCTTCCACTTTCTGGAATATTTAACGAAAGGTTATTGGCTTAAAAGCTTTCAAATTTAGCTTGTGCAGGAATTAAAGCCAAACGACCATCGTATGCGCCGCTCAGCGAATGGGCTGAACCACAAATTGATATTAATGACGAATTTCTATTCCATTATTCTCGTATGAAGCCCATTTTTGGTTAAATGGGTACGTAAATAAGCAGAATGTTTGCATTTGGAGTGAATATAACCTACAAGCTTTTATTGAAACACCATTACATCTACAGAAATTTACTGTTTGGTGCGCTTTAAGGGTTGGTGGAGCCATTGGTCCGTATTTCTTCAAAGACGATGATGATCAGAATGTAACTGTCAATGGTGAGCGGTATAGGGACATGATTAGAATTTATTCGTACCTGATATGTGGACCCAACATAACGGAGCCAAATGCCACACAGCGCGGTACCAATGATTTACTCAAAGAAACTTTTTATAAAAAAATAATTTCGCGTAATGGTTCAATAATAGGCCTTGGTGGCCAATCGTGTGATTTAACTCCATTGGATTATATTTTTTATGGAGTTATGTAAAGCTACTTGTCTACGTCGATGATGGATTGGAAAGTATAGGGATCCAATTTTAAATTCACCATATAATGACCAATGGATATTTATTTAAAATACTCCAGTTTTGACTGTTGAGATAACACAAATACATATGACAAATTATCACCCCAACATAACGTTCAATTTTGAGATACAGTCAGAGTCTGGGCCTGCTTACTTCTGGAATATAATAAGATTACATTACATATTGCAAAATTATGGTAACGAACCTTAAAACGTCGTAATGGTTGGCTTGTACTTCTCCTATCATATATGCCAAGCAAAGGTCATAGACTATATAGCAAAATATCAAATTTAGCCAGACATTTGCAGACTATTGAGCGAAACACTACTTCGAGCACAACTACATCCTATATGCAATATAGTATATAACAATAGTGTTGATATAAAAATCCATATACTTAACATCCAATAGCTATATAAGGAAGTAAAAATCAACACAACACACCCTATACACAAACAACATAAACATATATATGTATGGTATATACTCTAGTTGGAATATATCAGAGCATATACACCAGCAGAAGCAAACACATCTATAAAATACACTTTATGTAGTTAGTGATCTGTAGAGACGTAAAGATTCCGACTGCAAAATATACATAAACCGTATTGTTGTTGTTATACAGCATCACATCCACTAGTCTACAAATATAATTCCTGTTTCCCCAAAAAAAAAACTATATACTATTATTACTATGTACTACTATTTTTTTGTGTAGCAAAACACTATACGTACATAAACGTCTAGTTTATGTGTGTGTGTGTGTGAGTTTATCCTAGGTTGCAGAAAATTGTACATAAAGCAGCGCTGCTAGACTTTTTGTCAGACACATATTTTTATTTAAGTTCATTGACCGATTTTATACATACAAAACATAGACAGACAACTAATACAACATCATTAGAGGTTGTTATCACTCGATTGTGCGGATCGATTAACTTGTTCGTACTATAGTGATGAGTGTTTAAGATTAGGCATCCATATTGTCCTGCTTAAAGTTCAATGTCACATTTACACATCACAAAACAAACTCAAAAAAAAGAAACACTTGTCTAATCCACTGTATTTAGTATGTGTATGTGTGTGTGTGTGGTTGTACTACCACAAAAATAGTATATCGTATAGTATATAGTACTATAGCAAAGTACCTACATATAATTTGAGATGAGAAACACTGGTCCAAGGAAAATTGAGTTTCCACCAAAACTTTTTATATATGTAATTGTAAAATTGTACATACATAGAATATACATACATGCAATATATGGTTTGAAAATAGAAGTGCGCGGCAGAGCAAGGAGAAATAATTTTCGACTAGACAAGATTTTCGAGTCGACGCATTCGGGATGTAGAGAAAAAAAAACCTCTCGTTTTATTTTTCTGAATGGTTTTGGTTATTTTATACTTGATGCTGCTGCTGCTGATGTTATTGTTGTTGTTGTTGTACTGATGCTGTGCTACGGTCAATGAACTCAACATAAAATAAACTTTTTTTTTATCGTTTTTATGTCGGGATATTTTTACTTTATTTATATTTTATATATTTTTCGGGAAAAATAAATTCTGGAACTCCTTTTTTCCTGTTTTCCTTCTATTATTTCGTAAATGTGATGTAGTTATTGTATATACACATATATACATACATATATAGACATACAAGTATAGAAAAGCTGGAAAATGTTTCTCATTCATCCTATCACAACCCAATTCGATCTCTTCGGTTAGGATATACCGAACGAAATTTAAAGAAATTGTTGTTATGTGCTGTGCAAGTATTTGTAGTCTAGTCGCGGTTTTTATAGCTTGCGATATAATGGAAGTTTTTACGAGAATGTGATTTGAAAATTTTTATTATATACAAAAGCTATAATGGTACATTTGCACAAATAAATTCTAAGAAATTTTCGATTTTCCTCATTCTTATGAGAAAAGTCTTATGTCGTAAGATAAAATGTGTCTGGAAATTTATTATATGCGCTCTCTTGAATTATTATGTAATTACTTACATTCGGAACCTACCGCCTACAAGAGTAGATTCAGGCTGGAATCTATGTTAAATGTGTCGGTTTTTCTAACACAATGTGTCAACAATTAGAAGACGCCGTGAAACCATCGTCACCGTGACCGACCTCTTCGCCCACTGATAGGCGGCTTTGCCTTTAAAGATCGCTGCATCATTCGGTCCGGATTATAACGCAGAACGTGATCGAGGCAGCGTACTCGCTGCCCTTTGATTTCATGCAAGATATACGGATTAAATTTCCGATCTAGTAATTAAAAATAACTCGGTTTGTACGATCAACGTCACGGACCTCCCGAACTGATTCGTCAAGGTCCAACTCTCACATCCAAACATGACAACGGGTCTGATCAACGCTCTGTATAATTTCAGCTAATCAGCAATTGCAAGATATTTTGACTTCAGAAGTGAACGTATAGAGGATATAAATTCCAATTACAAGCGACAAGGCGAACCTTGATATCCCTATTGGAACATATTCAACAGCGTGGTCAAAATAACGACAATATCGGTTTGAATAACTAATATGACGTCATATAGGGACCGAGTGAAATTAATGTGTGCGATTTTAAAATGCCACCCACGATTTTAAAGTGCCATCCAGTGCACATTGAAATGTTTCCAATATTCTTTAATTAAGGCCTGGTTTGGGCCATCAATAGACTCAATTAGATTTTGGAAAATTCGTCGCAGGTAGTAGACCTTAAAATCAGCAACACCTCCAACTTGTGCAGCATTCGATTGCAGCATTGTAATTCGAACTTTGACTGCCTTTAATGCTGAATTTGATTTCTCGTTTTTAGAAATAAATGTCCTTCTTGGCAACTGCCTCCATAAAAGCTCCATTTCGTCGATATTATACATCTGTTGCGATGTGTATTCACCGGCTTGATACTAATTAGTGATTAATATATATATATATTAATATGATATAGTGATGACCGTAAAATAAAACTGTTCATTAAGAGAGCGTCCATAAGGCGAGGGACTGCTGTATTAACTCTTTCAAGACCAAAACTTGTATTTACAAGGTACGTACACTAATGCAAATACATAAATCTTTGCACTTTACACCACTACTTGCTATGGAATCTATTATGTCACTTCATAAACTGCAGGCCATTATTTAAGTACCGCATATACACCGCTGTGGGTCGACTCAAGTTATTAGAAGCAGTAACTTCACATATTCGCGCGACATAGACAAGTTTTTAGGAAACACTTTCATATTGGTCGGTCACGGTGGAATTTACGTCATGAGTGTATCGTTATTTCCAAAGACTCATCCATTAAGATAATTAAATATAATAACGTTTTAACCTAAAACGATCACAACGATGATAAGGTCAAAAAAATGCTTTCTTAAAGTAATGTGAATAAATATCTTTTTTTTTTTTTTTTTTTTTTTTTTTTTTTTTTTGCGGTTTTTACAGGCCATTATTGGCCCGTACCGTGTCAACAATCTGACTCCAACGGTTTCGATCACGAGCCAGATCTTCATACTGTTGCAAGCAGTTGGAAGATGCCAGATCGCTCTCTACGCCGTGGAGCCATCGTCGCCGACAGCGACCTCTTCGCCTACCGAAAGGCGGTTCTCCCTTTAAAGATCGCTGTATCATTCGGTTCGGATCAGCACGCAGAACGTGACCGAGCCAGCGTATTCGCTGTTCTTTGATTTCATGCACGATATCAGGAATTTGCATTAAATTTCTGATCTCGTGATTGAAAAGAACTCGGTAAGTGCCATCGACGTCGCGTTTTGGACCATATATCACACGCATGATTCTTCTCTCGAATGTTAGAAGCCATCTTTCGTACTCATCCGTCAAGGTCCAACTCTCACATCCATACATGACAACGGGTCTGATCAACACTCTGTACAGTTTCAGCTTATCCGTATTTGCAAGATATTTTGATTTCAGCAGTGGACGTAGAGGATACAAAGCCCGATTGCCAGCGGCAAGGCGGACCTTGATATCCTCGCCCACACTATTATCGTGAGTGATGAGAGATCCAAGATACTTGAATCTCATCACTCCTTCAAACGTGTGGTTTCCACTACTGAAATCAATTGCGTCTTGGTCTCTAAAACCCGAGATTAGATATTTGGTTTTTGACTCGTTGATTTTGAGACCAACGGAAGCTGAACACTGTTCCAGTGGATCAAGTATCTCTTTCACTCCGTTGCCATTTAATCCAATCACACAGATATCATCTGCATAAGCAAGAAGTTGATTGGATTGTCGGAATAAGATATTGTCCTGAGGTGTTTCACTTTTACGAAGGATGTATTCTAACATGAGATTAAAAAGTATCGGGGACAGCGCATCTCCTTGTCGAACACCGGAATTGATTGCAAAAGTTCTCGATAGCCTGTTCTCAACTTTAACACAGCATTGTGACTGCGTTACTGTCATTTTACACAGATGTACATATTTTTTTGGTATTCCTAAATATTCAAGCGCATACCATAGCCTCTCTCGATTGATCGAGTCATAGGCTTGCTTGAAATCTAGGAATACCTGATGTACATCGCGAGATGTTTCGTAGTACTTGGAAAGAATCATCCGTAGCGAAAAAACTTGATCAGTGACTGACCGATTTGGACGGAATCCTCCTTGGTAGTCACCGACAATTTCCTCCGCTATAGAGGAGTAATTCTTCCCAAGATAATGTATGACAGTAACTTGTATGCTGTGCAAAGGAGAGCTATACCGCGATAGTTCTCGCATTTCATGCGATCACCCTTTTTGAATATTGGGCATAACGCGGCCACTTTCCATTCATCAGGCATAACTTCATTTCGCCATACCAATCGAACAAGGTCGAAAAGACAGTTCCACAAAGTTAGCCCTCCGAATATCAAGAGCTCTGAATTAATGCAATCAACCCCTGGTGAACGATTTTTCTTTAATCTCTGCATGGAATAAATATCACTGTTCGCAAATATCACTGTTATCAATGTTCTAAATTCAAAATTGTTAAAAATGTTAACAACCAAAAAAAATCGGATACCGCCATAACAACATTGACCTCCCGCTTAAGAAGCCGGAAACGAGAATGAGGATCGGCACGTGGAACGTGCAGTCACTTCGAAAACCTGGAGCGTTTGACGGCCTTATCACATATATGAAAGAGTATCGGCTGGAACTCGTAGCGCTCCAACAAACTCGATGGCCTAAAAGTGGAGACCTTGTGTCCCAGGGCTATACGTTGCTACACAGTAGAGATGATTATCCAATGATGAGATTAGCCAACCTGTCAATTGTTTGTGTACATGCGCCCACTGATGTAAGCCAACCCCAAGATAAGAACTCATTTTATAATAATTTAGATAATCTGATGGGCTCTATACCTGAGCACGATGTCAGATTGGTGATTGGTGACTTTAATGCTAGAGCTGGCAGAAATCAGACCGACTTATGTAATAATATAGGTCCGTACTCCCGACAAGAAACTGCGACCGAAAATGAGGAAAGAATGATGTACTTTGCGATCGCTCATGATCAAAGTGGTAAGCACATTCTTTCCTCATAAAAATATCTACTTAGAAACATGGGCACATCCACGTTAAACATCCCGAAGCCAAATTGACCATGTGTTGATTTCTAAAGGCCGGGGTTGAGTTGTCCAAGACGTGAGATCGTCTCGGTTGTCAATCAAATTCGTAGGCAGTGATCATTATCTAGTCACTTTTACGATGGAGATTATCGTACAGGTCAGCGAGGACAAGAGAATATACAATGCGATTCTCCTGTGAAGGTCTGATAAATGAAGAAACGCAACAAAAATATCAAGATCGTGGCGTCTTGTTGTTGAGCAACGAAATATAACCTATAATGAAGCGCAGACTCGGTTTACAATCGCAAGGAAAAAAATCGCAAGGAACGCATTTGCAGACAGAAGAAGCGCGAATGGTGGAAGGCTAAGATCTTAAGAGTACAACAACTCAGCAAAGAGCACAATTCGCGTGGTTTTTTAAAGGAATCACCGAATTGCACAATACCTTAAGATCTCGGTCAACCGTCATTCGGGACCAGGATGGAAACCTCTGTGTCAACGTTGATGCGGTACTCGATAGATGGCGTGAACATTTTTCTGATTTACTAAATGTTCCGCATGTATCACAAGCTGTTTTTGAATACCCTCAAATACAGACCGCAGAGATGTTCATTGAGGAACCATCCTATGAGGAATTCACAATGGCCATGCAGAGACTAAAGAAAATCGTTCACCAGAAGTTGATTGCATTAATTCAGAGCTTTTGATATTCGGAGGGCTAACTTTGTGGAACTGTCTTTTCGACCTTATTCGATTGGTATGGCGAAATGAAGTTATGCCTGAAGAATGGAAAGTGGCCGCGTTACGCCCAATATTTAAAAAAAAAATGTGTGATCGCTTGAAGTGCGAGAATTATCGCGGTATAGCTCTCCTTTGCACAGCATACAAGTTACTGTCATACATCATCTTGGGAAGAATTACTCCTCTGGCGGAGGAAATTGTCGGTGACTACCAAGGAGGATTCCGTCCAAATCGGGCAGTCACTGATCAAGTTTTTTCGCTACGGATGGTGCTTTCCAAGTACTACGAAACATCTCGCGATGTACACCAGGTATTCCTAGATTTCAAGCAAGCCTATGAATCGATAATTCGAGAGAGACTGTGGTATGCCCTTGAATACTTAGAAATACCAAACAAATACGTACATCTGTGTAGAATGACAGTAACTCAGTCACAATGCTGTGTTAAAGTTGAGAATAGGCTATCGAGATCTTTTTCAATCACCACTGGTGTTCGACAAGGAGATGCGCTGTCCCCGATACTTTTTAATCTCATGTTGGAATACATCCTTCGTAAAAGTGAAACACCTCAGGACAATATCTTATTCCGACAATCCAATCAACTTTTTGCATATGCAGATGATATCTGTGTGATTGGATTAAATGGCAACGGAGTGAAAGAGATACTTGATCCACTAAAACAGTGTTCAGCTTCAGTTGAACTCAAAATCAATGAGTCAAAAACCAAATATCTGATATCTGGTTTTAGAGACCAAGACGCAACTGATTTCAGTAGTGGTAACCACACGTTTGAAGGAGTAATGAGATTTAAGTATCTTGGATCTCTCATTGCTCACCATAATAGTGTGGAAGAGGATATCAGGGTTCGCCTTGCTGCTGGCAATCGGGCTCTGTATCCTGTACGTCCACTTCTGAAATCAAAATATCTTGCAAATGCGGATAAGCTGAAACTGCCCAGAGTGTTGATCAGATCCATTGTCATGTATGGATGTGAGAGTTGGACCTTGACGGATGAGTATGAAAGATGGCTTCTAACATTCGAGAGAAGAATCATGCGTGTGATATAGGCCCAAAACGCGACGTTGATGGCACATACCGAGTTCTGTTCAATCACGAGATCAGGAATTTAATGCAAATTCCTGATAAAGTGCATGAAATCAAAGGACAGTACGCTGGCTCGGTCACGTGCTGATCCAAACCGAATGATACAGCGATCTTTGAAGGGTAAGCCGCCTTTTGGTAGGCGAAGAGGTCGCTGTCGGCGACGATGGCTCCACGGCGTAGAGAGCGACCTGGCATCTCCAGCTCGAGATCAAAACCGATGGAGTCAGATTGTTGACACGGTACGGGCCAAGAATGGCTTGTAAAAACCGTAAAAAAAAATAAAAAATGTTCTAATGAATAAAGAATACCCTAGCTTTTTTGAGATTATAGGCCAACCACAAAGAACATCGTTCTTTGATGGTAGTATTATTTACTACTAGTGAAATAGTTTTTTAAAAGACACAAACCGAAGCGCCTATCACAACTATAAATACCAGACAGAACAAACCTCCAGCTTTATTTTGAACGTATCAACTCGCAAGACTAATTTATGGATTAATTCTGTAGAAACCTGAAAAATAAAACGAAAGTCAAATGTTATTCCTCTAGTATCGAGGAATAAACATAAATTCACAATACGTAACCAAGAATTTGAAAGTAACTCCAATACCGAGTCTAATTTAGACCCACGTCAAATCAAAAGCTAATTGAAATTAGCGGTTATACAGAGATGGATGCCGTCCGAATGGTATACCAGTATCACTATTAAGAGACTACAAAAATTGACTAGTTCCTATGTGCTTACTTTTCAATCAATCCTTCAAACTCTATAAATCCATAATTGGGAAACGACCAGTCAATATTCAAAACTATAAAGTTCGGATAATTATCTGATGCTAAAGATATAATTTCAATTAAATCAAATAAAAGCTTATTAGAACTGATAGTATGGAATTTATTCAGAAACGTTGTGCCTCGCTTCATATTACTTTGTTAACATGGTGTTATGCGAAAAAGATCAACTGAAACCAACCTTCACACAGTTCACTCATTGACTTTGCTACAATCATTTGCAAGGTCCTGGAATACTTCGATAAAATTGATATCTCCAAACTTCGGTAAAATTGATATCTCCTTGTGAACTAAATAAGCGCACTCAACTTCCGAAAAAGGAAATAAAAGGTCAGTTGCAGCCCATCAAGTTTCCCATATTTTCCCATAAATCAACGAGCCAAAACCTACATGACTTTTGCTACTTCAACTACCAGTTATTTCGAATGTGGCAACTGTTACGTCATTTGTATTATGCCAGAAAACTAGTTCATGTTTGAAATATGCGAAATGGGACACTTTAAGCTTGAACAAAATTGGAAAATATTGAAAACTTATTTTCAAAGTGCCGAATGAGTCTTTTACCCAAACTGTAAGGAAAGGTATGTGGAAAATTGATTATAAATTAAATGCTTTCAAGGTAGTTTTTACAGCGAATTCGTAAAACTGGATTGTTATTGAATATAAACCAACACGTGCACTAGCATTTAATTCGTTATACAGCCGAGAACATTGCAACTGTTCCTCAGTATCCATCAACATCAAAAACCAAGAAAAGGATACTGAAGCGTGTAGCTTGCTGTAAAGTTGAATGTGCGTGCGTTTTACTTCGGAGTTGTTGCGCTTGCATCTTGTAATTCACTAGGTCGACTTCGATTTGATGATGACGTCATCACGGCCTAGTGGATTACAAGAAACAAGCACAACAACTCGGAAAAACAACCCACATCCAAATTTACAGTAAGCTACACGCTTCATTGGTGACCCCAACGGCCCTGTTAAGGGAACAACACGTCAATACCTTCTGACACAACCTCCCGATACCCTCCTGCCTAACGGCAAAATTTAACTTCCCACAATGGAATTTCTGCCTTCTCTCTCAACATGTGGAAGTTCGTTTCACGCTCAAGGCACAGATATATCCAGGAAGTTCGTTTCATGTTGCAACAAGCCTAATCACTAAGCGGGCGAAATCAGGCACCCCAACTCATTACGGCATAGATCATCATAATCAAAAAAACGAGGAGGGAATTCACTTTCGGGAGAGTTATGTGGCGTTCTCAGCAACTCCAACAATTACAATTAAATTATCTTACGCCACAATTAATTAATAAAAAAAACGATATTTCGAGTTAATTTCTTGTAATTCACTAGTACTGTCGCGTCACGACTGAACGTATATGAATCGCACAGTATGAACATCAAGTCGGGTAGCATATGCCTGATGAGATGGATTTGATCTTTTCAATCACGCAGTCATTCAATGACATCATCATCAGATCGAAACCGGCCTAGTGGATTACAAGAAACAAGCACAACAACTCGGAAGAACAACGCACATCCAAATTTACTACAGTAAGCTACACGCTTCAATACACACAACATTAAAATTTAACAGGACGGCAAAATCTAGCGATACAGCAAACGAAATAATCTGTCTATTGGACACTGTATTTGGGGGGATTGAATAATCAGTCGTAATGGAGATGTGAATTGGCAACTATGCAGCTGCTATTTATCCAAGACTATCCAAGACTTGAAAGATCAGATCGTAGTTTTGCCATTCAAAAATGTTTTGAAAAATGGAGGTACTATGTAAAGTCAGCTGTACAAATCATTTAAATTAGATTGTGTTTCACACTTAATGGCAATAAGTTGATTTCAAACGAGCGGGCTGGGATTGTGCAAGACGTGAGATTGTATCGGTCTTCAACAAAATTCGGTGGCAGTGACCGTTATCTGGTTACTGCAAAGCTACGATGAAAATTATCGTACAAGTCAGGTTGGACAGGGGAATATAAAACGCAATTCTCCTGTTAAGGTCTGATCAAAGAAGAAACGCAACGAAAATATCAAAATCTTGTTAGCAATAGCCTTTGAGATCTAATTACTAGTCTGATAAAGTGAACAGTATTTGGGCAATATTGAAAACCTCGGTTGTCCGCAGTTATGTTAAATGAGGATTTATCTTACGAGCAATAGCTCTGCTTTGCACAGCATACAAGTTAGTGTCGTACATTATCTTGGGAAGAAGTATCCAGGATACCGTACAAATAATCAAGTTTTTTCGCTAGGTATGATTCTTTACAAGTACTATGAAACATCTCGCGATGTGCACCGGGTGTTCCTAGATTTCTAGCAAACCTAACCCAAACAAATACGCCGGGAATACTACTTTGTTTTGCCGTTATTTTGGTAAACGTTAGTCTTGACAGTTCATATTTGGCAGTCGTGAAGTAGACACGTGGCAAATTTTCTGTGGAAAAATATTCGATAAACCAACGTGTTTTAATCGTTAAAACATTTTATCAAAATCAATCATCGATTACTGTGACGTCGAGAAAGTTATGTGAAATTTTTAAGAGAAACAAAGTGTCAACCAAACGCACTATTTATCATGTAGTGAATAATTTCGAAGAAAGACGGTCTGTAGATGATAGGCGCAAGCATGGGCCACAACGTACTGCAAGAGCGGCTGAAAACATTACTGCTGCTCAAGAAAGTGTTCAAAACAATCCATCACCATCAATTCGACGCCGTGCTCAGGAGCTTGGTCTTCAAAGAACAAGTATGGCCACAATTTTGCACAAGGATTTGCATTTGTTGCCATTTAAGATTCAGTTGACACAAAACCTTTTTCCACAAGACCATTTACGTCGCCGTACATATGCCAAAAGGATGTTACAGCTCGCCCATGACAACCCCGATTTTCATGAAAAAAACATAATGAGTGACGAGGCACATTTTCATTTCAATGGATATGTGAATAAACAGAATAATCGGTTCTGGGCAATGGAAAACCATCAAATTATTCATCAGTCACCTTTACATACAGTCTGGTGTGCAATTTGGTGAGGAGGAATCATTGGACCTTACTTCTTTGAAAATGAAAACGGCGTAACAGTAACTGTGAATGGGGAGCGATATCGTGATATGATTGAAAACTTTTTAACGCCACAACTGCATGCTTTAGGCTTGATTAACATATCAATAAGTCGGTGCCACATCGTATACAGCCAGGATTACAATGGAATTACTGCGAGACCTTTCCACAACAAGTTATTTCAAAAAATGGTGATATTGATTGGCGTCCACGGTCACAAGTCTTATGCAAACAAACCGGAAACGCTTGAGCAACTCAAACCAAATATTCGTGATGAAATTAATGAAATACCGCATGAAATGGGTGAGAATGTAATGAAATATGTGCTCAAAAGGGCTCGCATTTGTGAGGCAACATAGGCCGACATTTATGGCGGATAGGCGGACGCAGCCTCAATGCTGTTTAAAAGTTGAGAATATGCTATCGACATCTTTTTCAATTAATTCCAGTGTTCGACAGGGAGATGCGCTGTCCTTGATACTATTTAATCTCATGTTGGAATACATCTTTGGAAAAAGTGAAACACCTCAAGATAATATCTTATTCCGACAATGCAATCAACTTTTTGCATGGGCACATATCTGTGTGCGATTGGATTAAATGGCAACGGAGTGAAAGAGATACTTGATCCAGTGAAACAATTTTCAGCTCCGTTGGATTTCAGTAGTGGTGACCACACGTTTGAAGGAGTAATGAGATTCAAGTATCTTGGATCTCTCATTACTCACAGTGTGGGAGAGGATATTAAGGTTCGCCTTATCGCTGGTAATCGGACTTTATATCGTCTACGTCTCTGAAATCAAAATATTTTGCAAATGCTGATAAGCTGAAATTGTACAGAGAAGAATGTGAGAGTTGGAGCATGTTCGTGTTGATGGCACATACATTCTTTTCAATCACGAAATCAAGAATTTAATGCGGATTCCTGATATCATGCTTGAAAGTAAAAGATAGCGAGTCTACTGGCTCGGTCACGTTTTGCGTGGTGATTCGAACCTAATAGTACAGCGATCTTTTAAGGAAGAGCCGGAAGAGATCACTGTCGAAAACGATGGCTCCAACGTTATATCTAATAATATATTCTAAAATCAAGACTTAAAACGACCAACAAATTGTAGCAACCGAAAACTAGTTAATCGTTCCAGCAATAAAAAATTGATTTGAGTATTGGAATGTATCATCTATAAAAACATTAAACGAAATACAATTACCTTTGGAAAATTCTTCATATAGAGCTTACGCGAAACTGACAAGACCGCGACTCAACTATTTAAACGAACTTGTTCACTAAAAAATCGACTTTGGTAATATTGTAATTAAATTGCTTCCTACAGATTGGATGGAACATAAATTTTCTTCACATAGAGAAGCGTATAATGGAACAAACCGCATAGTTCGTGTTGACAGTGCTGTTATGGTTGTCAGTTACACTTGAAAGTTTCTTGAATATTTTAAAAAACCAATTTTCATTGTATTTTCATTAATTTTAATGAATTACAATTTGTTTTCGTATACATTACATATCTATGTTTTATGTACATATGTATGCTCTCTTATGTAAACACAAGTTGTAAATTAGATAGAATTTTAAATAAAAATATTGTTTTATTGTTATATGTTGTTATTTGCTAAAGCACAGTTGAAGGCTTCTTAATGGAATTTATGACCGTAGTTCGTTTATGTTTAGACTTTAAAATCAAGAAAAGTCGTTAAAAAAATGTATTCTTAAATTGGAAAATTAATTATTTTTATTTTATGTTTGATTTGTTATATTATCTGAACAAACTTACGGATCAGGGCTACCGTTTATAGTTTTTTATTACGAGCGTGTATTATCTCATTATGTGAAGTTAATGGTATTATACACCTTAAGCGCAGGAGGTATTCGATGTAACCACCTTTTTCATTTTTTGCTTTCGTATAGACTACAAACAAGAGGAATAGAAATTGAAACAGACAATCTGATTTTTTTTTTTTAAATGAAAAATGTTGAAAAACTGAAACAGGAAATGAAAAATCAAAAACTATGCTTTGGGCAATTTCTGTAATGATTAAACTTCATGTGCATACATACGACGACAGCAACACATTGAGACGACTGATTTTAGTATAGAGATTTGAAAATGACAACGTACGCAACAGCTTAATCCAGATTAAGCGTAAGATTATATACAAAGTCGTCTACAAAGACATCATACGGGACTTTATACGCAGCTAATAAAACACCGTTTGTAATACTCAACACTTTCATATAACCACATAATAATTGACGTCAATTTACACTTTACAGTATTCATAATGAACTTGAAAGAAAAGTTTTATTATACAATTTTGTATGATGCAAACAAATGTGTACATAAATACAGGGTGACTGACACGAAGTGTTACCAATTTCAGACTGTGATACTGGTAGCATTGCAAAACGCGATGGTGGTGGACCGAAACGCACTGCAACATCGCCAGATATCATTCTGATACGTGAAGGCTAAATTGGCTCGGAATCGCGCCGAGGCACGTTTGAAAGATCATCTTGGAATAAAGGCCTTGAAAGTCCATAAAACGCATGTCACCGATGCTCAAAAAATGTGAGAGTGGAAAGAGCAAAGGATTGGTTACGCTTGCACGAAAGTAACGATTTGCCGAATTTGGTACTCTTCGATGAGTCACCGTTCGTTATTGAACAATTTTTCAAATTTATCGGCATCATGTGTTGGAGGGAACGTCGAAGCCTTGGGCACAAAACATTTCGGTCGCAGAGCCGGGATATTTCAACAGTACTCATTGCCCATTGCCCAAATTGCAAATCCGCTAGATTTCCCGGTTTGGAGTATTTTGAAGAGCAAGGTTGGGACAAAAAAATACCAAAGTGTACCAAAAATACTTTCGCGCTGCATGCAAAATAGCTTTGTCGTACGTTTGAAGGGCCAAATCGCAAACTGCTATTCGAAAATTTAAACATTTGTGAACATTTTTTAGGTTGGTCTTAATTCTTAATTTAAACAAAACCTAAAGGTATTAAAAGTTACAATACAAAACGTGTGAATACATAGACTACATGTTTAATTATATAAAACTTACCTTGCTAAAATATCCCACCGTATGGCATCCCTCCGAATCGGCCAGTGTCATGACATAGAATAAAAACGGTTCAACATCGTAGTAAAGTGTTTTGTGATCGAGAAAAAATTTTGCCAGCAAACACAAATGCTGGCAATATTGTTTGTGTCGCTTCCCATCGACCTGCCACACACCCAATTTACCCTTTCGATAAATTTCATCGCCTGGCGGATGCCGCCAAACACATTTTGCCGCATGCCTATTCATGCCAACCTCCGATTTTTGATATCGCAAACAAAACTCGCATATATATAGTTTTGGTAGGCGGGCTGCATCGGCTGGATACGGCGATTGATACCATACCTCCATACAATATTTTCCCATCGAAATATATTTTGTACCCTTCGATGGTGATAACTTTTTTAGTTCGTCCTCGATATTTTCACTGGCAATGGCTTGGGCCTCGCGAAACAATTGTAAATCATAATCGCTTACGAGCCCATTGAGTACCGGTTCTCGGGTCTTTTCCACATCGATCGACACATTATTATTACTTGCATTACTATTATTGTTATTGTTATTATTATTCGTGTTGTTATTGTTGTTATTATTAATAATATTATTTGGATTCGAGGACGATTGATTGTTACCTACTCCGGTCGGCTTTTCGGGCGGATTTGGTTTGAATTTCATTCGGGTATCTTTGATTTTTTGTAAATACATTTTTTGTTCGAGCATTTGGGTTTGTTTCTTGATCGGATCGTTCAGCAGTGCCATCATTGTTTTACGATCCTCTTCGCGTTTTTTACGTTCATTTAGCAGATCTTTGGTTTGTGCGAGTGTCATATTATGATACATAGGACATGCGTCTATTGTGAAATGTTTCTCGAACTGTCCACCCAAATGTCCAACAGAATCACAACCCTCGAACGGACATTTACGCTCTTCGGGAATCGGCGGAGAGTGTTTAGCACTATTTTCGATATTTTTTACATCGACCCGTTTATTTTTGGTTTTTCCTTTTGTGACGACGGGCGCTTTTTTAACCGGACTTTTCGATAGCGAACGTTTAACACTATCGGCATCGGAATCCGAATCGGTTCGTGCTTTTCCAGTTAGATGGCGAGATTTTCGTGTACTTGCAGATCGTGTTAATTTTCGAACAACGGATGGTTTAGTGCCATTCTCATTATCCGAATCGGAATTATTTTTAGACGTATCCGTTGTTTTAACCGTACTTTTTTGTATTGATTTCTTGTTACCTGACTTTTTGGGTGGCGGGGACATTGAATCTGCCGACGATTCTGACTCAGAATCGCTACTCGTTGATGTAGCCGATGTTGATGTAGATTCCGATGATTCAGAACTTTTGATAATGATTTTTTCTTTTTCGGCAGGTTTTTGTGGTTTTGCTCGATTTGCCGACTGGTTGTTGGAGTTACTAATGCTGGTTTTATCTTTAGCACGAGGTAGATTTTTATTACCACCCGATATTGCTTTTGTAACGCTTATTGTTTTTTGCGTTTTGACCAACTTTTGTGTTGGTTTACGGTCGTCGTCGTCATCATCATCATCGTCGTCGTCATCATCGTCATCGTCGTCTTCGTCAGACTCGGAACTATTCTCGGGCGAAAAAATACTCTTCTTTTTGTTGTTAATGTTATTTTTAGATGAGTTAGACGAATTGCTGGATGATTTTTCAACCGGCTTTTTAACCGCACCGGTACCTTGAGGCAAAGTCGGTATTTTATTATTTGATAGTTTTGCTTGCTTTACAACGGCCGGAGGTGCTTTGCCACCTGTGTTAGTCGGCGGTACACTATTTGATGGCACATGCACTGGTTTCGTTTTGTACGGCGGATGTTGAGGTTTGCGTTTATCGTGTGTAGGCTTAAGTGGTGCCAATTTAGCTGTAACCACATCGTCATCACTCGAGTAGTGAGGCACTGACTTTGACGTTGGTTTAACTACTGGTTGCTCTTTGCGAGTCTCTTTTGGTTTAACGGTAACATTTTTATCAGAACCATGCAAATTGGATTGTTGAATTTTTGTATTCGCTGTTACCACTTCTGAACTCTTCCGCCTAAAATTTTTATCTGTTTGATTTTTCGGTTGATTCGTATTGGCCGTTTGCGTCAAAGAATTATTACTAGCACTTCCCGTAGCATTTCGATTTGTAGTACCAGCTTGTGTACTAGCGGCAGGTCCACTAACGGTATTATTTGAATTGGATGGCTGCGGTGGTCCATCTTGTGAACTCGACGAATCGGAATCTGAACTTGATGATCCAGAATCAGAGCCACTAGACGATGAGCTTGAATTTGATGATGAGTCAGATGTTGTCACTGAACTTGAATCAGATGAAGTTGTCGACTGTGTAATTAATGGTAATTTCCCGCCATAAAAAAATAAAATAAAATTGCTTAGTTAGTACACACACCAATATAATATGGGACATCTATTGACATATGCAGAAACTTCGAAGGTAATTGTTTAATTCAAAATAAATTTTATCAATTAAATTAAATTAAACAACACATGTAGATCACAAAAACTTGTCAATAAACCTATTTTAAATACTATTATTGCTATACAAATGCAATAATAAATATATAAACAATACAATCTACCTTTTTTCTTGATGCCATTTTTTTCACTCACTGGCACTTATATATTTTACAATAAATAACACAAACACACACAATTTTTACTAATTTTCACATTTAAAATATAGTCTGGTAATAGATGCACAATAAGCATAGATTAAAATTATTATTTTGTTTAGTATAATTATTACAAATAAATTTAAATAAAAAAAAATTTGAAACCTTTAAAAAAATATTTTCATTTGCTTTGACACAACAAATGTCAAAATTGCCAAAAAGCCATATTTGTTTTGTTTATGGTGTTGAATGCAACACAATGCACCGATTATGATAAACGTAAGCAAACATTGACGTTGAAAAATATTTTACTTCACTACAAGTCCTGATGACTGTTCTTGTTTAAAGAAAAATGAATTATTTGGAAATACTTCTAAGTTGAGTTAAAATATAAATATCATTTTACTTATTCCATATGTGATATGTTGATTTGTGATACTAATTGACAGCGTTCAAAAAACGTTATGCAATTCAACTACAAAAAATGTTTGTCATCCATCGGGCAGCACTAAATATTCAACAGGTGCCAAATACAAATTTGACAACCAAAATCATATTTTTTGTGTACATCTGAAACGTCACACTTAGCCAAATGTAAATAATACACAAAAAACTTAAAAATTTAAATAAGTGTTGAACGCAAATAATAAAGGGTTATTATCTATAATTATCAGTAATATATAAAAAAAATCCAACATCGAAATCCAATTTACGATGAGATTATAACGAGTGCTATAAATCGTAAACGTTCAGTCGTGTTTTACTTGCATACCAAATATGTTACGTACTACATTCCTTGTTGTAATTATTTTAACAATATTCAATATTGGTAAAACAATCGAACGTGATGATATTATTATACAAAAACGGGTAAGTGCAGAAAATCATAAAACGAAATAGTGAAAGTTCCACTTATGTAAAGGCGGTATCGTTAAAACGCACTTTTTGAGACATGAACATCCAATTTGAGCTCGACTAAATCATTGAAATTCATGGTTGAGTGATTATTAGTTTAGTATTCACCGGATAAATAAACCATATGGCATTTAAAATACAAATTGTGCAGCCCTACACAAATTGCCATTTTTGATTTCTCTTTTTTTTTCAATGATACGATTATCAACTATCGAAACTATAATTAAAATTGAATACCACGTATTGTTACTGCAATTACAGAATAGTCATGCTTCCCTTACAATGGATGACCACCGTCTATCGCTCGTCACCCAGTTGACGAGTATCAAAAATTTCAATGAAGTCCTCGATAATATTTTAGTACCACGAGTGGTTGGCACACCTGGCCACGATCAAGTACGAGATTATATAGTTAAATTCCTCAATGATTTGCGATGGACAACGGAATTGGATACCTTTACGGCGAACACTCCTCTTTTCGGTAAACTCAGGTTCGATAATATTATTGCAACGCTGAACCCGAATGCTGAACGATTTTTGGTTCTTGCATGCCATTACGATAGCAAATATTTCGACAATATTGTATTTCTAGGTATGAATTTTATGTTACTCATAAAATATCGCTAAACTAATAATATTTGGTAATATTTCAGGTGCAACAGACTCGGCAGTGCCTTGCGCGATGCTATTGAATATGGCGCATGTTCTAAATAACTATCTGGCCCATAATCTGCAAAATAACGAAGTCAGTATTAAATTACTGTTTTTCGACGGCGAAGAAGCCTTCCTCGAGTGGTCGGGTACAGATTCGATATATGGCGCAAAAAATTTAGCGGCTAAATGGGAACGGGAAGGATTTTTACCCAAAATCGATATGTTGGTTTTGTTAGATTTACTCGGCACACCCGATCCACAAATTTATAGCTTTTTCCAAAGTACCGAAAAATGGTACAGAGAGCTACTTCTAGCGGAGGAACGTCTTGCTAATTTTGGATACCTAGAACGATATCAATATTCAAGCGTTATCCCACAACAATCATCCAACCGTTATTTCCAACCACGTTCAACTCAAGGATTTATCGAAGATGATCACATTCCATTTTTACAACGTAACGTTCCCATTTTACACATCATTCCAATACCATTTCCTGACGTCTGGCACAAAGCGACTGATAATCGGGACGCAGTTGATCTCGTCACAGTCGAAAACTTAATGAAAATATTCCGAGTTTTTATACTCGAGTACCTGCATATTCCAGTTTAAATTTTACAATTGCACAACTATTAAAGAAATTATAGTTTTTATTTATAGTTTAAAATAAAATTATAGGAAGAATACAAAACACTTAAATTATTGACACATTTGTTCATCCATCGCCTTGGCGATCCATTCAGGTTCGGCCGCTGAAATTTTTTCAATAATTCCATTCACCTGATAACACAACGATTGGATTTGTTTATCCCACTGCGGTAATATTTCACGTGTCTCAAAATGTACAATTCCGTCTATTTGGTCGATATAACCATTCATGCGTGCCTCACTTATCATTTGACTTGCGATACGTTCCGCCTTGCCAGGGGCAATTTCTAGAAGCGCACCCAATTCTTCAAACGTAATGTTATTGTAGAGCTTACTAGCCGACAAAAGATTATGCTCAAATACTGCACGATCCAAAATTGTTGAACCGTCGAGTGTGGTTGCTTTTTGATGTTCTTGTAGCAGGGCTTCGAATTCTTGAAGCTCGGATCGTCGAATAATACGATCCAAGTACATTTTCTCAAGAATAGAATATGCCGGTAATTGTTGGCATCGTTCATCTTTAAACAAAGTGGCCAACATACGAGATCTCTGCTGTCCGGCCGAAGCAAGTACTGTACAAATGAGAGCTTTTTTCAATGCCGTCATTCGTTCAAATTCATCGACAATTGTTCGATAAGATAGTTCGTTATATCGTTGGGCGGCTTCGATAAATTTTCGCCGATAATCCAAAACTCGGGCATAGCACACCTTATACATCACCAGTAATTCCTCATTTTTAGTTTCCGCCTGCAAAAGTGATGCCCGATTTATATACGCTTCAGCTTGAACAGGATCATCATTTTCCAAAAATAAGCGAGCAATTTTCAAGTACGTCTCTAGTTTGTAATCGACTGAATACTGTTTTTGTCCTGTTTCGAGTGGTATACCAACCAAAACATGAGCCGCTTCGCGCCATTCCTGATTTCGTTCATATATTTGGGCCAAATGCTGACGAATCGATGCAACTTGTTCTTCAAACGAAATTACTCGGGGATGCACTTTTTCTAATGTGAAATGTGATACAATCTTGGACACTTCGTCCGGCAGATTTGTGAAATGATTACCAACTTCAGTTAATATTTGTCGTGAAATCACCAAACTAACATGTTCGTTTACTAGTGCCTCGATAAATAATTTTAACATTTCAATCATTTCAGCAGTGCTGGAGGCCAAAATAGATTCCAAGAGGCCTCGGTATCTAGAAGGCATAACCTCAAATTAAGAAATTAACAAAACAAATCGTAAATAACATACTTATCAGCCTGTTCCTTGTGTGAACCATTAAAATTTGTTAACGCATGTAGTTGGGTCTTTAAACTAGTTATATTGATCGACATTTTAATAAACTACTAATTCCTAATTATAGATTTTATCAGCTTCAAATATTAAAATATGCACTCTTTGTAAATTATTTGCACTTTATAGAATGACAGATCTATTCAGTATGAAGTAACTAGTGATTCAGCGAATATAAAAACTGAGTGAGTGAGTGCATTCCATATTATAGTGTAGATAAGAAAAAAGCCTTTTCATATTTTGAAAAATTATTTTACGATCAAAACAAATCTAACCTATTCTAATTATGTTTTGTAGATAGTTTGAATATTGGTTAAGAAGCAAAGGATTCTTATAAATATCAAAACATTTAAATAAAAAAGCTTTTAATTTTGACATGTAAACTGTCAATAAGTACTAATCTGAGTCACATTATGATGAATCACAAGAAACATATGATTGGCGTGCGCAACAGTAATCACCAGCACCACCCAACAAAGTAAAATAGGTCAATGCAATCGTCTAAATAAAGAATAATCAATAAAACTATTTTTTATCATTTTTATTTTTCACATAAGTTTTTACTACAATTATTTTCTATTCTCGATAACAAGAGCAAACCCGGCATGGCGTACAGATAAAATTAAAATTGGAAAATGGAAAAAGCGAACCAAAGATAAAATTAAATCAGACGAAAAATTTTAGTTTATATTTTCATTTTCTCTATATTTTTTTTAGTTTAAATCAATTTTTATAAATAAAAATTGTTATAATGCAATAGATTTTTACTTATATGTTTAAGGTTTATATACTTTTGCTTGTTTGAATGTGAAACGATCTTTTACGTGATTTTTTTTATAGAATTTCTCTTTATTTTCGTCTAAATAATTTAACTGATTTTTATTTTAACAGTTTTTATCTGTTGTTTAAGCTTCAAGCTCTAGAGCAACACCAATTTTGTGTCCGCCATTGCTAAAGTTCTTGCCATCGATTTGTGTTGATAAATTTAAGATAATACCTTCGCGTAGTCTTTGTTGGTAGCCCAAACCAATTTCACTTGAATTGTTTACTTTAGCGCGTACACTAGCATCCCGATCCAAATTGTATTTGCACGCAATACCGAAATTGGTTGTGTTCTGTCCTGAAGTCCATTTAAGATCAACAGCCGATTCAAGATTGGAATTAACTTTCTGATAAATTGAACCACCAAAGACTGAACCATTGCTTCTGTTGATTGTAATAAGAAAATATGAATTTATTATATAGTCTAATGACTACAAACTATGTTTACTTACACGGTAGTGTTAAGGACGAAATCACCAGCTGTATATCCCAAAGCAAAATCGTTGGCGGAAACCTTTGATTTTGATGAATCATATTGGATACGATAGCCACCCAACCATCCTTGATAACCAACAACGGCTGATGCATTAATTACTGGTCCAGCCAAATCAATGGTCGAGTCAGCATCAAATTGAACTTTCTCGTGCGCATATGCTGTCTTAATACGTCCAGTTTTGCTGCCGGTTTGTGGTGCAAACGATGCATCGAACGATAGTTTTAAACCTTCGATAAGTTGATCTTGGATCGTTACTTCCGACACCAATGTATTATCTGTGTTCCATTTCTCGGAGAATGTTAGACCATAATCCTTAATTTTGTATTTTGATTCAAGTGAACCAGCTACCTTGCCGGATTCCTGGTTTGATGTACCACTGGTGGCGAATTCAACACCAGAATTTGTTTTGGTCTTAACATCTAGCTTCCATAAACCAAAATGATAGCCTTTACCGAAAACGTCACGTGCTTGTTTTCCAAGATCAGCATATGATGGTGGTGCCATCTATAAAAAGACAATTAATAATTCAATAAAGATCAATAACCTTTCACACATATTAAAATTTTCATTTAAAAACTAATTATGTAAGACCCCCTTTTCATTCGCACATATACCCGATTACATCACAACCAAAAATAACTTTCATTATCAATATAGATTAATTATGGTCAAGGTTAGTGATTTGTAATTCGCAAATCGATATTGTACTCACGTCGATGAATAGAAAAACGATTTTCACGACCCATTTAAAAAAAAAATAGTTTCGCTATGACGTCATCAACGTAATTGTTTTCATATTAAAACGTAACTATTTATGTCGCGTGACATTTCGCCCCCAGACTATATGTTGTCGCCAGTATTGCAGTCTCCACGCTCCACCACAACAATAATCAATATATTTCAAAATTTTGAGAAAATTAGATGATTTTGAAATACAAATTAACACAACAATGAAGTTGGCAACATTTGATTGATATTTACGAAATGCGCTACTAAAAATATATATATGATCCGGACCCCACCTCCCATGGTTGTTATATTTTCTTCTTTTTTTTTTTGCTTTCGTTCGATTTTTATAATTTAATCTTAATCGCATTTCATCAATTTATTATTTATCGCGCATTTAACTAATGAATAGGCACATGTTCGTCTTCGTAGCTAATACATAAATTATCATGAAAAAAGTCGATATATTGGGCAAAAAAATCAATATCATGCCATATAGATATCAGCCACAAACTATGTTACGTAACATGGTATTATGCCGGACACACATTTTTGCACAAAATATATAAAAATTCTTTTTCGTAGTTAAATAGAACTGTTATCACTTGAGCACACGAAATGCGATCAATCAAAATTTATGAATTATAAAAAAAAAGGTTTGTGATGTAATTATGAAAATTTTTAGTAAACCAGGAAACAAATATTACTCCATATTAAAAAAAAATCTATTTTTTGAAGTTCAAAATGAAAGCAAAAATTTTATCTAAAGACTAATCAATGCACTTGAACTATATTGCAAGATTAATTATATTCTATACTTACTTTTTAGTTGTTTTATTAAAAAATTAGTTTTATTTAATGAAAATAAAATGTTTAATTGAAAAGAGGAACACAGTTATTTACGGCAAATACGCGAGTAAAAAACCACAATACACTAACTTTGTACGGCCGGCAAAATTATGTACTGTAAAATGTTTTTTTGCTTTTTTTTTGATGATGATGAAATAACGAAGTTACACGAAGTTAAAAAAAATCGAATTTTTTGTACGTGAATTTTGGGTCGATAATGTAGATTTCGATGTTTTTTATTTTTTAGAGGGACTTTTAAAAACACAGTGTAACTTTAATAATTAACCGTTACTTTGTGGTGAGGTCAGAATTAATGTCTTAACAGTTTTGCTAGTAATAAAAATGAAAATCTTAACTACGCACTTATGCCTTTATTTGTATACGTATATAACTACAAATTATACACCTACTTGCAAAGAGTGTGAACAATATCATCACTATATTCTAATTTTACATATATCAAACCAATTTAAATTTCTACAAGGTCATTAAAGTTTCTATAGCTTCGAACAAATTCAAAACACAATCTTCTAATCAAACATGATTCGTTCAAGGCCAACAATTTCGCCAAATTTTCGGTAGTGTTCAACATGAAAATGCAAAAACGATTTGTATATTTACTTTGTATGTGCGTTCAACCATAGAGATCAATCGACTATAGTTTAGATGTAGTCTTGTATATCGGTATAAAATCATAAATTTAACAGTAATTCATTCAATCGATAACATACTCATTTTCAATTGTGCTATCGCATTTTTCGCCATCTCGGCCAGCATCCCTTCATGTGTGTTCTTATCTTCCCAGCCTAAAATTTCGGCCGACTCTTCAAGAATTCCAATAATTTCCTCGATACGTTTTTTCATTTCGTCCGAGCTAAGCGTTCCGTTACTAAAGCCTGACTTCATATGCATGATGAGCGGTACATGCAATTCGAACAGCATCATGGCACGTGATCTTGTTTTACCAGGCTCAACAATTTCCAAAATTTTGAGCACATCTCGACACAATTCAGCTTTATGTTCGAGCATTATATCGGGCAGTTCATCATAGCCATATCCATCAGCACGGCCATACAATTCGATTAGGATGTGACGCAAACTAGTTTGAATGAAATGTTTCGGATGCAAAACACTACGATATTTTTTAAATGTTTGCTCGCAACGTTGCAACTTTTCGGTCATGTCATCCATCTCGTTGAGTCCATTTATTTCCGCTTGCATAACACTAATTGCCTTTTGTACAGCCAATCCCGATGTTTTAAATTCACAATGCGAACATTTCCATTCAGCCGCATCGTTAAGCGGATTTGTTGATGTAATTAATCCAAGATCGCATTTCGAGCATTTCAATGTACTGAAATGGGTTCCCAATTCGGTTGGATCGATGCATCGCTTGCATTTGCATGTAAAGAATTTGCCCTCTTTTAAATGATACTGTCGTGCGCTGGTTCCCTCTAATGTGTGTGTATAGCATGAATTGAGCATTTCACCTGGGGCGACATCAGTTGCAGCACGAACTACTAATTTAAATCCGTCACTGGGGAAACTGCTGTGAGTCGTGTTCGGACAGCATGAATGAGCCAGTATTGCCAATTTGGGATATAGGCAACGAATACTATATCCTTCACACGTTTTTGCCTCGAATGCATTTACCTCAAGTATACCAATAACTTTTTGAATTAAATCTTCGGAAAAGCTTGTCTTTAAATTACATGGCCCTTGTAAATATTTCACAATGTTGTTATCATCGTTGACCCATGTTTCAGAATTCTTTCTCTCTTTTTCGTGATCCTCCATCATAACCACTTCTTTTTCCCATCGATCGGGATCTTTTTCTTTATGCAATAGTACTCTGTGTAATAAACCGTGAGTTAGAATGCAATTCAAACTCCAACATACACTTTACTTACCTCAAAGGCGTTATACAATCCATTTGGGTGCAACGTTCAGTAATATTTGCTGAATTTTGAAATTTAACATTCGATTTACTGAATATGCCGCATTCATACTGAAAATGTGTATTTTGGTCGAGTTTAGCACATGCATCGCACACCGGCCATGTACATTTCGTGCATCTTTGCCCATTTTCTGCCGTACCATCCAATGGACAGTAACAATTTAAACACACAACTGGGCTATCTTGTTTTGGGCCATAGGCAAATGGCTCTTCTTCAAACAATATATCCCCAGCTCGTAATGATTGTGCTGCGACCACATAGCGTCCAAGCTCATCGTTCTGTTTGATCACACAAGTTTTCTCCATTTTGGTTTTTCACTTTTTCACTGCACTTAGGTTTGTTATTCTTGTTAATTTGACGGAAAAATTTTCATTCAACACGAATTTATATAGTATGTGACGACATTTTACCGAATTTACTCGAAATTTTAAAAATAGTATGTAAATATAAATATTGTAGTAAATCATAGCGTAAAACAAACTATGTCGATGTACGCGAAAAATCGACGAAAAATGTGTCTTGCTAGTACATTCGAATATTCGATTGAACCTTGTACTGAACATAAAAATTTCGTAATTTCTAAATCTTCCAAATGGAAAGCTACATTAGTGCAATCGCAAGGTTCCATATTGTACAGCTAAGACATCTGACACTATCGTGTTTGCTAATGTTGCTTACCACCATAAGACTAAATACATGTTTCTGCTAAACATGTGGCCATAAACCTTCCAAATGGAGCACTGGTTAAAGCTATTTCTGGGCAATCGCAAGGTACCATATTCTGTTAGGGCTTAGCCAGATATCTGATACTATCGTATTTGCTAATGTTTGTTACCACTATAGGACTAAAGACCAGTTTGTACAATATGATATGGTCATAAACTTTCCAAATGGAAAAATCGTTAAAGCTAAATCTGTACCATCCAAGGTTCAACATTCCATTAGAAGGTTCAACATTCCATGAGGTACAGTTTGATCATTTGTTTTTTACAAGCAGAAACAGCTCACAGGTAGACAATAGTACTTCTGATAAACTCAGGAAACACATCGATGCTGTTTACCATTATTCATACTAAGAGGACAATAATCTGTAATATTTTCATTGAAAGAATTGCCGACCAAGGTATGCAGCTTCTGAGGGATAAATACTGGCAGCTACTTAGAATTGTGTTGACCCAGTTATTTTTCGACTGGGTGTTTAGTTTATCTATTATCTTCTAAATTTGAAAACAGACGTCAAAAAGGCATGCTCGGCAGATTCAATTAAGGTGCAAAGGAGTATACCAATATTGACCAATCAGTTGTCCGTAATTCGTGACCTTCCAAATATCAAGAACTGTCCAAAGATGATATGTTCATTCACATTACTTTAGTTTGGACACAAGGAAAGCAGACTAAAATGACTCATAAGGTAGGTTAAAGTATCATGTTCACGTCCAGACATTTTGATCATGTATACGTTAGCTTTAAATGGCGTAATGTAGAAATCTAGTTAGGTAAATAAAAGAGCTCGAAGGATATTTGAAGATGAATGAATGGACCGATTCAATTTCGGTTCATCCTCGAGATGATTGATTAGCGATACCTGAGCTAGTCGCTCAGGAATCGCTCTCATGGCAGAGAAAGTAGTGTACTTGCTCTGTAAATCAGGTGTCTCCGGGTTCAATTCCCGGGATGGTGACCATTCCTCAATCCCGATTGTGTGTTTATAATCTGTATGTGTATGTGGAACCGTGAGCTCCCTAGTGGCATTGAGTTCTGGAATAATTTCCGCCTTCTTTAATTTTTTTATTTTTGGAGACCATTGAATCAATATTTGTAATTTCAACCACCAACTAGATCAAATAAAACTAAAAGTTGATTTATTTAAAATGTTTCTTTATTTTATTATCTCTCTGATTTTTTTGGACCCTACCTGAACCATTACGATCACGATCACCTCGATTCTGCGTTTGTCGCAACTTATCATTTGGCTTCGAATTATGATTCTTTGAAAATTTCCTCTTCTTCTTTCGGCCAGGCCTTCGAGGACAATTGAAACCCAAATGTTCTACAGAACTACAATATCTGCAATTCCCACCATCTGGATAAACACCATTTTTCTTCTCTTTGCATTGGCTTGATATATGACCCGTTTGTTTGCAGATAAAACACGAAGCGAATTTAAATACTCGCCCCTTATGTACCGTACAGTTTTGATATGCATGTTCGTTACTGCCACACTTGATACAAATTCTGGTTGATGTATTATCAAAATCGCGGCACTGCTTTAGACTGTGACCATATTGGCGGCAGGCAAAACATTTAGGGCCGGATTTTGTGTTTCCGCTACTTTCAAATAAGAATGGTTCATTTTGTTTTTGTGAAGCTAAACTTTCAAGAAATGTTTCTTCAGGTTTTTCGATATTATCAAGTGATTTGTTTTCTTTCCCAAGCTTGACTGTTTTTTCAGGAGTAATTGGTATTGTGGTATCAAGCTCGTCGTTTTCATTATTTTGTGGCTGGACATGTTTCTTTGATTTCTTTTTTTTAAGTTTAGGCTGGTCAAGTATAGTGATCTCCTCTTGATTCGTTGTTTCTTTGTTTTTCTTTTCTGGTTCGATATTTTCAACTTCAGTTACCATAGTTTGGGGTACTTCGAATTGTTTAACTACTCGCTTTGATTTTGTCTTTACCAAACTAATTTGCTTTTCTTGAGGTGATTCGACTTGAACATCTACTTTCTTATTTTTTTTTCTTTTTATCACAGGCTCCTCGATCGTACTCTCATCAGCTGTGTCTTGAGATAACTCTGTTCGTTTAACATTTTTCTTAGGTTTTTTGTTTGCTAATATCGGTATCTCGTTATCTATATTTTCATGTAAGGATTTCGAAGTACATTTCTTAATCTTTTGGGCACTGGAAACATCTTCACATGTTTCTATTATATGCTTAGAATTAATGTTGTTTACAGCGCCAGACTCGTCATTATCTGACTCGTCACTATCGTTATTCTTCATATTCTGGTTTTGTTCGTCTCCACTTTGTTCAACATCACTAAAGCTATCCCACTTTGTCAGAGCTTTACGTTCGTTTTCAATCACGAATTTTCGATACCTTTCATCTTTTTGTCGCATAAAATCTAGCTTCGCAGCCTTCGATTTCTGCTTCTCCTCCGTGTTCCAATCGTCTTCAATCTCGGGATTTTTAATTGCTATTGATGGTTTTAGATTTTGCTTCATAACATGCCACGGAGTAGCATCTTCTTCTTCGTGGATTTGCTCACTTTTTACAAACTTCTTGCGACCTCCATTTTTTTGACCAAATTTATTATTTCGATCATTTCTACGATAACTGGTATTACGATCATTTCTACGATAGTTATTATTTCCGAAACTTTTACGATTTTTATTAAACATTTTCATTTTTTGTGAAACGTTTTTGCACACACATTTCCACTCTGCGTAACGTCAAAAGCACATGTAAATATACGTCAAAGTGACAAATATATGCTATGCCGGTATTGCAGATTCAAATCAATGAAGTAAATTTTATCATGGATTGCTAGTTTTATGACACAAAAATTTAAATTTTTTTACTAATTTATTACAGACAATATTTTAACAATTCTTATTCTTTAATGCTTAAGATTTATTCAACGGATGCGATTCCATATTCGCTTTAATCCATTTATGTTGCATTACTTCGATGAGATTGATTCGCCCGCCACTCGTTTTCCGCAACAATCGTGCAATCAGATCTTTAGCTCCAGCCGATAAATATGATGGGTAATGAACATTTAACCGTCGAATTTTTTCGTAAGTCATTTCTGTTTCCTCCGATTCAAATGGGGGAACACCAACAAGAAATTCGTAACATAAAACTCCAAGACACCACTGGTCAATCGAATCATCATATGATTTTCCATCAACCATCTCTGGTGGAAGGTAATCTAGAGTTCCGCACATAGTTTTTCGTCTGAGTAAATTAAAATTTTATTAGGATTAGTTGTATAAAATTAAATTGTATTGCAATCATACTTATTGGATAAAGTGTGCGCCGACCATCCAAAATCGGCTAATTTACAATTATCATCGGCTGTTAGTAAGATGTTTTCCGGTTTTAAATCCCTATGAATAACACTATTCAAGTGACAATAGTTGAGGGCGTCTGCCACTTGAAAAACATATTTAGCTGCTCGTTGCTCATTAAACCTTCCATTCGGTGAATTTTTTAAATGCTTATACAGCTCACCTTCCGAACATATCTCCAATGCTAAATAAATTCGTTTCTCATCGTGAAACCACGTAAAGAGCCGCAATATATTGGGATGTTTCAACCGTGACTGGATTTCAATCTCGCGCAATAGCTGTCTCTCGACGCGACCTTTTTTCAATTCTGATTTGAACAATACTTTCATTGCTACCATAAATTTGGTTTGTTTTTCACGCGCAACATACACTCGCCCAAATTTTCCTCGCCCCAATGGTGCGCCTAATTCAAAGTCATCCGTCGACCACTCATACGGTTGTCCATATGCTCTATGGCTCATCATTCTTGATTCTTTGATAGCAACATCTTCACGATACTCGGAGGGTACATTATTAAAATTATGAAGCATTTTTTTATTATTAAATCGACCAAATCAAACAAAATCACTACTGTTTCGTTTATACTTTGACAACTCAACTAGTTACAGTTGGCTTTTAAAATTCGTGCTGCCATATCGACAAGTATTTTAATTTTCATTCAGAGACATCTAGATTTGAGAAGTTAAAATTTAAACTCAATTATTCATTATTATGAAGTTTTTCATTTTATTGACTAGGAAAAGCTATTACTATTTATTAATTTTATTATAAATAACTAACTAAAGAAATAGATTGATTTTAATATTTGATTTAAATCAAAATCTCCTGTGTCTGGCATTTGTGTTAAAATTTTATTCAGCTTTCGTCTTGATAAATCTTTCACCGACCCATCAGTAAGTAGTTCCCTAGAGAAAATAAATTTTCTGTAAGATGAATGAATTAAATTTATATAAGATGAGTATCATACTTATCACTGTAACTGTATTTTCGTACTAAAAACGATGACAGATCATCAAGAATAGGTTGCGAGTGAAGGGCAACAAACTGTTCTCGACAAATTTTATTCATCTCAGCCACAGTACATGCATGTGTCCAAAAACAATCGTGCACCGATATAAACGTAATGCCAGCTTTTTCACAAAACAAAGATGTCAACATCATGTGGCTAGAATCGAGCGAGTGGATGAAATTTGGAGGAAATGCATTCTTTTGTTTCATAATATTAGGTTTTTCATACAAATCCGTTGAAATGTATTCATTTCCATTATGAGTTTTTGGTAAGCTTTTCTTTTCATGTCGATTGTAGGGTTGCACGACCGGTAGTCCAAGTGGTGTTACCCATTCAACATTTTGACCACAGACCGTTGATATTAGGCGAGCACAGTCCGTAAACCAGTCTTGTATTTCCTTGGTCGATGTGAACATTTCACGTAAACTTTCAAATGACTTGGTGGTTAGATATGTTGATGCGGACCATACCCAATCTTTTGGAAAATCGTCGATATCTTTGAGTTGACGCGCAATTTGCAAACGAGCACCATATCTTGTTACACCATACACCGTAGTCATAACAGTTTGTTTAATGACTTTACGTTTCACAAATCCCTCCAGTACTTTTGCGATTTCTACACCATTGGCAGCATCTTTCTGCCGTGCATCTTCCACTAAAACTGCAACCGAACTGTAAACATCTTGCGGAACATTTGAAGGTGCCAAATTCACACTAATAGCACCAGCAGTATCGCGACCTAATGCTGCATAATGTTGCAAACCATTACACGAACCATCCTGATGGATCGGAAATGAACTCATATAGTCTGAAATCCAAAAAAAAAAAATTGTCAAATTTACCCAATTTTATTAAACCAATCGAACACTCACTTTCCGGATCTCCAGATCGTATTACGTTTGCAATTTCCATACAACATCCTAATGTTTGCCACGGTTCATCTGACTTTGCCCACCATTTTCGACCATGCAATGGATTATCGGCTGAATCAAGAATATCATCTAATATTTGTTCGGCATAAATTAATCTCTGGGCCACTGAATCCCGTTTCTTGAGCCCCGTTAAATTGATACAATGCAGTTTGAGCCATTTCAAACCATCAGGTCCTAGTTTCTGTGGTTGATGGAAAATCAATAATGATCGAGCTAAATCTGATCCCAAATGATTTAAATGTGGTGGAATGGGATATACCCGACCCCTAAAGTCCATATTATGTGGTAACCAAAATACTTTATCCCGATACTAAAACATGATCAATTGTAAATTAGATTTAGAATGTGCGTGTTTCACGATTTATACTTACATGATTAGCCAGAGACAAACGGTACAGTGCATCACACCATAAACTATACATTTCAGCTTGTTTTCGACGATGCTGCAACTTCTGACGATATAGTTGAAATTTATCTTTCGACGATAAATTGTTTTTTGAAACCTCAATGGGAGGCAAGGAACTAGGCGACTGGGGAACATCCAATTTTGAGTTCCCTCCACTTTTAAAAACATCTAATATCACATCTAATAATTGGGTATTCACTTTCCAAGGGATGCTGGCCAATTGGTTAAGTGAATCTAAGGCTGGGTATAAATCTTGAGGCGGCGCCTCTTGTATTCGACGTATTTGTTGAATCGCCTGATAAGGTAAACGAATCAAATCGGATTTTGTTACCAAATATCCACCATTGTTTGGCGAGGTCCATGGCTGGGGTGGACACAGCATTGGTACTAAATTAGAATCAAATATTAACATTTCCTGTTGAGAACCACGATACAATCGGGAGAGAACCGGATGCGGTTTAACCTCTTCTTTTACCAATCGACCTTGATTACGAAACAACGTGTAAAATGCAGACATATAATTCTGATTCTTGCAATTGGTTCGTAATATGTTGACATCAATTTTTAAATCTCTCATCAAAATATTATAAAGAAATCGACCGACTCCGACCATCACTGAAGGTGGCCAATTCGTGTCGGGTATATTTAAATTCGGTCCGTAATATTGATTATCGTACGTCAAACGTTGCCATGATTGCCGTGGATTATCATTTTCATTACACTCAGACAACTTATTACAGTACGAATTATAAATCTCGGTCGTTTTTTCGAGCACACCGTTCTTCTTCTTTCGATCGATTTGATATTTAAGCTGGGCTTTTAATCCTAAATCACGATATAATTGGCCAACAGTTGGACTATAGGTGTCAGAACCATCAGCTAACGATCGGATCTCTCGAAGTAAAATATCCGCATATTGAATCGCGTCTAACGATTTTAAATACGGATAAATACTGATTGACCGGCTTGATTTTGAATTTGTCTGATGCCTTAATGTGTTTAAATCGCGTGCGATTGCATCACATATTTGATTGCGCCACAATTCTTGAGTTTCAATTAGTTTTTTGCGATAGGTGAGCACGGTTTCTGTGGGCTCAGTAAAATTGGCTATGCTCTTAATAGCAACAAAACCATCAAGTTCGATATTTAATTGTTCTCGACCCATTTCGACAAGGATATCATATGTAAAACCTCGTTTTGCGTTCATTATTTTACTAGCCGGATTCGGTTGCACATCTGTACTTAGCGGCTGCATATCACTATTCAAACTGTTTAGTAAAGTATTGTTGTATGTAATTATTGGCGGTGTATAGTGGGGTTTAAATTTTGGGTCTATCTTCTCGATTGCATCAAGTATGATTTCACGCTGATCACTAACAAACTCGCACTTGTCGATCAGATCGTTTAACTTAATCCCCTTTGTTAACATTTCGGTGTAGTATTTTTGTAGAAGCTTAGAATTTTCTTGACTGTCTGGTAGGCGTTCGATACATTCAAATACAGCCGCATATGTTTGTGGAATCGGATCAATTTTGTCTTCCTTCACGATATTCATAATCTCCCGAACCTTACTTAAATTCCCTTTCTCTGCATAGCCATGCAACAAAATATTGTATAAATTTATGTCACGTATTTTATGATAAGTTGTATTGGGCTTCTTCGATTTGTGACGATAGTTCAGAAGGGCACCGTAACCACGATTCACCATCCCACAATTGACACAAATTTCTAGATAGGCCCGTAAATTTGAATTGAACGTATGCTGTTTACTCTGTTTCTCCTGTTCCAAGGTTTTATGATACTTTGATTTATAAACGTTCAATTTCTTATCTTTCAACTTTTTGTCAACTGCACTTGATGAGGCTTTTGATTTTTTATTAATTTCATAAATAGCCTCGTCTTCGGCGAAAGGATCAATAGGATCATCATCTATAAAGTTACATGATTCTTCTGCAGCTAAAGGCGATATCCTTGCACTACTTAGCGGAATATCAATTTCACTTTCTCCAATTGACATTTCCTTAAATGTTTGGCAACTATCGAAAATTTCCTTGATCTTTTCGATATTATTTGTGTACTTCGATAGATCAGCATTTGGTCCAATCATCAATGGTATTTCATCATATATTTTTCCATTTACATCAATCGTATCAAAACGATCAATATTATATTTGGAATATTCGATTTGGGAATGGGGCGGCACACTCGTCGAATTTATAAAATCCGATAGCTGGCTCGCTTTTAACTTTTGGACAGAGGTTCTAGTTTCCATTGTCGATCCATCGGCAACCTGTAGTAATTCAGTAAACTTTTTCACTTTGCGTTTCCTACGTTTTTTAACCATTTGCGATATTTCGGCAATTGTGGAGTGTGCACGCACTTGAGCCGTGGAAGTGGCAGGTTCTAAAAATAAAAATTTGTGCGTAATTTCTTAACCTAACATTTTATGATCACATGCTGTTCATAACAAAAAAATAGTATAACTAATAGAAAGTAAACACAATTTCTAATAAATATATCATATTTATTTACCATTATTCGATTCATTTAGTAAATCACTTTGATTATTAGAAAATGTAAAGGTTTTCCTTAAGTATTTTCCATCAACCGAAATGTTTATGTAATTTTTCGGCCACAAAACTTTAAAATTATTGTGTGATACACTCTTCACAGATAGTAAACGATACATAATGTATTTGAGTTTTTATAAAAACCATTCCATGTAAATAGTATATATTTTTTATCACAACCTTATTAATTAATTTAAGAGCACATCAGAAAAAAATTCAATTGTATTGAAAATTATATGAACTTTCGCCATGTTTGTTTTTCTACGACTGCGATTATGTCATCTGTAGTTTTAGATATTTGGTACAGATGGGATCGTAGTCGCAATGTAGAAATGTTTTTTTATGAATAATTCATAATAACGAGAAAAAATTAAATGAGTAGTTTTTCAAATTTGTTACAATATTACGAATGTTGAAAACGGTTCTTAACATGGCCACATAAGGTTTTAAATACGCATCTTTCAATTTTTAAAAAGGAAATTCTATTTAGATGTTATTTGTAGGATTTCACACGCTGCTATAATATATGTTTGTGCCTTTGAATATTATGACATAATTTTTTAATGGACGTGATAAAAAAAATTTAAAAACTTATTTTCTTTCAAGGTATAATCCAGTAAAGATCTCATTAGACCTAATTTTACAGACCAGAAGGCTGTATGTATGAGCTTCAAATGGAATAGAATATACCGGGTTTAAATACCAATAGGGATGCAGGATTTAAAAAAAATGTATGAACACTTTTGTAAATCTTCAATTGCAGTACTATATGCTAGTAGCAAGTTAAATGTGTGGAGATAGATGAAAGTATTCACATCAAACGAACCGATTTAACAGAACATGTGGGATCTACATAACTCCATACCAACTTATACATAGTATGAATATGTCGATTTGTATCCCTGATGATGAAGCTAACGAAATTTTACATTGTTTTATCATTTACTCTTCTTATACGCAGTGATCCACTTTCGAACATTGCTCTGTTTTGACTAAAATCAGTACAATGCAGAACCAAATGTTCACTCCACAACCAAACAACTTTCAGATCTTATGTCTAAACTCATTCTGTCATTTTGTCCACAGATTCACCTTAAACAAACGAAGAACATCTCTTGCATCAATAAACTCATTAATTCATTTATCTCTTCAAGCAAACAATTCCCTTTCGCAAGCATATCAGCTTTTTCATTATCTTCAATTTGTAGGTCCAATATCCATAGAATCCATTCCCACAAAAATGAAGGTACTCATACAGATTTTCTACATCATTAGGGAGTCAAAAAATAGAAAATTTTGATTTAATTTTGACACTTAGGGAGTCAAAAAATAGAACTATACTCTACTCCTCTCTCCATTCATAGCCAACTTGATTCCTTCAATTATGCCAGTCAACTCGGCATTCATTATACAGATTCTGTCATTTAATCTCAACACTTTCCCTTTTTTCAAAGAGGTATAATGTAGATTCTTAAACCTACTAGATCCTGATTTACACTATAGCATCTTTATACACCTCAACGTTTGCAAAATATTTCAGTCGCATCATACGAAACTCGCGCTCCACCGATAATTCATTCATCATCGCTTTTGTTGTGTCTCCATAATGCAAGCTCACCACATGATTTTCTAAGGTAATTTTTGCACTCACCGGTCCAATTTTTGAAAATATGTTTATATTTTTCCCAATGATTTTTGACCATTTGGGGCTTTGGTGATTTATTCTCCCTCGCTGTTATCATTTCATTTGTCACATTTTGTAGGCATGCGTACAGTTTAACGAACAGTAATAATTTCTCTTTTGGCGTTCAAAAGTGATTCAACCATTTCAAAACACAGAGTATGTATTGGGATCGAATTAATCGCCCCCAATAAAACTATGGCACATGCGTTCTCAACATTCATCAATTTTCAAATCCACCCTTTAATTCGTCACCGTACACGCTTAACCTATACGAAATTTTGGTGGACACCAGCGCCTTTCGCATTATATCGGTTACACTCGGATCCCCATTTAGGTTTACTCACCCGTTTGATCGTATTCGATCTACCATTGCAATTATCGGCTAATTATGCCATGAGTGTGGTGTAACTTAATGGTTAAGAGAGTTTCTCATCACGCCGCGGTCTCGAGTTCGATTCCCGCCGTTGACCAAAACTTAACATGCAACCGGATGACATAAAAATGTGATTGTGTGTAAAAACATTCGTTAGGTGACCACCTACATTCGTTAAAATGGTTCATAAGGTCTCAGTTGAGACGCGGTAAGGGCCGTTTACGGCCTCTAGGCCATAGATTAATTTTTTATTTTTATTCTATGAGTAAATACTAGTCATAGTTTCATGGCTAATTCGCTTAAACATATATGCAGATCTTTAGATTTTCTTGCATTCACATGTAGATTCAGTTCAGTCAAACAATGTGTTACCTGATTTACATATTCCTGAGCTCGATTCAGGGTCTCGCCGATGGTGTCTAATAAGACAAAGTCATCTGCAAATTGTGGCTCTAACCTGTAACCTCTTCCACACAATATTTACAAATTTTTGCAGGGAAGGGGAGCAGATGACTTTGTCTTATTAGACACCATCGGCGAGACCCTGAATCGAGCTCAGGAATATGTAAATCAGGTAACACATTGTTTGACTGAACTGAATCTACATGTGAATGCAAGAAAATCTAAAGATCTGCATATATGTTTAAGCGAATTAGCCATGAAACTATGACTAGTATTTACTCATAGAATAAAAATAAAAAATTAATCTATGGCCTAGAGGCCGTAAACGGCCCTTACCGCGTCTCAACTGAGACCTTATGAACCATTTTAACGAATGTAGGTGGTCACCTAACGAATGTTTTTACACACAATCACATTTTTATGTCATCCGGTTGCATGTTAAGTTTTGGTCAACGGCGGGAATCGAACTTGATATAGTTTCACTGGCACTACATAATCATACGTCTTCAGTGGCCCTATTCTGGTTTTCCCAGGGAATTGGGAATTGGGAATTTTTGACGTTTTTATAACAGTTGGGAATTATTTTTTCCAAAAGTGTATTCTGGCTATTGGGAAAAATATTTCGTTTGGAAAAAATAATTCCTAATTATAACAGTTTTGACGTTTATTTTTCCCTATTAAAATTGTTGTGAATTCATATTTCTTATGGTAAAATACTCATAATCATAATACTAGAGTATAAATTTAAATTTTTTTTATTATTTCTTATAAGCAAAAACACCTATTTTTTTAAATTTGGTCTTATCTGCCCTAAAATATAAAAAAAATTTAGCTCATTCATAAATACTAATAATCATAATAAATAGTGAATGTAGAAAATAATTCAGACCCTAAAAAATTTTTAATTGTTTTTCAAAAGCGAAAACACCTATTTTTTTTTAAATTTGTTATTCATCCGTCAATATTTAAATCATATTCAAATATAATAACATAGCGGACCATGAAAAAAACCATTAAAAAGGTACTCTAGTGGCGAACATTTAAAACTATTTGTTTCACAGAGGGGAAATAATTCCCAGCACGCCAGAATACACTTTTGGGAATTGGGGAATAAAATATTGGAAATTATTATAGTTGGGAATTGGGAAATTTTTTTTCCCAATTCCCGATTGCGAGGGAAAACCAGAATAGGGTCACAGGTAGCGCAGTGGTTAAAGTCGCGGTTGGAGCGGGATGTACCGGGTTCGAATCGCGATAGGGCCCTGCAATAAAGGGATTACAATTATTTACTGATATTTGTATCACCATCGATCGTTTGGGCAATGCGATCGGTGGTGTGAATGAATACATCTGGATCCTCTGTTGAGTTTAGAATCGATGGGCCGTCATATCGTTCATGTCAGTACTATAGGCCGACATGGAGCTATGCAGATATGCGCAGATATTTCTACGTAAATCGGACCTAGAGCCGTACATAAAGTGGTATCACAACGGACCATGCACCTTACCGTGTGCGGTAGCAGCCACCCAACAAAAAATAACCTTTAAACGATACGTGTATAAATTTGACAGCAACCTGACTATCGGTTCTTCACACAATACCATTTTGTGTGAAGAAACTTTTATTTTTGAAAAAAAAAAAATTGAAAATTGAATTGCGAGTACTAGAGAAAGCAATGCTTTTTGATGAAAGTAATACAGTGGAAACCAAACAATTGCTTGACAAACATTATCCGAACTCTGATCCATCGAGACAAATGGTAGGGAAGTGGATTACTGAATTACTGCGAGGTGGACGACCAAATAAGGTTGTTATTCCAGAAAACATAAAAAAAAATCCACAAATTGATTATGAACGATCGCAAATTGAAGATGCACGAGCTAGCATTGTAAAGATATCAGATGGAGTGTTTTTACCATTTTACACGAACATTTGGGTATGCGAAAGCTCTGTGTAAGGTGAGCGCCACGTGAGCTTACAGTCGACCAAAAACAACCACGAATCGATGCTTCAGAGGAGTATTTGGCGCTGTTAAACCGCAATAAAATGGAAATCTATCGTCGATATATGACAATGGATGAGACATGGCTTTACAATTATACACCAGAATCGAAAGACAGTCAGCTGAGTGAACAGCGCAGTTGACGAACCGAATCCAAATCGAGCAAAGACGCAACAGTCGGCCGTTAAGATGATGGCGTCCGTATTTTGGGATGCAAACGAAATAATATTCATCGACTTTTTCCAAAACGGAACCACCATCAACAGTGACTATTACTGTACGCTTTTGGATCGACTGAAGGCTGAAATCGCAAAGAAACGGCCACATTTGCAATAGTTTTTCTTTCGTTGTTTCACCAAGACAATGCACCGTGTCACAGATCGATGAAAACGATGGCAAAATTGAACGAATTAGGCTTCAAGTTGCTTACCCTACCACCATATTCCCCAGATTTAGCCCCCAACGATTTTTTCCTGTTTTCAGATATCAAGAGAATGCTTGCTGGAAAGAAATTTAAGTCCAACGATGAAGTAATCGCTGAAATTGAGGCTTATTTTTAATGACTTTTGTTTGTGTATAGTTCGGTTTGTGTAAACGTGTAGATACGATGGTTTAACACTCCGACAGGGGGTCAGATAAATATATCCACATCACCGATTGTAATGGAAATGACGAAAAGTCCCTTTTGCCTCTAAATTGACATTCGAACCTCTCGTGTCAAGAAAGTCCCTTCCACATACAGTCAGATTTATAGTTCTATATCTTATACCGATCACTGTATGTTATGTTAGTTTTCAACGTCGAAAGTACTAAATTATTTACAATAACAAAAATGTAACATTTTGCTCTTCAATCTCCATAATCGTATACAAAATTTTGTTTTAATTTATTTTTATTTTATAAATTTTTCAACATAAGAAATGAAACAACGAGTAAATGATCTGTGTTATATGATCTTCGGCGCGTTACTTACATCTTTCTTTCATTTTATTTTTTCGATTTTTTCAAACAAAACATTTTCATTCATACAAATATACGGATTCGATCCGGATCAACATCGATTTTATTTATTAGTTTGCATTGGTCCGCTGAAGGAGGACCACATGCCTCTTATTATACGTACACTTAAAACAAATTATCATTAATTTAAAAAAAAAAAAAAGATTAATTTAATTATTTAAGTCAAAGTTTTTGTTTGGTGTGAATATCTTAATAAAAATTTTTGTCGTGGATTAAAGAATTTTTTTAAAATTTCCGGTAAGTGTGAACTGAATTCATTAAACTTAAGATGAAACAATACTGCTCGCAAAAAAAAATCGTTTGATAACGCGATCATTTTATTTACAAATTTTGTATTGGTGAAATAACCTAAAACCTTGATAAGGAATATACTAAGAAATAAAACAAAAAGCTGTGTTTGTGTGCGGTGATCTTTTAACTTTGTGGGCCGTTGTTATTGGTTTCTATATTGCGTGTATTTTGAATTATATATTTACGCGCGATTTAACGATCGTTGTAAAGTTTTGGCTGAACATAGGTGCTACAATCTTGTCTACCGATAAGATTGCATATAAGTGCGAATTTTTCACATATATAATTGATGTTGTTAAAATTTGTACCAAATTTCTGGAGATTTATTGTTCTTTGTTTGGCTCAATTGTTTATATATCCAGAAAATGCTGCGTCAAACGCAACACATAAATAAAACTATTTATAATTATATAGACAGAAATTTCGAAGTTGGCATTAGTATCGGGAAACAATTCAAGTATAATATATTCTAACAATGAAATAGACCAGATGTGGGAATTTTGCTTACATTTTAATGCAAGTGAATTAATTACGACACACATAGATCAAATCGGATATCGTGAGATATATGAAGCTGATCAATCGAGTATTATAGGTTTTCAATTAATTTACATCTTGTCATAACCCAAAAAAATATTTTTATATTAAAATACGGGCACTACTTGGCGATAAACTCTTTCTTGTAGTTTTTAAGATAGTACGTTTGTTGAGTCTGTAAACTAATAGGTGATGATGGGTCAATTGGTCGATTGATGCGTTTGGTAGTTTGATAGCGACCTCTCGTATCCAGTTCACCATGTAAATATATAGCATAACCTGGGTGGGTGTAAATCGGCTTTATAAGTAGCTTACAATGATTCATCATTCATCTTTATGATTTTGTTTCGTCTTGAGATCGGAAGGTGGAGATGTGTGTGGAGACAACAGTTCAAGTCTAAATGTTTCTGGTTTAATAGTGAACGTTGATAAAGACCTGCATTTATACAATTGAACCAGAATATTTCCAGATCGGTAGATACAATGTATTGAATGGACTATTATATGTTAAGACAATTGTCAGAGTAGTCGTCAAGTTCATGTATGAATGGTTGAAAGGTTGTCAAGGTTTTGTCAAGTTCATTCAAACAAATCATGTCGTCCCAAGTATTCAAAAAAATTGTGAAAGAAAATAGATTTTGTTTCTCATAAACAGCCACGCAAGGATTCAAAACTGTCAGAATATATAACCTATCCTTTCAGAAGTATAGTTTGTTGCTTGCTGTGTCTAAGCTGACGATCAACTGCATATAGTTTCCGAACATAAAGTAAATAGATTATGAGTTCAGGATAATAAGTAATTTTTATGCCACACTGCTCTAGGATATTTCAGATACATGTAATCTTATTGAATATCTGATACTCTCTTTAAACCTTAATTCCTTCGAACGAAATTATACACTCATCGAAATTATATTACTAACATAAATCGTTTCCAATGATTGAAACAAATCCTTTCTGAGCTCTTGATAACTTTTAAACTATGGCTCAAAGTGGATGTTCGTTTGAAGCTGAGACAGGATTGTGACTATTATACTGCCACTCTACAACTCTTTCGATTAATCGAGTTAGAGACTTGTCTGAAATTATTGGTATTCTGTGATAGTTTACTTGAATCATTTGTAGAGAAGTAATTTTGTCAGGTACTCCTCAATTTAAACGGAATTTGTCATTGATTTGTATCTAGTTCAAAGAAGAGCTTAAACGTCAAGGTCTGTGAATTCTGCCTGCTCGTCTGTTTCTATATCTTTCAAATCCGTTGTTGGGGCTCAAGGCTCTTCCAACTCATTCACGATTCGCTTATTTACATTCTACGTTGCGTTATTATGTAGCCAAATCGAGGACGTAAGGCTATAGGTCTGATTTACAGAACCATCGACATATTGCTTATAGTTTCATGCCAGCCTATAGTACTGACATGGAAGATGGGTTGCCTACTAATTTCTGCATTCCAACAGGAGATCAGAGATGTATTCATTTAGGATGTAGCTAAGTATATAAGATGATAGGATGTAACTCATATTTTCATTTATCGGACATAACTTTATCGGACATTTTATTTATCGAAAATTTCCATCACGTTACCCTCACTTCGTCTACTCTAAACTGTACTTGGAGTGGTTTAAAATATTAATTTCTTTACGAATTAGAGATTTAGAAACAGTTGGAGGAGTACTTAAGGAGTACATGCAAGAATGCTGAGTCTAGACTGCAATGACTTTTGTATGCATATAGTTCGGTTTGTGTAAACGTGTGTTTAACACATGAATTCGGCACTCCGACAGGTCCGAAAAATCGCTTTTACGTTATAGTCTGTCAAGTGTATAGCTTAAAAGCCGTAAACGGCTATTACAGCGTCCCAACTGAGACCTTACAAACCATTTTAACGTATGGTCCACATTGTAGGTGGTCAGCTCAACGAATGTGTTTACACACAATCGTTTTTTATGTCTTCCGGTGCATGTTAATTTTTGGTCAACGACGAGAATCGAACTCGAGACCGCGGCGTGATGAGAAACTCGCAATACCCGCAGCCGTAGTTCACAAATGATGATTTTATATTAAATCATGTATTCCATGGAAATAATGAACAACTGGCCCACACAATCAACTGATAGAACAAACAACATTAGAGTTATAATTTTTAGACACTGAATATTTTGATACTGTCCAAAGATACTATCAATCAGAGGATGAGTTTATTTCTTCTAGCAATTCTGGTAAAATTTGGGCGGAGTTTTGTCCACGTTCAGTTTGTATACAATGATTGTACAACTGAAGCACACTTTTCGTTGTTGAGGAGGTTAAATCAATATAATATATATATTATTAACGATCTGACACAGACAAGAATACTGCATCGTTATACAGAAACTAAAGATTTTATGACCTTATTTTACGAAGAAAAGCTTAGGGTCGTCTATTTGATTTCTCTGAACATAAATCAATCAATTTTCATTTTATGTAGATAAACATAAAAATACCATACCCCCTCATCAAACATACGAGTAAAACACCATTTGACGACGATAGGAACATATTGTGTACATACATATATGATACACATCAACACAATTTAGTATTAGATCATAAACAACTGATACATAAAATAATAATTAAATAATTTAAAATGAAAATTTGTTTAAATATTTGTATTTTGATGAGATGAAATGAAAATATATCCGGGCAGTTTCATTAAACCATATATTATTTTCTAAACACTTTCGTCTTAATTGTATTGTATGTACATACATACTGTATGTATGTATGATCGAGTATGTAGGCGCACATTAAATGACATGCTGTCGTTTTGTATACACTTAACTGCTAATTAAAATGAGTTTTATTATAATACAAGTGAACCCGATTAAGAAACAGCAAGAAATCTATCAACCGATCATCATTATCGCACTCTCACAATAAAACCATATAATTAATTAAAATTTAAATTAATAAATATAATCCTTTTGTATGTAACCGCTCGCAATGTGTTTCATACGAGTATATGATACATGAGATCATGATTTTCTTTCAGTGAGAATTCAGTTATAGATGCCCGTACACCCAAATCTCGTATAAACCCAAATTTGTAATTCAATCATGTGCGTAAAAAGGCCACATATGTTGTTAAGTTAGTGCACATATGTACACAAAATTAATGTTCTGTTGAAAAACATACTCGTACATAGTAACACAACATAAAAATAGTAAATCAGTTGGTTTGTTTTTGGGAAAGATACAAAATTAAGAAAAAAAATTCCCATGAACCTGAAAATTTCGAAAGATGTTTCAGTTTTGTTTGATATTTTGTTTATTTATAAAATTAGTTTTGAACAAAAAAAAAATAAAAATAAATTAAAATAATAGTTTTTTAATGTCTTATTTTTTTTTGCTTTACTTACAGATTAAGAATTTTGACTGTGTGCAAGGTTTATAATAAAACTTGAAACACAAATCGGGGATCATAACACAGGCGTCTCATATACAGCACCACACAATGATTCGAAACGGGTTTGTTGTCTTTACGATACTATTAGTGGTTGGATGTAATTTGAAAACAGTTGATGCAGCACCCAAAACGTAAGTACATGTATCAATGTATTTCATATTTTCTTTCTCAGTCTCTCAGACTCGATTAGCCCATTGTGACACTCTCAGTCCCGAAAACTATTTATTCTTCTAATGAAGTCCAAGATTTTCGGTATCCTCAAGGTCGTAAGTTGATCCTCAAATAGAAAATGTAATCTAAAACAGTTCAGTCTATGGGAAGAGTATATGAGAACAGGAGCACAAAAAGTGCTCAAAAATTTCTTCTTCTCCCCCCCACACCGTTCGCAGCTAGCGATGTTTCAAATTTTCATTTGGAATATGTGATTAGGCCTAGCATATGGCTCAAAGGGCGTCAATCAAAATTCTAGAAGTACTGATATCTTTGCTGATTTATTGATTAGATAATTTGATAGATTATTCCATCATCCAAGTGATAGTCGATATCTGTTTTAAGAGATAATGACGTCACTCCTAAAGTGGGCTCAAGTCCCACAAAAGAGAAAGCTGCACCCAAACAGGCCAATTTATCAGCCAATACATTTATACAAAACACCCATACTAGGTTTTATCATTCAGACTGCCTAGTCGATTTTAGGCAATTATCGTCTTCAAAACTAGTTTTGATAAAACAATATTTAATACAATCGCCTTCAGAGCTGTCTGGCTATCAGAAAGGATGCAAATAGGACGATATCTGCAATTAATCTCATTTACAAATAGCACTGCTTTCAAAATTGCAGAAATTTCCACCTAAAAGACAGTAGTGTACCTTCCAAAGGGGATACATAATTCGACCTCAGGATTTTGTATGTATAACCCGGCACTAGCCAGATAGTATACTGTTTTTGCCAAGTAATCTTCCCATCTAACCACATCCCAAGATACTTGACTACCGAAGAGAGCGGGATTGTATGAGTCCCAATTTTTGGAAGACTAAAGCTTCCTAAAGTCATGCGTCTAGTGAAAAAAACCATCATAGTTTTCCTAGGGTTCACTGATAGGCCCTGATCACAACACCAGGCTTCAACTATGTTAATCGCTATTTGCATGTGACCACATTGTACATCCATATATTTATCTACCAGTATTATGACCATGACATCGTTATAACCCTGGCAGTAAAATCCGTTATCGTTTAGTTGGACTAGGAGTAGTAGACTGCAAGACACCAAAAGAGTGAAGACAGAACTCCACCCTGAAGACATGCCTTTCGGGGGTCAGCGTCGTCGTATCACTACTTAAGTCTGTAGTAAGTCTCCTTGACCTAAGCATGGCACTTAACCGCTTAAAAAGTGTGGTCCCCATGCCATGTCTTCTACCTGAAGAAATCACCGCACTGAAAGAAGCGTTGTCAAACGCATCTTCGATGTACAAAAATGTGACAAATATAATAGCTCTAAGCATTTAAGTAGAAAAGAGGATAGGCTGATTGGTTGAAAACTTTTTGCATGGTCATATTTAGGCTTTCCATCCTTCGTGGTTAAAACTACTCTGACTTTCCTCCAGTTTTTCCGAAAATATCCCGTCTGGGCCTGGTGTTTTAAATTTTGAGAAAGAATCGAAGCTCTATATCGGATTCTAATCTCTAAAACTGGGTAGTTGATGTGAGAGTTGATTTTCATCTATATTAGAATTCTTACTTTCAGGAAAATGAGTTTTCATTAGAACCTCTAAAGCTGACTAATTGGTACTCGTATGAGTTCCATCATTTTTCTCTAGAGTTACGATAGTGATGTTCATGTTACCACTCTCTTGTGTTTAGCGGTTGCCCTAAAGCCATCCACTTTCTCACAGAAAAATCTGCATTTCGATGTTTTTCACCTCGGATACATTTCATGAACTCTCTTTGTGAAGATTTGTAAGTCACAATATTCCGTTGTATCGGGTCATGGCTTTTTTAGGAATTTTTAGAAGTCTGATCAGTTCTATGGTTCATCGTGGTACTTAGTTCTTTGAGGGTTACTCAGAGGACAAGTCTGCTCATAGGCGCTGATTACTATACTTCTTTAAGCTTGCCAACTGTTCTTTCCATTTCTCCACACTTCTTAATTTGCATTATTGAAGATAGAAGTGACTGGTTGAGAACAACCTGTCAAAAGCTTCGTGATTATTAGAATCTTATATATGTACTTGTTTGGGGTATCATTCATTCACTTAATGGATTCTTCTCATCATTTTTCCGGTAGAACGTAGGTATCTATTGACTTCTTGTGTTTCAATAACCATATGATGGTATTTTTTATATTTTTCCACTTAACCTTGACTGACTTTTAAAATGAATGACTCCGATCGCACCGCCCAAACGATCGATGGTGAAAAAACCCTTTTTGCATCTGGCCCTGGATCGAGATTCGAAACCAGTACTACCCGCTCCAACTGTCGCAGCTTTAACCACTGCGCCATCTGCGCCATTCGTATATTGTTGAAATTGTCTCCAAATTTTTTAGATATGTATCTTGAATAAGTTTCTGGATAGAAAGTTGGAGTTTAATTTTTCAGGAATATTGAAAGCTTCTGCAGCCTCATAGCCTAAAATTAGTTTAAAAATAACTCAGGCAACTGCATAATCACATACCTTTTCAAGGTCATAATAAGCAACCACTACTGTTGTTTTTTTTATATATATACGGGTATGACTAGTGAACCTCATGAGACTGCTCTGAAATTTCATTACGTATGCTCATAGTAAACGATATATATTTTCATGGTTGTCGTGTTTGAGCTAAGGTGTTCACATTCACATTTACTACACGAAAAACGTCAAATGACAGTCGATATCTCTTTCAAGAGATAATGACGTCACACCTAAAGTAGCCTAAGGTCCCACAAAAGTGGAAGCTGCACCCAAACAGTTCAATTTATCAAGATGTGACTGGGTATCCAGTGAAGTCTAGCTTCATTCAGGCTAACCACATGCCTTTCCAAAGATCAACTGGCAGCAGACCCACAGCCATCTCAAGAGCTGCAGTAGGTATGGAGTTCATATCTCTCACAATATCCAGACAAACAAGTCGAGGAAGGCGATTAATAGGTCTTCGTCCAACTCCGCTCATTGTTCTAAGCCATCAAATAAGTGGAGCAAACGAGATTATGGGTCTGATCACCAAAACGTATATCCAGTACACGTGCCTGAGTTTCAGGAGCTGTTTGCATTGTCAGTAAATGTTGCATGTTTTGTTTTTGTATTTCTTTTCTATCTGACTACCGAAGAGCGCGGGGTTTTTATAAGGCCCTATTTGAAAGATTAAAGTTTCCCAAAGTCCTGCGTCTAATGGGAAAAACCATCTCAGTTTTTTGAGGTATAGACTCTCAGTTCGTCGTGTCTCTAATAGTACTATACTATCCAATCAGCTATCGTAGTTATACGGATGTGTAACAATTTTCCATCAAACATAATTTTCAGACTCGAGTAATGTTACTTATTCGAAAGAGAAACTGGTTATCATGCTCCACAGCGATCAAATTATAAGTGATCCTTAATAAAGCCATTGATAGTTAATTCGAATAATCTTTCTCCAGTTTCTGTTACGATTGATTGATTCGAGATTTTACGTAAAAATCCAATGGCTTATTAGATTTTTAGGATTAAGTTCAACATGAGAGTCTGTTCAGCAAAATTTGAGAGAAGAGAGTTCATTATAGGACTGCCTCAAATAAAAAAACCAATAAAAACATTTACTGCAGGTTGAACCAGGTGATGAACATCGTTCGAAACCGCCATTCATTCAATGAAACGATCCAACTATATGACAGAATTGTTTTTTAGAAGGCGCAAATGAAGGATTGTTTTTAACAAATCTGAACATTTGTATACTGTGGCGCTCAGAGTAACCCAAATAATTGGTAAATACAATTATCATCACACGACAATTAAATTAATTTATAGAATCATTATGTCGAGTAGGTTCTTGTAATTCGCTAGCACTGTCGCGACGCCACTGAACGTACATATACGAATCGTACAGTGCGAACATGAAGTCCGGTAGCATATGCCCGATAAGGTGGATTTGAACTTTTCGATCACACATTCGATGACGTTATCATCAGATTGAAACCTGACTAGCTAATTACAACTCGCAAAATAACTCGAATTAATAATTCACTCAAAAAATACAATTCAAAGACTTCCAACGTGTCACGCTTTTCTTACATTGGTGACTCCACCGGCCCTGTTTTAAGGAACATTACTACACGTCAATATCTTCTGACACAACCTCTCAAAAATTTCATCCTACTGGCTAACCTAAGCACAGCAAAAACGATTTCATAGAATTAATTTGTCTGCCTTTTTTATCTCAATGGTTGAGCAGTCTGTAGTTCGCGATCCGCTGAAGTTAGCCAAGGGTCTTATATTTCCAGGAAAGAAGATTCGTTTCATTTCGCGCAACAAGCCTATTCACGAAACAGGCGAAATCAGTTACCACCTCTTTAACCAACCAACAATAACGAACATATCAAGTCCGGTAAGCATATGCCTGATGAGATGGATTTGATCTTTTCGGTCACACTGTCATTCAATGACTCAGACCGAAACCGGTCTAGCGAATAACAACATACAAGCAAGAACTCGAATTGTAGCTTTTTAACTCCCAGTCAAAGCAGTTAGTTGAATGACAGTTTGAATATGACAAACATGCCAATGTATACAGTAAAGATGCAGTTATACAACTCAAGATTATGATCTTCAAATTTGCTTTCTAGTTGGTTACTCCCGCTCTAGAAGGGATATGATGTCATTGGTGGCACTGTCTGACATCTCACATATCTTATAGTTTAGGAGATGTAAAGTTCACCTAATAGTTCAAATCCTATGTTTACTAGTCGTTCATAGTGTACTGACAAAAGAAACCACTGTTTCTTGGTCTTCGTCTCAGGGTTAAAAGTTAACGAATACAGTAGAGTATTTTCACTATATAGACGTCTTTATCTTAAATCAATCACAGATATAAAAAACCGCGAAACTAAATTTCAGACGCAGGTTACAAATCAATCAGCTCACAAATCTATACAACAAACAGGTCGATAATGAATAATTCGATTCGGCGTTTAAATGTGGAGTCGAAGCGCGGTAAATTAAGTAAATAAATTTCGAAATAAAAAACATTTTCTAAGATGTTTCTAACAAGTAATTATTGTTTAAATTAAAAATTAATTTTCTTTTTTATTTAATTTTTTTTTATAACACATAAACAATCAGTTTACAATTTTATTGCGTTTTGTTTACCTTTTGTTTAAGAAATATGTTTAAGAATTTTATCGTGAGGTCATCGCGAGAGTAATTTATAAACTGTTTCTTAGTGGACGAATATATGATGTGAGCAAATGGTTGTCCCCAACATTTGGATGATTGAAGTATCCCTTTTTGGTTCGGTGTAAATTTGCTTGTGTTGCTGATAATGGTTTCTTTTCTAAGGCTTTATATCTCTGACTATCCATGTGATGGTCCATTATTTAATCTCTCGATTTAGTTTTTGTTGGTGTGGCGAACATATGAATTAGTTTAACTTAATCTGACTCGGAAATAGTTATTAAATGATTCTGTTTATCATACTTTGAAGTTAATTAGTAGTTTTATTTATGGTGTCACTATCGTTTCGGCCCTTGTCGAAGCCTACACAACATCTAGACATACTGTTGATCATACCTCGTTTGTTCGATTACCTTTCCAATATGTTTGTTTCGGTATATATACAGGGTGGGGCAAAAGTCCCGCTACCATTTTGATTGCCTATTTAGGTTTGGTTTTTATAAAAAGTTTATTTGGTCATGACATTTTTTTTTCTCGTTATGATTGGAAAGTTATAGCGGTTAAATGGTGACTGTGATTCACTTTGCAACTTTCGGCTCTTTTTAAGGCATTTGTCATGACATCCTGCAACATCTCAGGCTTTAAGATGTTGAATCGTTTGGGGCTTATTCACATAAACTTTTGATTTTAAAAAACCGCATAAGAAAAAGTCTGGTGCTGTTAAATCCGGAGATCTGGCTGGCCATGCTAAATCACCATTTCGCGAAATTAGTCTTCGTGGAAAAACCTCATTCAATAATTGAATTGTTGAACGGGCTGTGTGTGCTGTGGCCCCATCTTGCTGCAACCACATGTCCTCTAGTCCTTGCTCTTCCATTTCAGGCACAAGAAAATTTCGAATCATGTTTTGGTACCGTTCGGCAGTAACAGTAACTTCAACACCTTGATCATTTTCAAAAAAAATAGGTACCAATGATGCTTCCAGCATGAATACCACACCATACAGTTGTTTTAAGTGGATGCAATGATGCTTGATGAATTAATTGAGGATATCAATTTAGACGAAAAATCTTTAATTTCACCAGACAGCTTTAGGATTGCATTACTGTACTCAACTCGTTGATCAGGATCACCCGGTAGCAGTTTTTAGACTTATTGAATTTTGTACGGGAACATTTCCTGGACGCCGATAGACTCGGTTTATCTTATCACTACCAAGGAGATATATTTCTGCATTCATCCCAGTGAATAGAACCAACCTCAATGCTCCAATTAATGCATTCGCGAGAAAATTCGAGTCGCTCATTGGAGTGGGGCTTCCAATTTTGGACCTATAGCGGGTCGTTTTGGTGTGATATTGACTACCTTAAAGCATCTTCTTAGTGTTCATTGAATAACATCTATAACTCGAACTTGTCTTAGCTTCTGTTGCACATGCCATTGAGATGGTGATTTCGTCAATGTTCTTAGGACGATAAATCGATTGATTCAGATGTTCACCTATGCTGACTGGTGTGAAATCTGCGATTTAAGGTACTGAAACTTTCTAAATACTCTTGAGACAGCAGATTCATTCATTTAGTTGTCTTATACAGTGAATATTTGACATCTTTCCCCTGTTTATTGTCCGAAATTCGCCTTCTGGTTTTTCTGATTTTTCAGGTGGATTAAGTCTAAGTATAGAGTCCCAACCACCCCAATTTAAATTTTTCTCATATACGCTCTTTGCCTCTATAGTCTTGAATTCCAATAAATATGTTATGTCAGTGTATGGTATCACCAGTATTCCTAGATGTGGTCATTTTGATCTGGATCCCTTTCAGCTTTATAGGAGCCTTTATAATTAAAGAGCTCACTTTCACATCTACCGACAAATCACTATGCGATTGTGATTTTTGGTCACCACTGGAATTTGAACCTGGAAGCCCCGAATGACAGAGCAAGCACTCTACTTTTTCTGTCAACAAGGGTGACACCTAAGGACCCTTAAGGTGTCTCGCAGTGGATAATACTTTGAAAATGATGGAATATATTGGCACATGCGATTATTTGCCCTAAAACTTTAAAAAAGTGATATAGGGCACTTAAGGTCATGAACCATGTCATAAATTCTCAACACACCATTTCGATTAATCGAATATCAATTATATAGATGCACTCAAGATTGAGACCGAACCACTTGAAAATACATTTACATTACGCGTGCATATACAATTCAATTATAATTAGAAGTTGATGAAAATTTTATGAATTTTACGATTTTCCAAACCGAAAGACCAAAAGTTGTATTTATGTTTGTTGTGGAAATGCACGTTTTAAATAATGCGGCAAACTATAACCCAATACCAAACCATGTAAATCATAAATAGAGTTTTTATAGTTTATGGGGCACATGTTTAAATTTATCATATTTCTCGACTATAGACATAACTATGTTATGTTGCACATGCAAGTATGTAGATGCATACAGTCGGTTAATAATAGATCCTATGAGTATAGTGAGCTCGATTTTACTTATACTACGATGAATAGCTGGAAAATGAAGTGTATTCCACTTACTTGGTATATAAATAATATATATATGTGTGTGTGCGAGTATTTTAATGCAAATGAGACCGACGTCTAGTGTATAGTGCGCGATTAGTCATTTTAGCGAAGCGGAAAACTGAACTGTTTACTATTGCCTATATAAATAGAATTTATTGAAAATATAAATGTATTTTGTAACACCATACATTAGAAAAGTTTAACCATAATGTCAGCTGGATACATTATTTAGATATATAACACGGTTTTGTTGACAGATAAATATATCTTTATTGCAAAATGATTTACTCCATCCGTACTATAAACATTCTATATCAAATTTGTTCTATGAAACAGTGTTATATACGATCGTGCTTCCCGTACGAGGTGTCTAAGCCATTCGAGGTTGGCCGTTACAACATCGACTGGACTCCGTCCGTGAGTCCTAGCGCTGCACTTCATTGATTTGCGGAGATGCGCTGTGTTGTTTTAGTAAACAGTAAAAAGCTATACCAAGAAAGAATGGCAAACTGACCTACCGTAATTCATCAATATAGTTGGAAAGCTGAGAACGAAAAAAAAACAAAAGGAAAACTGCAGTCAAAATGAGTACAGTCGTCATCTTATTCGATGGAGCTATCACACAACTCGAACACACTCAATTGTGTGTGCAAGTAGCCAGTACGTTGTTTGATTGGGAATGAACCAGGTTCTTAAAAAGTTTCCTAAAACTATCTTACACAGATCTAATTGAGAACCAATCAGTATAAGGCAATTGTATATTTTCTTCAACGGCAAATTCTGGAACCAGATGATCATTGTTGAAATAGAGAAAACTATAAATCAAATGTTTGTTGTTCTTGACCTGCAGTTTGGAAGTGGATAGTTGAGTTTGAAACGAATGGTGCCCAGTTATACTGTATACGTATACAGTACAATATTTTCACTTGGGGTTGGAGATATTAAAAAACATCAATCACCCAAAGAGTGGGATGTTATCAACTCCATATGAAACAACGTACAGTATAATCCTGTCACGCATATTAATTGGGTACCGTCACTGAAAATAAACTATGTGATTTAGATAGATTAGAGTTCGATGAAAAGTGTTTATGTCTAATCCGCCTGAGTCGAAAAGCATTAGAATAAGCTCTTTCCCTTATATAAAATAAAAAACTGAAGGGAGGCTTGGAAGTAGCTGTGTTCTGTAGAAGATGTATTGAGGTCGAGAATATCACACCGACAATGGGTCTGCGCATGTCTTATTATATACAGACTGTTAAGTTTGTGACTTTGAGGCTAACCCTATTACAAATTTTAACTTACTTGTTAATGAGCAGAGTGCGTGTGATTTCGAGTTAAAAAGAATTCTTAAAAAGAATCTAGGTTCAAAGACGTCCAAAGGTACAACAATAATTTATTAATGCTGCATTTGCCAGTCTGATATCAAATATCGGTTTTTGATGCATTAACGTCTTTTAATTTAAAGTATGTTCTGTTTCTACGATTATTGATACCATCACAATTATATAGATGACTTCACATTCCTTAACCTAATAAAAATCGATTAATGGCCCAAATAGCACTGTGGTTATATCTATATGTCATATGTACGTCAAATCGGATTCAAATTCTAGTAAGGTCCGAATAACTTGAAAACGTTATCAGGACAACTTTAAATTTTTGTAATTAATTTGGTTTACGGTTGGAATACGTTCTTGGTCTTTAAAGTCCGCAGCTAAATTGTTGAACTGATTCTTCAATTATTCAGTAAACATAAAAACTTCACTCATAACAATACTAAGATATGAGCATACATTTCCGAGTTTAAATTTCTTCTGTTTGCGTGAAGGGAGCAGTTAACGTTAGTCGTCTGAATGTCGAACCATGAATTAAAGGTATTCAAAAAATTAAAATCCAAACTTATTGCCAAACACCTTTTCTGCACTTTAAAATTTAAGTCATTTACTAACCGAGCTCCAGGTTCCTCCAGGTAGGTAAAACAACCGCAATTTGAATCTTTAAATGAAGGGACATTGTGACATAACGATCTACACCAAGACCACGCTTTGCGTCGTTTCACTTTGCGTTTTTTCGATGATGAATTGATATTACTTGTTTTCGTTCTTACTTGCTTTCTATTTGGATTTAAAATCCGGTTCCGCAGACAATACCTATTTAAGCAGAATGAGAGTTCAGATAAAAGCCAAAAGCTTATTCCAAGATGCATGTGAAGTTTATACTAAAGTTATCTTAAAACAACAAAACCAAAAATTTAGGAGAAAATTAGCAAAAACTTCACACGTCTATAAACGTATATGAAGTTTATACTATTTATGTGCTAAACAAACAAAAATGGACTTTTATTTAGTAGTATGTGTGAAAAATAATCATTCAGGCGAATACCTAGTTTTCATTATAAGTAAACTAATCTAACTTTCCAACGGAAGCATATAAATATTATTTAAAAGAAAAAAATTACATTACAGAATTTGTCCACGTTTAAATGCAAGTACAAAAAATAAACTTCTAAAGGGATTGACCGAAAAGTAAAAATGCGTCCATAATGCTAAAAAATCGGACCTAAATTTAAAGGCCGTTCTCATCTAGTTCCTTGATACTGTAGTAAGATATAGGTCTAATTATGATCCTCAGGAATTTTCAGAAAGTTATCATTGGGATTAGGTACCGTACTAGTGACGGAAGTATATGGTGGCTACCAATTACATCAAAATTCGACATGTTCAAGTTTCATATGAAATTGGTAGCCACCATATACTTCCGTCACTAGTACGGTACCTAATCCCAATGATAACTTTCTGAAAATTCCAGAGGATCATAATTAGACCTATATCTTACTACAGTATCAAGAAACTAGATAAGAACAGTCTTTAAGTTATTTATTGTTAATAAGCATTTTAGAAGGATACATTTTTATTCGTATTCAATATCTATATTTTTGCTCTTTATTCAATTACTTTTTTAAGTTTCAGTTTTTAATAGTTATTTATTTCGCCTAAATGTTTATTTTACACATATACATATAAATAAAAAGTTGGTTTTGTTGGTTTAGCACAAAAATATTATAGTATAAACTTCACATCGGTATTACAAGATAATGCATGATCAATAAGTTGAAACTAGTCACGGTTTAAACTCGCGCAAATCTGCATATAATTACGAATAATACCTCTATTATGCATGTCACCTCACTTCACTCATCACCGTGACGTGTATTGTCACTCGAGTCATATTTTGGTATTATGATTATCGCTTTATTTTGAGTGAGTGAAAAACGCATCATCATGCGTTATTTTCTATATTTTGTTTTTTTAAGTTGGTAGCTATTATTTTTTCCGTTCATTTCGGTATGTTTGACGTTTGGTCATTTGGTGAGTCAAAATAATAAATTTAAGTTTTAAAAAAGAAATAAATTTAAAGTTTTGTAGTTTTATTTATTTTAATAATTAAATTTTTCCAAAATTCGAATACTGAGCAGTGTCTGGATTGTTTTCCCATTTCTTCTACAAATTTTGGAAATTGATTGCCGTTTGTATTTTTGCAAACAGACTGCCATTTATTTCTATTTAAAAAAGAAAATTATTATTTATAAATAATAATGTAATCGGGTCTCAATTTTAATTTTTTTATTTGTCAAAAACAATATTCTCACTTGCTGTCACCAACCAATTGTAGGTGACGCTATGTGAAAAATCCTCGCCCACCGTGACATTCATAATACCAAGATTTAATTTCAGTGACATCGCGTCACGCGGTGACGCGTAGTGACATTCTTAATAGAGGCATAAAGGTGAAGCAGCTTACTCTTTTGATCATTTTAGCCAAAGCAACTTTTCAATGTTGACGAAACTCGATTGTTTAGGAAACGTTTACCAAAACGTTATTTAAATCGCATCAGGTTCTCCAGATATATAAAACCTTTATTAGACCATGTATAGAATTGCTCTCAAGTTTAGGGTGGAGCATATGGCAGTGCTCTCCAGTTGCTGGATAGAGTTCAGCGGCGTGTCATCCGAATAATATGAAACTCCAGACTTACGAAAGATCTAGACGGCTTACAGCACCGCAGAGATGTTGCATAACTCTGCGTGATTAATAAATGGTAAATGTTCTGCAGAATTAAAGGAGAAAATACCACCATTTGTTACGCCAAGACGGGTAGCACGAGGAACGGTCAATGTGCATAGGTTTACGGTGAAGCTACCAAAACCTCGAACTGAAGCTGCAAAGCGCGAATTCATTTATCGAACATCCAGGAAGTGGAATTCTTTATCCGGTTTTCAGTTTCTGTTGGAGTATAAAATGCACAAGTTTAAGGTAGCTATCAACCTTTACTTGAAGAACCGCGTGTTGGCTGCAGGAGCTTTCACAGTAACAAGGAGCTAGGACTGTCTTAAGGTCCTTAAAAAAAAAAAAAAAAAACGAACTTTCATATACAAAATTGAAAAATCTGCTCCAATATTTAATGCCAGCAAATTTCAATTGACTCATTCGATTGTAATACAAATGGTGATTTTAAGCTTAAACCGTTTCTAATATACCAATCAGAAAATCTTAAAACAATGAGGGGCTCTCAAAGGATCGGCTTCGATCAAATAAAAATGCGTGGATGACTGTATGGATTTTAGGCTGCAAGGCTTAAGTTTTGATAGATAATGATTCTGGTCAGCCAGTACACATTGATGATTTGTCAGAAAATGTCAAATTTGTATTTAGGCTCGAACACCACATTTTTTATACAGCTTATAGAACAAGGAGTAATATTTAATTTTAAAAGTTATTATTTTCGGCGCACATTTAAGAGGCTTTAAAGTGAAACTTATGGTCCTGATAAGTTTACAATATTAGAAAAAAATTAGTATCATGAAGACAATAGAAGCAATTATTTCACCTTCGTGGTGTAAAATGTTAGCTTGATATAAAATGTACTTACGAAGGAAAAAGTTCACTAGAAATAGTTGAAAAAGTTCACGTAATTATGGAATGGACAAAATCGGTAATATCGATATATGGCCCAATCGAATATAGACATATCGACCATGAGATTCACGCCACTTGATTTCTTTTCATCGGGTAACATTAAGTCATTGGCTTAGGCTTACAAGCCCACAAAAAGCCAATATTTGTGAAAGAGGGAACTAAATAATCCATCCAAGATCTCCAAATAATTAGTCGCAACAAACGTGCTGTGGTTACTTGAACGAGATCAAATTCTATAGTTAAATGTAACATGTGTTCTGCATTTGAAGTAAATTTCAGCCCAAAATTATTCTATATATATTGAAAAATTATATACATATTTTTTAACGGGTTTTCCAGGCCATTGTTGGCCGTTATCGTTTCAATAATCTGATTCCATCGATTTGGATCACGAGCCAGCTTTTCATACTGTTCTTAGCAGTTTTAAGATGGCCGATCGGACTCTATGGCGTGGTCATCGTCATCTTGCGAAAGTAGTCTGCCCCTTTAATGATCTCTGTATCATTCGGTTCGGATCAGCACGCGGAACGTGACCAAGCCAACGTACTCGTCCCTCGATTTCATGCACGATATCAGGAATTCCTGATCTCGAGATATATCACAAGCATAGTGCTTCTCTCGAACTCTCACAACCATACATGACAACGGGTTTGATCAACACTCTATACAATTTCAGCTTATCCGCATTTTCAAGATATTTTGATTTCAGAAGTGGACGTAAACGATATAAAGCCCGATTGCGAACCTTGATAATCTCCTAAATATTTACGCGCACACCATAGCCTCTCTCGATTGATCGAGTCTATAAGCTTGCTTGAAATCTAGAAATACCTGTTGGACATCGCGAAATGTTTCACAGTACTTGGAAATAATCTGTTCAATCCCAATCTTCCTTCACTTATATTTACACTACTTAGTGCACATAACTCACACACGTACCTACACAATTTGGAAAATTTTTCGAAATAATTAATTTTCCGTTTGGAAATTTATTTATTTATTTAATTAAATTGAATTCACTGCATATTACCCGTGTGTGTGTGTATTGACGGCTGCTCTATATTTTGCGATTCGTGAATTTTAATTTATTTATTTGGAAATTTTGGAATGCATCCCAACAGAGATTTTGGTTGCTGTTCTATTTTAATTATACATAAAACGAAATTAAATTAATTAGTAAAATCGCGTTTGATATAATTAATGTTTATTGATTTTTTATTTACAATTTGGTCTCGAATTCGGGATAAGTACGAAATTTGGGCTTTGCATAGCAAACCATATGTGATTAATGACCCAAATGACCAGGTTCAAATCTCGATAGGGGCAGGTCGTGTGATTGAATACACCTGTGACCTCCAGTTGAGTTTAGAATCCATGGGTCGACCTATCTTCGATGTCAGTACTATAGGCTGGCATGGAGCTATTGTAAGTCAATCAACTTGAATGAACATAGATTAGTAAATTGCGCAAATCAGCTTCAAAAGTCGTAATCCCTTACCAAAAGTTACTATATCCCTTCAAATACTATTTTATAATCCCACCCCACATCCAACAAATGGATTTTACTATTAGACCAATTCTGACAGCTACAAGGAGTAAAATAATCACATGTAAAATATATCAAAAGAAGCAAACAGTCATTTGGTACATCATGGGGCCTGAAACTCAGACGCGTGTACTGGCTATACGTTTCGCTGATCAGATTCATAATCTCTATACCTCTCCAGTGACGGTATGACGATCTTTACCGATGCATAAGTATGCTGGAATCTAGGTGGTACTGGGCTATACATACAAAATCTTGAGGTCAAACTATCTATCAACCCTTGGTAGGTACGCTACTGTCTTTCAGTCTAAAAACAATAGCAGCACTCTTTGCAAAGGAGATGATTGCAGAGATCGTCGTATCTGCATCCTTTCTTTGGTTTGTAGACGATAATTGACTTAAATCGAATAGGTAGTTTGAATGAAGTTAGAATTCACTCGATAACCAGTCACATGAATATCAAAGAAAATGTATTAGCTGATAAATTGGCCTGTTTGGGAGCAGCTTCCACTTTAGTGGGACCTAAGCCAGCTTTAGGATTGACGTCATTATCTCTTAAGAGATATCAACTATCACTTTGGTGATCTGCACCAGATGAGATGAGGCAGCCTCATCTATCTAAAATCCATCTATCCAAAATCTTCTTTTGGTCCATACATCAGGAATGACCTCAGTCCTTCTTCGATTGATAGTTGCATTGCTGGGCATTCGCACGGGGCATTTTTCTCTGAATACTCACATATTCCGAATGAAAATTCGGAACATCGCCAACTGCGAACAATAGGTCAGAGAAGAAGAAGAAACTTATTTCTTGTGCTACTGTTTCATACTTTTCGCATAGACTACACTGTTTTAGATCACAATTCCTATTTCATGATCAACTGACGACCTTGAGGATACCGGATATCTTTGACTTCATAAGAAGAACAAATATATTTCGGGCCTGAGAGTGTACGTCTGGGAAGGACTATCACAATGGACCAATCAAGACTGTGTGCATATAGCAAAAAATGTCATAACCTCAATGTGCTGTAAATTTTCGAATGTAACAAGTTGACCAGTGTTTCCTTTAAGCACATCATGTTCCTTCAAACCGTGGATAAAAAGATGGTCGATGTTGTCAATTATTTCACTTGATGTCGGAACGTAAGGACTTGTATCGTTTTTATGCTTGAACTATATAGTACTCAAAGTAAGAATTGCGACAAGGTTACTCTTATTTCTTTAATCTGAGAATGTAGTCCATCTGCAGTCGATTGATTGATGCCATCTCATTCGTCATTCGATCAGTGTTGCTATATAAAGAAGTTTCGTTAGTTATTGAATTCGTACGGCCTCTTGTTAAGAGATTCACAGCAGGACTTCCGATAACTAATACTTTAAACACCCTTAAACCACTAAAACGATCGATCAGCTTACACTAATAACAAATGTTTGTCTCTTCGGCCCAAATCAAGACTCATATAGCATAATTAGTGAGACAACATAGCGGTTTACGTTTTTGTTGTGTTCCACTCACTTGGCTTATTATGTAAACTTTGTTTCCTCCCTTAGCCTCAACCGTGACACTCAAATAATTTTTGTTTTAACTACAAGTAAGAAGCAATGTTTTGTCTTCTGCTCAGCTATAATGCAACCGTCTCAAGAATACAACCGTTTCAATATGGTCTTGCAATCCCAAATGGTTATGAGAGTTTCTCATCGCACAGCGGTCTCGAGTTCGATTCTCACCGTTGACCAAAAACTTACATGTGAACTGTGTTTCTTGATCTGTCGCGATTGTCAGAGGAATGTCAAATTGTGATACGTAATTGTGCACAACTGCTATGGCGATGGTTGCCGCTAACATATTTGCCATACAATATGCAACCGGCCAACGTGTGGCACGTTCAACATAGGTAAGCAAATACGAATATCCATTAGATACAGAAAGTAGTCCTACAATATCTAGATGGGTGTGTTCTAATCGACAAGGTGGAATTGAGAAATGTCCATCAGATGTTTTTGTATGCCTTTGTACTTAAGAACGTTGGCAGGATAAATAAAATTGTGTCCAATGGACAACTTCTTTCTTTATACTTGGCCAAAAATACCGAGCCGTAATCAATTTCAGTAGCACAGACTCCGCGATCTTTTGTGTAAGCCCTCGAATATTTTTCAGCGTAATGGCTCTGCAATGTATGGCAATTTGTTCCCCTTTATCTCCATTCTTAGGAGCATTGGGCGTCTACTAGACTGGGCCATGGAACTCTATTTGGGGCTATTCTCTTTAATTCGCCTCATGTTTTTCCAAGATGTTTTGCTTCAGTTCTTTTCCAAGTCACTGCTGGCCTTCCAACTTTTCTTTTTCCTCGTTATGTTATTCGGTATCTTTCTCAGCGTGTGACCTATCCATCTCCATTTCCGCTTCCTGATCTCCTTCTCAATGTCCACTTGGTTTGTTTGTCGCCGTAATTCTTCATTTGTGTCTTATTCACAAACACTTGGAGTCTTATTGTGATTTTCTACGTATGTTTCCACGTTTCACATCCATACAGCACTACTGTTTTAACACAGACACTGAACATTCGAATCTTGGTGTTTCTTGACAGGACGGATGCATTCCAGATCTTATGGGGCATGTTGAAAGTATTTCTTGCTTTGTTGATGCGTTGGTTAATGTCTTCTTCCGTTCTGCCTGCTCTTGATACGGTATAGTCAAGGTATACGAATTTTTCGACATCTTCAATTGTGTCTTGGTTGATGCGAAGTGGCGTACTAATGATTGTGTTCAGTTTCAGTGACTTTGTCTTTCTTATGTTTATCTTGAGTTCGACATCTTGTGCTATTTCTGATAACTTTTGTAGCTTTTGCTGCATGTCTGTGTATGATGAGGAACAGTAGTAGAGATAGTACACACCCTTGTCTACTCCTCGTGTATTGTAGTATGTGCCACTTTGCTTACCTTTGTGTTGCTCTTTATTTCCAGCGTCCCGGTACATTTTTCGGATGAGTTCGGTTATTTTTTCTTGGGATGCTTATTGCACAGAGGGCTTTCTTGATTGCGCTTCTATTGATGGAATGCGCGTTTGAAGTCCACGAAGAGTAGATATAGTGTTGAGTTCCATTTGTTGGATTGTTTCAGCTTTTTCCTGGTCTGAAACCAGCTTCTTCGTTTCTTATGTATTGGTTCGCAGTTGGTGAGATTCGTTCTAGGATGACCATTGCTAATACTTTCATTGTACTGTTGAGCAGGGAGATGTCTCGTCAGTTTTTGCATTCTCTTAAGTCGCCTTCCTTTGGGATCATTATGATTAGGCCCTCTTTCCATTTTTGCGGAATTCTCCCAGTATTCCGCACTTCTACTAATAGTGGTGTTAGTGCTCCTGCCGTTGTAAATGCGTCTCCATTGAGTAGTTCAGCTGGTTTGTTGTCGGTTTCAGCGGCTTTGTTATTTTTCAGCTTCATTATGGCACTTATAACATCCCGCTCCTTTGGTGGATGGGTATTTATGGTTTCGTTATAGTTTCCTCTTGAGGCTCCCCAATTGGTTCGCTATCTATGTCATTGTTCTCGAACAACCCCTTCCATCTTGTTAGCTGTTGGTCGTATGTAGTTAGGACTTGTCCATGTGAATACCTTATCGGTGGTGCGTTTGTAGATTTTCCGATGACTTTTCTTACACATTGGTGTAACGTGCGCATATTTCTATATGCTGTATATATATATATATATATATATATATATATATATATATATATATATATATATATATTTATATATATATATATATATATATATATATATATATATATATATATATATATATATATATATATATATATATATATATATATATATATATATATATACACACATATATATATATATATATATATATATATATATATATATATATATATATATATATATATATATAATATATATATATATATATATATATATATATATGTGTGTAAAAGCATTCGTTGGGGTTACTAATTATAATGTGCTCCAATATGTATTAACAGTTCGTAAGGTCTCTGTTGAGACGCGGTAAGGGCCATTTACTTACGGCCTTAAATAATTAAAGAAGGCGGAAATAATTCCTGAACTCAATGCCACTAGAGGCCTATGGTTCAACCCACATACACATACAGATTAAAAACACCCAATCGTGATTGATGAATCGTCACCACCCCGGGGATTGAACCCGAAACCCCCTTATGACAAAGCAAGTACGCTACCTTCTCTGCCACGAAAGCGAGGCTTACGGCCTTAGTGCCATAGATTAAATTTTTATTGACCTTTGTGATAAATTATCGATTTCAACTTCAATCTAATGTCTTCCAAGATGTATGGATAGATTATTCCAGTTTATTATGGGAGGGTGCCAAGTTATGAATAATTGTTGTTATGACCTGATCCTTATCTTAATTTTAATTAAATATTTATAACATCAAAAGCATAGCATAATCAACATAATTTTCCTTTTATTCCAGAAACGATGAAATTTACAATACACTACTTTCGCTCGTCCATTCGTATAGTATATTGGACAATAAGCTAGAACGACATGAAAATCGTGAACGCGCTGCCGCCGATTTAATCAAAAAGTCGTTACTACACGTACAAAAAAATCAACGAATCTTTGAACCACTCAAAGGCACCATAATGCGTTTGGAAGAGCGTTTGAGCGCCATCGAAACGATAATCATGAACAGTGACGTACGTCAAAACGTTCAATCGGCTAAACTTGCAGATGCCCTACGAGCTGTGCTAGATTTTATGCAAGCCAAAGAGCCCAGCAGCAGTTCGAGCAGTCTAAGCGACGATTTTGATGATCTGGACAAAAAAATCACCGTTCTAAATCAAAACGTGGCAAATTTACGCAACGAAATTGCCGAATTGAAAACACAAAAACAAGCCGACGACGATAAGATCAAAAAAATATTCGATGGTACGGAAAAATTGATCAAAATACAAGAAAATCTTAACACACCGGACGAGTATATAACGAAAATTGAAGAAAAATTAAATTCGTTCTATGTAACGAATCTGGTTACAACGACTGAAAAACCCACCCCCATTGTATACGATAATAAAGAGTGGGAAAATAAAATCGAAAATATTCTAACAACACTAAATATGGGTGTGAACGACGTTATTGTCCAATCGAGTAATTTATCGTCGACGATTCAAGCCATCGGGGAAAAAGAAATAGAACCAATAATTGTCAAAATTGATCGAGAATTTATCGACACGATCAATAAAAATACTGGCAAATCGATTGACAGTTTAAAAACGGAACTATACGCACTCAACAACCAAAGCCATACCAGCCATCAAAATAGTTTAAATCGCACTAACGAACTATTGAATAGCTCAGTTAATAAATTGTTAAACCAATTGAATACGACCTTAAACCCAACCACGACTGTTAATAGTGGATCACAGGTGGATTCCGATAAACTAATCAACGCCGTTAAATCGTTAGACGAAATTCTATTGCAAACGAGTGAAAATGTATTGGATACGAAGCGTCGTGTTGAATTCGGCGTGCTTCAAGTGATTGCAGAAATAAAAACGACTTTGAAGGAAAATGCGGATGATATGAACGCGACCGTGCACAAACGGTATCGTAAACATTTTATTAATTTCCAAATTTCCGATTAATAATAATTATTTACGCACTATTTCAGGTTTGATAACGTTTCTCAGAGTCTCGTCCAAATGCATGACTCAATCGTGGCTAATGTTTCGACAGAAATTGAATCGGAGATGGGACAAATGTGGCGCCAAATAAGTATTATCGTTAATGAGCTGTCATCGACGCGTACCTCGTTAGATAAATTGCAACAATATTCCGAATTGTATGTAAACGGGACGGTGCACACGATTGGTGATGCCGAAGAGAAAATCGCTTCGATGAAAGTACGACTTGAGGAAATGTTCTCGAATTTAAATTATCTTTTGGGACGTTTGTCGCTCGTTAATCAAGAATTTAATGGAATTAAAACGGGATTGGGCAGTGCCATTGATAATCTTAAAACAACATTTGCATTGGTTAAAGAAACAATTCCGGATTTAGGACCGGGGCCACATAATATATCGCCAACCGATTTGGAAACAATTGACGATGCTGATGATGATTTGCCAATACCAAAAACTAATTTAGTTAAGCGATTGGCATTGCCGTACAAGAAATAGATGTGGTGGCCACACGATCATAATACGATTATATATTCGAGTGGGCTAGCTAGATAATCCAAATTTACTGTATACTGTCATAATGTTATGATTTAATTTTTGTAGAGTTTAAGCTTCTAACGTTTAGTTAAAATAATGGGACACAAATACACACACTTTATGTGCGCCTGTCTCCCTCTCTCTTTATGTACTTTCTAGAACTGATTTGATTCTTCGATAACATTGTGTTAATTTTAATTATATATGATTTAAATTAAAAAAATAATTTTATAAATAATTTTTGTATTAATTGTAATTCTATATACATAAATATTAATTCAATAAATAAAATTATAAACAAAAGTCTGATTCCTTTCGGTTGCAGTGTGTTCTGGCATCCACATTCGCGACCGCTTCCTTGCTGCTGTAATTTTAATATATAATGCAGAGGCATTTTCTGTATCTCAAATATTAAGGTCATAAGGCGTCTACTAGGCTAGACCATCTAAGATCTAACTCTGTTGGCGGCTACACATTTTATCTCTTACCACGAATCACCAAGTAGTTCGATTCAGCTAGCCTTGTTCTCTTCCATGTCATCACTGGTTTCTTACTTTCCTTTTTCCTTGTGGGTTCCAGTCCAATGACATCCTCGTTATATCACTTTATGATTTCCTCAGCGTATGGCCAATCAATCTCCACTTTCGTCTCTTTATTTCAGTCTCAATGTCTGGCTATTTTTTTATGCGGGATGATTAGGCCAAAAGCATTTCAGTATTCGTCGAAGGCACTTTTTAACAAACACCTGTAGTTTCTTCCTCACTGTTTTGTGTGTTTCCATGTCTCAGGCCCATACAGTTGTACTGATTTCACCCACGAGTTGAACATTCGTATCTTGGTCTTATATTGGTCTCATCGTCTTGGATTTTATGATGTTTATCTTGGGACCTACTTCGTTAGCTAGATCTGATAACTGTTGTATTTTCTGCTGCTGCATGTCTGAGTTCTTGTGTGTGAGCAGGTATATGTCTACTGCATAATTCAGATAGTTCATATGTTTACCTGTTTATCCACATTGTATAGGGACAACATTGGTGAGAGTAAGCATCCTTGCCTCACTCCTCGAGCGTGTTATATTTTTCACTTAGTTCGCGTTAATATTGAACTCGGAACAACCATCCTGATACATTTTCTGTGTGAGCTCAATCAATTTCTTTGGGAAGCCCCTTTGACAAAGTGTCTGTCATATTGCGTTCCTATTTATCAAATGCGCGTTCGAAATCAACGAAGAGTGAAATCGAAAGTAATGAATTCTATTCACGGGATTGTTCAGTTATAATGCGGGTTGATTTGATGTGATCTGTGTAACTTCTTCGTGGTCTAAATCTACCTTGTTCGTATCATAATTTTGCATTGATCGTAGGTGAGATTCCATCAAGGATATCGTTGCTTCTTTATTGTTATGAACTCGCTAATTTTTGCATTTTTAGGACACCTTTCAAGGGTAAAGTAATTGTCAAGCCTTTGTTCCATTTTTGTGGTATTCTATACCAGAATTCCACACTTCTTGGATTATTATCTATACTCTGTCAATATTTATCTTTTATAGTCTGCTTGCAGTTGTAGATAAATGTCCCAGGTTTCCGATTGTATTCTTGGTAGCCGAGTATTTCCATGGCGGTCTTGATAGTCTTCTTGAAGGTGTTTCTTGTTTCACATCTGACAATCAGTTTGTGTTAAATTTCCTCCTTGTTGTCCTTGAGTGTTTCACAGCTGTTGGCTTGATTTGTAATTTTGCTATTACCAGGTGGTTGACGATCGGTGATGGTGTGTTTATGTATATTTTTGTGTGGAGATCTTCTGCCACCTGTGGATATCTGATTTGTGATTGAGAAGCCTATTCGAGACTTTCTCCATTGTTGTTTCGCACATAATCCAACTCATTTTAAGCCATGATCGGTGTTTTATATTTTTGAATGGAATTATACCACTATTATTCTACTGTAACATTGATTTCCGTTCCTTTTAATTATTTCGCCGCAGTTCTTCCATCTGAGGGCTAGAATCTACCTTCCCTTAGAATTCTAATGTTCCAGTTTCCGATTCGTGTTCGTGTACATCCGTTTTAGTAATCGGTGTGACGACGAGTTAGTGAATGTTTGGTCCAATGAATCCCAGGACTGCTGGATAGGACCTACTAGCAATCCCGGAGGGATGAGAGGTGGTTTCGTTCTATTTTATTTAAACCTTTTCTTGTATACTATGATGTTATTTGTACTAACACAAGAATTGGTTACGAGACGTTGGCGATGAAGTTATCGTCTTAACTACCTTTGCCACTCAAACGGTAGTATATACTTCATAAAATGAAACATGCAATTCATGTAGGTGAAATGGTCACAATGTATCATGATGTAGAAAAAGGTCCCAACGACAGAAAATATCTAAGACATCAACATCAGATAAAAGCGCTAGTGCTGATTCTGTGGTTGTATTTACACCAACGTTAATAGAACCAAAGGTATGGATTTGATTACGATTCAAGAACCTCAAATATCATCATTGAAAATACCGTGCCACGAAAGACTGATGCTTTCCTTTATTTTTGGATAAACTTTAGGGGCGCTACAATTATAACATTTTATCCGCGCAAGAGCTCGGTATTTTAATTGGTGGTCTGAAATAGAAAAGAGCTCTAAGGTGAGTAAATAGTGAAACGGCCAAAATTAAGTGTCATTATACTCATATAGAACGTTCTATAATACATTTGGGAACGTATTCATTTTGGGTTTCGATAACCAAATTGTCTGATTGTATAGAAGAGACGATACAAATAGCTCCAGCCGTCCTTTGGGGCGAGAGCGTCAATAATTTTCTTTAACGTAAGGCAATTGTTTTGAAAATCAAGTCTATCACGATCGAGACACCACTACTACTTTTGAGTACTAAACACAGTAAACACATATATCATGCTCGATACATCTCGACTACAAGGAGTATATATACAAGTGTATATACATCTATATGCTAAGACTATTATAGCCCCATTATCTTTATCACTTATATGGAAATATGAGAGTATGATGACGAATATAATATACTCATTGATTAAAATGCCAAGTTTAAGGCAAGCTTCTCTATTTAAACCACGTAACAACGTCTAAACAACAGACATCTGATTAGAAGTCGTTATATTGCAACGAACACAATCGAACTATTTAAACCACCATCTATTCTACCATATAAAATGCACTATCGATGAAAAGGTAAAGGTATACAATTTAAGTGAACCATATCTTAATCCAATCAATTCCACTTTGCTCGCAAATCAAATTCAAAGCTTAGACGGCTGATGCACACTAATAATCGATCTCTTAATTCGTCCAACAAATAACTCACAACTTCCTCGTAAATATAGTAACACACACAGATATACACCAGACGAATAAGACATGGCTCCTATATATGTATACACACACTTATTTACGTATATATTTACAACTCACGCCTAAATCAAAAGAAATTAATAAATTTTCCAAATTTTTTTGCAAGACCACACACGATAATTTTCTTTTGATTTTCAAAACAAAAATTATAATTTTGTATTACTAATATCCATATAGATATGAAACGAATCGTTTGAAATTGCGGCCAAATGCCAACGAATAAAATATTATTTGCACGCCGCATCAAACGAAATGATAATAATTATTAAAATTCGTTATAAATTTATATTCTGTTTTTATTTTTGTTTTTGTTTTTTATAAGCAATGTTATTAAATTAATATGCATTTTATATCAGAAAAATTTACATAAATTTTATTGTATATATAACTTATAAATTAAATAAATTAATTTAATAAATTTATTTTTTATAAATGGTTCTTGTCTTAAATAAATTTAATAAAAATAATACATTATTTTCGATAACCGTTAATAGATGGCATACAAAACTATTTGGTGATGAATTAATATCAAAATATTTTATATATAACGCATATAATATACATAAACAATTAAATTAAATAACTTTATAAATATATATATAAATATAAATTACTAATTTTTAATTAAATTATTATTTTCTTAAATTATTAATAATACGTAAATATATCTATTACACCAAAGTATAATTTAGCACAGTCGCAAACCAATTTGTTACAATTTTATATTTGGAGGTACAGTGAACGAGATAAAAATGTCGATTAGTACAATTTATGATAGAACAAAAAATTATTACATGCATAATCCAATAAAACAATTAAATTTTAAATTAAAACACGATGTCGATAAATTTAATTCCTAAAACGGAAATATCACTAGACCATTGTGAATCGAGATTTTCCATTAATAAGGCGTTTCTTTATTACGCGTTTGATCGGGTGTAGTTAATGTGTATTTTATTCGAGATGGTTGAACCAAATTTAAATATCTTAAATAAAAAGATGTCTATGCTAATAAAAGTGATTAAGTGACAAACCCGAATTGCATACCTTTAGGCGTATTTGGTTTAGTATGATTATTCAGAGGACTAGATCACAATTCTAGATCTCAGATCTTTTTGAGCCCACTAAATATGCTGTAATACCTGAAGGTGGTTAAAAAATATTCTGCATTATCGACCCATAAAGATTTTTTGTTATAAAAATGTTTTATTCTATTAATAAACCTTGAATGAAAAAAATTATGAAAATAAAAATAAATATTTTATTTATTTATTTTTAATTTTTATTTTCTTTTTACTTCAAAAAAAAAAACATACAAGAATATATATTTAAAACGAAAAAATTTAAATAATTTTGAAAATAAGAAATTTTTAATTTTCATTTGTGGTTTTTCATACATAAAATAAGTGTATAGCGTGAAAAAACTGTGTATCTAAATTTAATTTTGGAAAATTCTGTGGAAACGTCTTATGATTATGATGAAGCGAGTTGTTAATCACAAAATTCCGAGAAAATTTTAATGATGGTGGTTGGTGCGTGGCACATTATTTTTTTTCGTTTTTTCAAATTTTATGAATGAAAAATAATAAAATGCGCGCTTAGTTTCGGATTATATAATTTTGAAAGAAAAATTACTTTTATTTTCGCTCGAAATGCCAGCATGCGCGTTTGATCCACCTCTTATATAGCCTGTGTATATAGTTTTGTGCATAGACGTAACAATACATAACAAAGATATTTTTTGTGTAGATCATAAATCGTTTGTCTCGCAGCACGTCACATGTGTGTATGTACATACTCTTTATAAATGAGAACCAGGAGTTTTTGAAAATATATTTAACATTAAGAGGCTGTTGTTCACAAACACCTACTATGCAATAAATAAGAAATATTTCAAAATTATAAGACAAATACCGTGCGAAAATATTCGAATTTTTTGTGAAAATTCCTCGTTGAATGAGGTCAATATATATAATAAAATATATCATTTTTCGCGCACACAACAGGATGACACTTTGTTGAACTTCATATATATATATATATATATATATATATATATATATATATATATATATATATATATATATATATATATATATATATATATATATATATATATATATAGTTATATATACATATATATAATTATTGATTGAATCTCCAAGTGGATATATTCCATATTCATATTAGAATTAGGTTCTTCGAAGGCCATAACCATTAAGTTCTGTCAAGTATTTAATCATATACTTAGGTTCGATTAAAAAACTTCCTCAGAAACACATTACTCAAAGATATTGGCGTCTATATGTAAAACCATTTATTTTAAAGTTAAATCACTTTGTATTATGTTTAGATTGGGTTATAAGCCCTGAAAAAATTGTCTGAATTTAACCTTTCTAGATTTGTTTGATAATGTCAATTTTCAGTAAGATCCCGAAGCAGTCGGTTTCTCCGTAGAATTTAAGCTTTCTGAGAACAATTTTTTCCTTCAACCGAATGGATCAGGTATCCAAGCGATATTGAGAGCTATGAATGCTTAACAACAAGAAGAAGCTTTAACTGAAATTCTTGGAAATACAATACTTTGTCGAAATGAAGCTTAGTGGATGGATTACAGTAGTATTATTCAATCTGGAAGTGCCAACATTCGATGATAACATACATTTAAAAAGTAGTTCAAATTTACAACCACATAGGAATAAATGAGACACATTGAAATAATCTATTGATATCAGGCAACCATTCAAATATGCGGGTTTACTGTGATTTTGGTTTTATGCGATTCAAATTTGAGTCATAAATTTTAAAATATGTGGGAAGTATCGGTTTAGTGTGAAAAGAAAAAACAAACCAGTTTCATTTATTGTCAAAGACATTAGGGAATTAAAGCAGAATGCACTCCAGATTCCTGGAAAAAATTGTGATCAGCAGGAGTCCAAGGTTTATAACCTTGTTGGGGGTTTATAACCTTGTTGAAGGATTTATTGATATCACATTGAATGATGTGCACGAATATTATATGACGAAAACAAACCAGAATTTAATGAAAAAAAATGAAGCTGTATTGGAATCCGAAGAACACCAACATTAACAAAATAGTTATAGCCCATAAATTAAAATCGTTTTGCTTTCCTTCTGTTAAGTTAATATAACTTTGTAATTTTTTCATCGTGACATTTTTTTCCAGATGTAACTCTCAGTCCCGAATTCTATTTGCTCTTCTAATCAAGTCCAAGATATCTGGTATCATTAAGGTTATCTGTTGATTCTCAAATAGTAATTGTGATCCAAAACAGTGCAGTCTATGGGTAGAGTAAAAAGAACAAGAGTACGACAATTCCTCGAGAAGTGCTCAAAAATTTCTTTTTTGCAACCTACTGTTCGCAGTTTGCGATATTTCTAATTTTCATTTGTAAATGTGATTATTCAAGGAACAATATCCCGTAAGAATGTCCAGCAAGATTCTCAAGGTGTGTCTATTATAATTCGAGAAGGACTGGAATGCAGATTAACAAAGTTATAACCGATAAATATTTTAAGAGGAAATGATGTCACTCCTAAACCGGGCTCACACCTCACAAGAAAAGAAGCGGCACCCAAACGGACCCTTTTATCAGCCAATATATTGGATGATATATTGTGACTGGATTTCCTCTTAAACCCTTGTGACTGGTAGTCTAACTTCATTTCAGACTATAGTCGATTTAAAGCAATTAACGTCTTTTGATGAAAGTTTATTGGACACAATTGCCTTTAGAGCAATCAGGGTGGTCATTTTGTTGTGCTTTATCATAGTTTTATATCACGGTTGGAGAATTTTTTTGTGATATAATAAAAATAAAATAAGTTTACAAACACAACCCTGTGTAATAAATTTAAAAGGGGAAATAATGAATTTTAAGGAGAAATGAATATTTTAGAGTGATAAATTGACGTTTCTACATAACCCCAAAAATAATTATATCATGTTTTATATGAAGTGGTTGAATAGGTAGTGATAAAAATTTTATAATATAGTAAGTATTCTTATACAACTTAATAAATGATATTGGAAACAATTTTAAATGACATATGACAAACACTATAAAGTGTTGACTAGTATAAACGAGATGGAAGATATTGTTGTCTTTTTAACCCGTTTCAATATTACGACATTATTACGACAATTTCTTAATATCATACTTTTTATCACTAAATGTGATAAAGCACCACAAAATGACCACCCAGGATGTCAGAAAGGATGAACATAAGACGAAATTTATTTCCTTTGCAAATCAATCTTTGCTTTCAAAATTGCAGCAATGTCCACCTGAAAGACAGTAGCAACCAATTAGCCGCATATTATATTTCAAGGGCTACCTGTATTACCAATGCGAGGGACAAAATACCATTTGTACCATTTGTAGTGTGGATATAGTTTCCACCGTATCTCAACTTCAATGCCTCCTAGATAAAGTTTACAATATTTGAAGGGCTGAATATTGTAAACTTTATCTAGGAGGCATTGAAGTTGAGATACGGTGGAAACTATATCCACACTACAAATGGTACAAATGGTATTTTGTCCCATGAATTATATAGAGTGATTCAATAAGACTGCAGATGTTGGTTCCTTTAGATTAAAACCCAATCGATTCCTCTGGCAACATTTGCACAATATACAGTTATACATATGTATAGTGTTATATATATAGTTACTTGCATCTGAACATACATAGTCATTAATCTTACTTCTACTAGATTGGAGTAAAATCGTAGCACATATCGACGGCCAGACGAGCTAGTTAGTTCACGAGATAATAAGTTCTAGTAATTTCGTGTGCAATAGGATCATTATTTTCGCCCTTTTTATATTTTGCTCAAACGAGTATGGCATTGAATTGGTATATGTTGACTTTCTTAAGTAAGTAGCTAGCTAAGGTGAAAGATGGAAAAGGCACCAGATCGACGTTTTACAGCGCTGGAAACCTCTGAAGGTACGTTTTAATACATGGTTATACTGTATGACAATACCCTGAAGCCAAAACCCTTCAGGGTCCCAACTGAAAGCGCAAACGTTTATTTTTATAGGCATTTTAATATTATTACTTTATCAAATTTACATTAAAAGATATATAAAAGAAACTCATCGACACATTATTACAACAGAACATAAAATACAACATAAAACATAAAATCACAAAACATAATAATATATTTAACATGTATTAATTGAAATTTTTATACCGACTAACGATTGGAAATATATGTATACATACTATGAGGTAAGCGCCTCTAGTATTCGGAATTAAAAACGACGATGTCTCACGACACGCGATCTAAGTCGCTAAAGGTTATTTAGATGCGATAGATACGGAGAGTAACGGAACTCGATCGGTAAAAATCCCATAAAAATTTTTAATCGACTAATAAAGCTGCCTGCCACAAACAAAAACTGCACTATTCAACGATGCACAAACCTTGTCGTAATCAATTAAAATAAAAATAAAAATACATTTCGCGATAAAAAAATGTTAAAATAATTTTACGATCATCAAAGCATTTTTTTTTTATTTTACAAATAATTAATATAATTTCCTGTCTGTCATTCGCGCAGCAACAACAAATAAAATCGCAATAAAAATCAAGTATCAATCGTACGTACGTCGAGTAAAAAATTATGATTCGATACCAAGTTTGTTAGCGGGTCAATGTTCGATGTACCAATAATTAATGATCAGGCGCAAGCGCATTAATCAAAATAAAATCAACTTGCTTAAAAATTAGTAATTCGGTTGGTGGAGATATACTTAAAATAAATCTAAATAAAATTAATTAACTAAATTATATACTATAATTTATTGTGCTGCTAAATATTTTTTAAAATAATATTATTAATACTAATTAATATATTTCATATTTACAGCATCTTAAAAATATATATATTTTTTATTCCATTTTTAATTTTTTATATAAATTGTTTGTACTTTTTAATTTTAATTTGTTATTTTTAATTAATTTAATAAAATTATTATTTATATGTATAGTTTAAAAAATGTATAATATATTATAACAAAATTTATTAATATCGATTTTTAATATTAATAATTTTTATGCTTTTACTAAATATAATAATAAAATCTATTTATATATATATATATATATATATATATATATATATATATATATATATATATATATATATATATATATATATATATATATACACTAAAGTTTATTTATTTTTTATACAATTAATTAATTAATTAATAACTATTATATAATTATTATTTCTATTTTTAATTAATTTATTATATAAATTTTTAATTGGATTAATCTTTGTATGCGGAAATTATATCATAATTTAATTAACATAACGAAACAAAACGGCGAAAATTTAATTACATTTAATTATAAGCATGTATACAGTTGTTTTTATTATTCTATAAAATGGCGTTATATTATAACGAATTTTTCTTAAATTAGTTTTATTATAATTTGTAATTTTGTTACATCTACTTTTTGGTTGTGAACTTTGCTTTAATGATTGTATTAGTCGCTTTTCTATAGACCAACCGTTAGTGAAAAGCTACTAGTTCGGTTCTTGTCTTTGCTAATACTATGGTTTATAGCAAATATGAGAACCACACTACTAGCCACTAGCAGTTGATCAATTGGAAAGAAACTATTATTTATAGATACAAGACATAATAATATAATTTCTCGGTTCAACAAATTGGTATGAATCTCGGCTAAACTTGTAGCATTTTGTTCTTAACTTATACAACAAAATATCGATGGAAATAATTACTAATAAAATTGAAATAATATAAGGATTTTACATGTATAAGGATATATCATATTCATTGGCCTGTTTTATCATTTCTTGAATAGAGCATCGATGAAGAAAACAACGAATAACGATCACGGCGATACGAGAGAAATAGCAAACGAGAGAAAATAGATCATTGATCTCATAAAAGTTGAACAGGATCATGGGATTTGACAGTATTATAACGTTGATTTGATATTATCATGTTGATCGTTACACAGATCGGACGTGTATTTTCCAGTCTGTGTTTTGTTTTATTTGTGTATTATTTTAATAACAGTAAAAAAAATTAATTTAAATTAAAAATATTAGTGAAAACTTTGTATGGACGTAATATGGAGTACCGTTTTGTTTGGTTTACATATTATTTGGTTTTGTATATGTGTGTCTCCTTTTCTTTTGTATATACATATTTCGTTCGTATACGTCATCTCTTTCGTTTGTCCTATCAGGATTTCTTCCATGTTTGTTTTTATACATATTTAGTCTGTTACTAATATTTTCTAACGTCATTTTATATTCTAATCTTCTATTTCACCCGTCTGATTTTAAATTTCAAATTTGAAACGTTGTTCTTTAACTGTTATCTATAGAAAGAAAAATGTTTCTGTTGACTGAAATGAGTTTATTGGATGACCATGTTATATTTGAGGGTACTGTCAGATGATGTGTATTGTCTCGATATGGATGATAATAGGTTGTCAGGGATGGAGATATCATCTCGTGAATGGAGCCTAGATAGAGTGATCTGGTTTCTTTGTTGTTTGAATGAGATGTTCATACAAACGTACCAAATGAAGTAAGAATGAATTGTTTAAATAACTGGACTAGTGTGTGGTGGAGCTTTAATGACAATTTGAAGGGTTTCCACACTTTACATTTCATAGTTGGCGAGTTCCTACAACGGATTTGAATACACGGGTATTATAAAAAATCGTGTTGTGACACAAAAAATAGATTACATAATTATGTGGTGAGTGTTCTATATAGGAGATTTTAATTTTAAGTTTAGATACTGAGAATCATTTATGGTAGACCTGTATTGGGGGATTTACTGTTTTAAATTGTTAATCTAGCTATTATTAACAAGTTCAACTGTTTTGGGTACTTCAGTATTTATTTGTTATGAATGGTTTCCATTGTCTGAATTTAGAATTGAGAGTTGTTGTTTCCGCGACTCCTCGCAGGTTCATCATATTTATGTGTAATCCATTTGTCCAGCCATATGTTTTTGTATAGTTGTACTATGCGTGACTTTGAGTTTTGATGCGGTAGGTAACCGCAGATTGGATATAATTTTGTATTAATGTTTTAATTTTAATCTAAAAGGATGAGTGAGATATTTGTTGCGGATTGGATTGCTTGGTCCTACAGTTCAATCAATCAATTTGACAGTATGGTGCGATTTGACTGAAAACCTATTGGATACTTTCCGAATCTGTTAAGATAGTCATATGCGAGTTGTGGCGGGTAGTGGAATATTAAATGAACAACCGTGAAATGAATATACAAGGTATTGTCAGTAAAAGAATTTTGTAAGCTTGTTACCATAGTCTGATGAAGTGATCTCTCTTTTCGTTGTTAATGATGCCGGTATGATAATAATTATGGTTGGTTTCACGAGAAGTGTTATCATGTTAATTATGGTAGAAATAGGTTAGGATTTCAATAGATGAAGTAAAAGTAATATATATATATATATATATATATATATATATATATATATATATATATATATATATATAGGGTGTTATTTTAGGAGGTTTGTTTTTCCGATAGATGTCGTTTTATTTTATGACAGTTGTTTTGACAGCTCAAAGTGGCATTTCTACTCAGTATTGTTTGGCAAATCATTATGAATAGGTTAACTCCAGAACAACGTTTTCAAATCGTGGAAATTTATTTTCAAAATCAGTGTTCAATTAAAAATGTTTATAGAGCACTTCGTGAATTTTATGGTGCACATAATCGTCCGTCAGAGACCACCATAAAGAACGTAATTACCAAATTTCGGTCTACATTCACTCTTTTGGATGCCAAGCCACCGACAAGAATGAGAAGAGTTCGTACAGAAGAAAATATTGCTGTCGTTGAGGCCAGTGTCGAAGAAAACGACAATTTATCGATTCGTCGTCGTGCTCAGCAAATTGGACTTTGTCCATCGACTTTATGGAAAATTTTACGTAAAGATTTGGGTTTGGTGCCATACAAAATTCAATTGGTGCAAGAATTAAAGCCACACGACCATCGTTTGCGCCGTGAATTCAGTGATTGGTCGTTAAATCAATTGAACGAAGATCCATTTTTTTACCGTAAAATTCTCTTCAGTGGTGAGGCGCATTTTTGGTTAAATGGATACGTCAACAAACAAAATTGTCGCATTTGGAGCAAAGATAATCCACACGCCGTTCAAGAATTACCAATGCATCCTGATAAATGTACTGTTTGGTGCGGTCTATGGGCTGGTGGGATCATCGGTCCATATTTCTTTAAAAATGAGGAAGGACGACGCGTTACCGTGAATGGAAATCGATACAGAACCATGTTAAATGAGTTTTTGTTGTCAAATCTTGAAGATATGGATATGGATGAAATGTGGTTTCAACAAGATGGTGCCACTTGCCATACAGCACGTGAAACAATCGACTTATTGAAAGAAACTTTCAACGACAACATTATTTCGAGAAATGGTCCGGTGAATTGGCCTCCGCGTTCGTGCGATTTGACGCCACTCGATTAATTTTTGTGGGGATACGTGAAGTCATTGGTTTATGTGGATAAACCTCAATCGATTGACGCTTTGGAAACCAATATTCAACGTGTCATTGCTGACATACGCCCTCAAATGCTTGAAAAAGTGCTGGAAAATTGGACCTCCAGAATGACATTTGTGAAAAATAGTCGTGGTAGCCATATGCCAGAAATTGTGTTTAAATGTTAAATGCCAAAAAATTATCTACCAAATAAAAAAAAATTTTGGTCATTTCATAATTTTATGTGTTTTATTCAAAAAAAAATCGGCAACCTCTTAAAAAAACACCCTTTATATATATATATATATATATATATATATATATATATATATATATATATATATATATATATATATATACATATATATATATATATATATATATATATATATATATATATATATATATATATATATATATATATATATATATATATATATATATATATATATATATATATACTGGGAGCTAATACTAAGCTTGCACTTTAATAAAGAACATTCAACAAGACTGTAGAGATATCAGAGATAATATCAGTTTAGCTTAAATCATCAAATGAGATGATCTCCAAAAACAGATTGCAAAGATAGAAACAGATTGAACGACAGATAAACAGGGGGGCTATTATGAAATAAATCCGAGTTGGATTTTTCCGTTAACGAAAAAATCCGATTCGACACGGATTTACCCTATTATGAAACTTGTATTGCCGAATTTCTATATCAATTAAGTAATTATTATATAATAGTAATTATTTTATCAATTTAATAATTATTATTTATCTTTTTTAAAATTTACGTAAAATTGCGATAACTTTTTGCTTATTTTCAATATAGAAACGTCAAAATACGATTAATCGAAAAAAATACGACAGCTCAATAGTGGTCGGATTTTGTTTTGTGCACTCGGAAAAAATCCGATTCGATTTTGCTGTTTAGTTTCATAATAGCACGGAAATATCCGTTAACGGAAAAATCCGACTCGGATTTATTTCATAATAGATCCCCAGTACTGATAATTAGAAAATAATCAGTTCAGCGATTGTGTTTAGTTTTGAAATTTAGGATTTCAATAAATCAATACAAATCAGAAAATATTTCAAGTCACTTCAAGAGCATACACAAGTTAACATGTCCAGATAATTGTATAATCACCGCTTCATTTCAAGCTGGATCAAATATTTGTTTTACTTCGTTGCTATTTAATCCAATCACATACATATCATCTGCATATGGAAGAACTTGATTAGATTGCGACTGAGTAAGATTTTATCTTATATAGTGTTTTTGCTTTAACAAATGAATCGGCGATAGCACATCCAGAAAGTACGAGTCGCAAAGTAGTCCTGTACTTACGACCAAAATTAAGATCGGACAACTTGAAAGATTCTTTTGTACATAACAAATATTTGATTTCAGTAGGCAATCATTGAGATCGATTCAACATCGTAAGATTTGATCTGTTCCAATTTAAGTTATGTGGACTGTTATACTATGTGCCACAAAAAAAGAGGTCATATAGTGGAAAGTTATCGATAGTGAATTAATTTGACACGATCATTCAAGATTTTCTTAACAGATCTGTAATCAATCAAATTACAACTTTAAATCATAGACAAGCGTCTCACTGCAAATATATAAGTACACATTATACTATCAATTCTCCTATATATGCCATTTTATAATGAAATTTATGGAATATTTTCTTGAGTTTCGAACTATTTGGAGAGTATAAAATAACTGTAGAAACGTAATTTTCTCTAATGGTGTTTTAAAATTCACCTTAAAAATGATAAGTCGGTTCACCCGGCCAAATTATGGTTTGGCACTATATAGACAGTATATATAAAATCTGTTGGCATTTCTCCACATATTTCATCTTGATAAGCTTTCATAACTACAACACATTAACCTTGAAAATCCGATATGACTCAAACCCTATAATAAAAATGTGGAAAATATCTCCCGTGAGTCATCACGTTATATACATCGTGTGTCACGTTAAAGATCGGAACAGTATCCATAGTTACGACTATTATAAACGTAATATAGAGAAAATTTTATAAATTCTTATAATATCAAAAATACATAAATACATAAAAAGTCAAATTTCGCGCTGTACCAAAATAGCATATTTTTATGTTATATGATTTTGCCAAACAACATTCGGGTGAGATAAGTTTACATCATGGTTTCAAGAAAATTATAAACAAAAATAAGTACAATAGAAACAATGAAATTTATATGTAGGAAAATTCTACGTTTTACACTTTGTTGTGTTCCACAAGCAGCATAAATCACTGTGGTGTACCATGAAATGTTTTTTTCGTTTCGTCGTATTGTGATTTTAGTGAAAAATATATATTTCAAGGATTTTTGTGCTATATCTTAGAAACAGCTTTAAAAGCAGAAAATAATTAAGTTTTCTTCTTCATCTGGTTGTTACAATGCGCGTGAGGGTGTTTATACATTTATATCGTCTTATATTATACACACACAACGGTGGGAAGAAATTTTGCGCGCGCGAAGAGAAAGAAAACACACAGCATCACAAAAAAGAAGACCCACGTTTTATGTATAAATATGTTTTCTAATTTTCTAAGAATTCCCAAGTTTAGAAAAACCCCGAAAATGTATATATTATGCTGTATATTAGGCGTTTTCTCAATCATTATATAAAAAAGTATATATAGTTAGTAGAATCATACCAGAGCCTAACATCACAAATGTATACACAAACGAGCGATGATTGACATTATAGAAACTTATGTTATAGCACAAACTGAAGATGAAAATTAAAATTACGAAAGTTCAATTCTGATACCGACCAAGAAGCTCAGTTTTCTAGCACAATACATACACGTCTGTGGAACCAATCGGTAGTCAAGTGTAGTGAAACTTAATAAAAACGAGATCTATAATTACTATCGATGGTGTGATTGAAACAAATTTGTATATCATCCATTTGCAGTAAGAACTCCAAACAGTCGTTAGGTTCATTTTATAACGGAGTCAAGTAGAAAATTAAAAGCAACTGTTGAAAATGCAGAGGATGTTTTCAACTGTGAGATGATTGCTACAGTAAGAGAGATTGAGTACAAGTTTGAAACAAGAATGTACGAAATGTATGAATATATTGGCGAGACAGTCAATTATATGGGTCTCTTAAGCACGATTTTCTCGAAAGCAAAGGGCTAATTTAACTGTATAATACGTAATTTATGATTCAATAAAACAGCAAATCAAATCAAAACTTAGCTGGAAGCCTACCGAAAGATGGCTCTCCCTTTAAAGATCACTGTATCATTCGGTTCGGATCAGCACTCGTTATGTGCCATCAACTTCGCGTTTTGAGCCATATATCACACGCATAATTCTTCTCTTGAATGTTAGAAGCCATCATTCATACTCATCTGTCAAGTGCCCACTCTCACATCCATATACATGACAACGGATCTGATCAACACTCTGCACAAGTTCTGTCTCTTAGATCAGATATTTGGTTTTGGATTCGTTGATTTTGAGACCAACGGAAGCCGAACACTGTTCTATAGTGGATCAACCTATTATCAACTTTAACACAACATTGTGATTGCGTTACTATCATTTTACACAAATGTATGTATTGGTTTGGTATTCCGTAATATTCAAGCGCAAAGACTATCAGTTATTGACCGATTTGGACGGAATTCTTTTTTGTAGTTACCGATAATTTGCTCCACCAGAGGAGTAATTCTTCCCAAGATAATGTACGACAGTAACTTGTATGCTGTGCAAAAAAAAACTATACCGCGATAATTATCGCATTTCAAGCGATCATCCTTTTTGACTATTGGGCATAACGCGGCCACTTTCCATTCTTGAGGGACAACTTTATTTCAAAAGAATAAGGTCGAAAAGAAAGTCCCACATAAGTACCCAAATACGAGATTGAGGATCGGTACGTGAAACCTGCAGTCACTGAGAAGACCTGGGGCGTTGGACGGCCTTATCATATGTATGAAAGAGTATCGGTTGAAAAAAACCGGCAGTTTAAATCATTTGAAACAACACGGATTGTATTTCGCATGTTAAATCGCATCTTACATATTTTGATCGTTAATCAGTTTTGTTATGGTTATGCTACATCTAGATTGGCTTCTTGTCTAGAGTAGTAGCTACAAACTTATTCTAAAAGCTTTAAGGTTTGATTTAAGACTGCAAGTGTTGATGTAAATATAACTAGAATCCACGGAATCTATAAAGAAAAATAAGAGGTACTAAATTTTCTTATAGTTGAACACAATATCGATATTGATTAATCATTTCATCATCTCTGATATGGACTAAGGTGGAGGTACAGCTAGATATCATTATAAAGCATTAAACATTACGATATTGCGAACTTGTTCACTAAAGGAATCATTTATAACCAACCAACATGAGCGTACAATGTTCAATATCATGCACAAATGATCCACTGATCAATAGTATATATGTGAAATAACCAAGTGCTCTGTCAGTTCGTTCAGCCAAAAAAGTACGACATTATATGAAATTTTAAAAAATGACTCGAAAAAAAACCGGCCATCCTGAAAACTCGCACTTTGATGAGGTTTTTAGGCGGGAGAAATTATTGGCCCAAGTTATGAAAATAATGCTATTATTATGAATGGGAAAAGCTATTGTACCACGAAAACTTTATATGGTCCTATTCAGATGATATATCGTTTGATAGTGAGATCAATTGGTCACTGGGATAAGTATGCAATCACATAATAAAGCTCTATTTAGTATCAAAACACTGTGGGGTTTATCATTGTTGTATCTAGACAGATGTGTGTCAAAATAGTGAATTGGTAGGTTTTGGGTCGATGTTTGGAATATAGTGAGTTAATTTAACTTAAGCCATAAGAAGCTATAGCATTGTAAGATATTGATGTAAAAACACAATGTTGGCTTCTTAACCACTCGTAATAGTTTTTCAAGCTCTTCGCAGGAATTGTCAGTATTTCCAAGAAAGCTCCAATTTTGTTTAGCAGGTTCAATATTTTAAATCGTTTGATTGTTGTAGGCCAATTTAAATGTTGTATATATGTAACACATATTTGACTGAAATGTGTCAAAAGCTTTCAACTGTCAAATAAAGATGGATTGACTGTTATTGCAGCTATCCACAGTTGAAAAGCAGAAGTATCCCGTTTCCATTAACAAGGTAAAGAGTTTAACTTAATAAAAAGTTTGACTTTATTAAAAAATACTACATTTCCTTTATAGTGTTGAAAAAAGTTAAGAAATTATATTTTACATCCTGTATGTGTACAGTTAATAACGCGAGCTAACCAAAAATTTGAACCAGAAGATCAATAAACGCATTTATCATTTAAAGAAAAATTTGAACAAAAAAAAATCCAAAACCATAAATTTTACGTCTTAAATACACGCCAGTAAAAATATCACTTGTACGTCGTTTTCTGGGAGTGGTGCAAATATATTTCTTAAACATATATATGTATGTCGTGTGTTTGTATATATAAATAAATTTTGTAAATTTTTGGCAGTGAATATTTATTCCTTATTGTATTATATATTAATATTTAATTTTTAAAATATTTAAAAAAAATTTAAAATCGCCGAAAATTACGTATAAGAAATTTTACATATTAAATTATTTTAACGCCATTTTCTCGTTACAAATTAAAATATTTTTGTATTGCTTATTAAATTGTTTTTGTAAACGTTAATTTTTATAAAATAAATGATAATGTACAGTAAAATTGAATGGCTAATATTGCGATTCGATTTATTCAAATAACTGCTGTGCTTCCACCTTAAAATACAACTCCCCCGGAGATCTAACATATATTATTGAATACTGATAGATTCACGAGGAAAGCAACATAGTTTAATTTAGTGTTAGTAATACTTTCTATCAAACATAATATATTCCTCTATATATTGGCCCACATAAGGGTCTAGGTTTTGAGTTTAGAACATAGAGATTAGTCGCTCATTATTGTTTTCAATGTGTAGTTCCACCCTTATTCTCTTAGTCGAGTCACCTGGCGTTTGTTACGACAATAGATTTTTTATATTCCCTTAATCGAATGTCGCCTGTCGGCGAATCAAGTGACAAACATGATATTCTAGTTGTCATTAGTTCCTTGTCGACAGAGGCGACATTTTTAGACGTGCCGTTATAAGGCCATAATAAGAAAGAGAATGCAGCGACAGGGGATGGAACATGTCGACTTCATACATTTTCACCGCTAGAAGAATAGGTGATCAAAATTTTAAATAATTTATAGCATATTTAAATAAAAATTTAACAAAAATGTAAGGCTGTAATCTGTTACTAATACATCATCTTCAGCTTCATCCCCAAATATTAATTAAGACGCAACTAAAATGTCGGGAATAAATACAACACCACCAGATAATGAGGTTGCGGTTTCGAATACCATCCTGTAGAAATTGTGCCAGTTTATATTATTGAAGATAATGAGAAAGGACCTTCAAGCCATCACATAACAAACCAAAATAAAACAAGGCATAAAAAAAATCGAGAAAGACGTCAACACAAACAAAATATATGAAGGAGACAGTAAAATATACAAAGGAATCAGGAAGATATTCCAGAAAAAATAATGAAATTAAACAAAAGTAATTTGATATTTGGCGGCAACATGTTGGCATCAGCACGCCAACAGGTTGGCTTTATATTATTTGTGGTGAAGTACATTCTTTTAAATAAAAGCAGACATTTGATTGAACAATCACATAATGATAAAACATGGATCCAGCTAGTTAAACTTATTCAAAAGTCTTTCGGGATTCACAAGCCATAATATTCATCGACTATCTTGAGAAGACCAATACAAAAAAAATGAAAATTGAATATAATGGGAATATTTGAAGAAGACAAGTGTTCTTTATTATGATATTGAACTAGGTCTCTAATTGCTTCCCTCTCTGTCATTTTCACCTTATTTTGTTTTTTGTAACTTTTTCGGATTTTCAAATGGCTTGGCGAAAAGAGATTTGAGTCAAATGACGAAACATTTTTCGGCGGTGCCGAAACATAATAGTTAACTTAAAAAATAATTACTGTTCCATTCTAGAGTTATCATTCCAATCTCGTAAAACTAAGTCTTACCTGCTAAGTTGACATTTAACAGATTTCAATCAGTTCTTTGAAGCCACGTAGAATGAAATTATTTCGTTTTACAGATGCAAATACTTCCCTTTAAAAATGTGTAAATAAAAATTATATGATATAATGTAACAAAAAATATAAATTTATTAAAATAATTACAAATTAACGTATACTCATTAATTTATCTTTGCAACTATTACTTTTAAATAAATTATCCAGAACGAAATTAATTAAATTATCAAGAAGACTAATTAGCTATTTAGAAAGTACTACAGAAATATTAGCATTGCGCCTTTCATTACAAAACCGCAAAGAATCATTTAACACACCTACCTTTACTTACCCCACATATACGAATTGTATATGTATTTCTATAAAGTGCCATCACATTTCTCACAAACTATCAACAAATAGGAAAACATAATCCCATCACGACACAATCCAAATTAGAATAGAACCAGATCCAATTGGAAAAACTATAGTAAAACGACATCTTTAATCTGGTCATATGGAAAATCATCAGATTAAATTTATTTAATAGCAACACATGTTTTGAATATAAGAGCTATACTTCTGCTATATATATAAACTTAGCTGACAGAAGTTTACAGTAGCTGTATAGATGAAAATTCAACGCAGTGATTTAATTCTAATTTAAATGAATTTTTCAAACCTACGAGATCAAAGCTTACAAATATTTTACTGTTTCAGGAACAACAGCTATTCTTAAAATACGACGCATGGTTTTATTTTATCTGAATGCCTTGAACCACGAAACATGATTTGTACTTCACATTTCCATACACAAATTATATTGAAATTGGAGATAAAAATAGTTTAGAAACCAAAGTTTATTGCGGGCCTTTTCTAGACAGAGATCAAAAAAATTTATTAACCTCAATCCAATTCTATGTACTGAAGAAATTTGAATTACGACAACTTTGCCGGAAATAATAATCGTCACCTCTTAAACTGAAGAAACATAGAATCCTAAATATAGAATGCCAAATTCTATTAGAATAGAAACATAGAATTCTTGAATAAATGTTCTTACTTACTGGAAAGCATTATTGTAACTTAGTTGAGCATTTCTGAGAAGGAGGATCGATACTGAAAACCGATGAGTTACAATTTTGCAAAGATTAATTACTGCAACATTTGAAGAGCGATTTCCATCGTAGCATCACTTCATGTGATGAAATAATCATCACCTCACTTGAAGTCTATATTGGTATTCTCATAGTCGAATTATATGATGTAAATAAAAATGAAATAATTTTTTTAAAAATTTTCAAAATGTTTTTTTGTAATTTAAATTTTATTTACCTTACTATCATTTACTTATTTGTAGTGATGAAAATATCATTTCAAGTGATGTTAACTTTTCTTACGACTGTGAGAATATGGCGTCAAGTGATAGTTATCACACCAAATGATAAACGTAGTTTCAATCAACCAAGAGAATTCCAGGAATATGAATAGAACAGCTTAAGAATAAGAAAGCCTATTACTCCAAACGAGGAAAAATCTTCATGAATGGTAGATAACATAATATTACTCCTAGGTCTATACTAGACTTAGGGCGATCTAGTATAATAACTTTACTATCGAGGCTATAATAACTTCACTATCCACATTGCTACCTGTGAAAAGATTTTTGGGAAATCAGAAAGATATGGATAGTAAGACTCTTAGACACTTTCCAATGGTAACAAGAAGCTAGATCTGTGGTATCAGTATTGAAATATAAGTATGTATGAGCAACCACTTCACTCTAACATAACCTGAACAACGAACTACAAAAAATCGTTAATGAAATTACAAAATATATTACACAATTTTGCTAGAAGCAAAACAGGCATTCGAATTCCTTAAATTTTTCCACAATAGAAGATTAAACTAAAGTAAAAATATTAATACTTTTTAATTTAACAAATTGTAAATGATTTTGACACTGTGTAATCCATTCGCTGTAAATAGTCAATCGACACTGGTGGATAGATAATATTTTAAGATGGTGGTGAACGAAGCTATCAACTCAACGTGTTGTGATAAATAAAAAAGATCGAAAAGGCATAAACTTTACTGTACATGATCAAATTAAAAATAAAAATTTTAATTAAAAATATTACCTGAAGACTCCATTTTATATTCATTATTATAATATAATCAGTATTCTATCGAATACAGCGCCGCATAAACCAAACGGATAATGAACAAACTTAACAAAAAACAAACGGAAACAAAACTATAAACCAAACAAAACTGCGCACAACAAAAAATAAAAAAAATAGTTTTTTTTTTAATTTCTCTATTTGATTTTTAATGAAATTTATTTTATTTGTTTTTTTTTTTAATTTTAATTTTCTTTTTTTTGTAATAATCATAATCATAATAATAAACTATTATCACTTTCATAAAAGTTCTCATTGAATATTTTTTTTTTCATTTTTTACTTATTTATTTATTTTTAAACTTTTTTTTAATTAAATTTTAATTTAAAAACAATTATTAATTTTAAATATAATTTTTTTTTAAATAATTCTGTTTTTATATTGTGTGTGTTTTGTATTTTTATATTCACTGAATGAAATAAAAATTAAAATTTAATAAAATAAGAAAATAAATAAAAAATAAATCGACTGACCACAAACAAAAAATAATAATAAAAAATAAATAATTTAATTAATAATTAATAATATAATTTTTGTTTTGCTTTTATTTATAAATTTATAAAATTTAATTTGAATTGAAATTTATTTGGATGCATGTGCACATCAAAACAAAATGTCTGCATTGATAACGAAGTTTTATATATAATAATGGCGGCGTGAATTTTGTCATTTTTTTTTTAAAAATATTATAAATATATTTTTTCCCTTTTTATATAACTTATAAATACTATTACAATAAATATTTAATTATTTTATAAGCAAATAATACTTTTATTATAACATAAAAGTAATTTTATAGTTTTTTAAATATATATTTTTATCAATTTTATTCACTTTAAAAAAATTAATAATCATAATTAATTGGAGATGAAATTGCGAAAAAAAACGAAACACAAACAAAACAAAATGTCTGACTGGCAATAATTTATAAATGTTTAGCAGGATTCTAGTATTCACATATATTATTAATACACAATATATTAATTTTATATTTAATTATGGCAACCCCATTTCATCGTCCATTTTAATTTTATCAATTTTTTTTTTGTATAGATTTTCAACCCAAATTAAATTTTATTTCAGCTATTTTATGTTTTTATAATAATTTTAATTCAATTTAATTGAAAATAAAATATTTCATGTTTTATTTTTTAATTTGTATCTTCTTTATATTTGTTACAAATAAAAAGTAGTGTTTTCTGTTATATTTAAATATTTTATATATATTTATAAGTTTTTGTCACTTGGTGACGACATTTTTTTTTAAATTTTTGCATTTTTTTTAAATAATTTAATAATTTTAATTTTTGTTTTATATATATATATATTTTGTGTTTCTTTTTACTTATTAATATTATATAAATTTATTGAAAATGGTGAAATTCCCAAGAAAACGAAAAAAAGTAAAACGCGAACATTTATTTTAAAAATAATTATAATAATATTTATTTATATATTTTGGTGGGAATTTAAAATAATTTTACGTTTTGTGTCAACCATTTTGTAAAAATTATGTATCTAGATTTCTGAACAAAATGGCGGATAATGAGAGTAAGTAACGGTAATTTTGTGTGTGTGTTTTTTTTGTATGTTGTTTTTTAACCACTATCTGGACTGGTATTATTACGATCACAATCATTATGATCATGATCATTGTCTTTAAGATTATTTTTATTATTACTACTACTATTATTATTACTATTACAATCATCGGTTTTACTTACGGTACTATTATTATTATTAGTATTGTTACTACAAATTCGTGTAATACTAGTGTTACTATTATTATTTAGATTAATATTACTTTCAGATGCGGTTGGCGACGATAGCGACGATGTTGTAGACGACGTTGATGATAATGCTAGTGAGCCGCCCGTCGAAGATAATAGTGGTGATTGAGAAATAGATAATTTTGTTGTTTCATTTCCACTCACAACCACCCCTATTCTATTATTACACATTTCATTCTTTTTTATGACCACAACACCGGCCGAAGGTGTATTTGTCTCATCGATTGGACTGCGTCGTAATAACTTTTTTAACGGTTTCATTATAACTTCGGTGTGATGATTGAGACGTATTGGTTTACGGGGCGATATACATCGTGTGATCGTTGTCTGATCCATATTATTCGAAAGGCTATTATTTTCTGTTTTACCATGAATAACACTCGCTGCCTCAACGATTGGCGATGTAATTTGTTGTACCATCAGGCTAGCACTTCGCCTTAACTGCTCCTCTAAATCATGTTGCTGTTGCAGTAGTTCATTTATTTGCTCATCTCGACGTCTCAATTCGGTTTGATTGTCGATTAGAAAATGCCGCAATTGAAAATTTTCTTGCAGCAACGATCGTATTAGGTGGAGAATTTTTTCACGTTCGTCAGGTCGACAATTTTTCATAATATCAGATGCAATTTCTAATGGTAGATTTGTGTTGCTACTATCTGGCTCGCCATTTAAACTATCGTCGTCCGTGTCAGTCGATAGTTCGAATTCGGAATTACCCGATATTGTGTTCGCCCGAATATTATTATTCACATTATTACCACTTTTCAGTATAATCGAATTGAGATGCTGATGATTGTGATGATGATGAATTGTTGGCGATCGTAATTCAATTTTCGTTTGATGTAATTCAATTGGTACTGGCGATCGTGTGCAATCTCCGTCTGTTTTTATATTAATTAGCACAGGTGATGTAGACGATGTTATTTCATTCGATCCAGATAGCGTTTCCGGACTGAATGAAGGTTGTGGCACAGTTGACGCTGATCCATTTGTTAATAAATGATCGGGTCCATTTGTAGTATTCGAATTCGTGTTCGGTGATGATGAAATTCGTAATTCAATCGGTGAATTGATAACATTTGATGCAGTTTGATGTAGTGCTGTTATCGAGATCGTTGGTTGTGATGTCGCTGGTGGCGTTGGTGTACTTGGACGTTCTTGTTTTATTTGTATATCGGTTGTTTGAATAACACGATTTGTATTGTTGTTTGTATTATTGTTATTATTATTATTCGTATTTGTTCCCCGATCCTTGTCCCGTTCTTTTACTAGGTGATTTGGTTTTCGTGGTGCTAGCGCGACATTTGGTTGATAACTACGTTCGAAGCGTTCACATTCGGATAGTGGTACAACACGTTCGGGATGTTGTAGCACCGGCGGTTCTTGGCTTAAATATGGTATACCAGCGTACGGTATATGTGTCAAATGTTTTAACGATTGGCCACCTCCAGCGGCAGCAGCTGCTTGTTGTGTTATTGTTGCTGCTGTTTGGGCCCATGGACGAAATGCTGATATTTGTTGCTGTCGATATTGTGCATAGATTAATGCTTGATACTGATGATGGTAATCGAGTAGGTATGAGGTGGCATCATCGACACGTTTCGATTTTTTGGCAGGAATGTCTATTGGCTCTGTTTTACATGTGATTTGAAGATGAGGTTCGTCGATGGGCGCCTGAAACGACAAAAAATTTAAAACACATTAAACTAACAATAAAATGGAGTCGCGAGAATTTTTCAAAAATTACTTAACCGATGGTAATAAAGATCATGCACTAAATCCGAAAAAAGATGAAGACGAAACAAAATAAAATGATCACGATCGATTAATCAAAAAAAAAAAATATATATATAAATAAAAAAAAATGTGTGAATGTGATGTTTCTTGAATCGTGACCAAGAACAAAAACAAAATGACTAGACGAATTTAACATGTAATACATTAACGCATATTTTAAGAGTTATATACTTTTGACCTAATTATGTTTTAGATTTCTTATTCTATATATCGTCGTCGTTATTGTTTAGTTTTGTGTGTTTGGTTCGCTAACCAAGAACAATGGATCGACTAACAAAAAAAACGTAACCTTACAAATTATGAAATAAACGAGGCGCGCAGACATGTTTGAAAGTCAGACAGACATGAATTCGTTTACATAATATATTATAAATAATATATATATCTTTGACTGGTATCGCGCACTAATTTTCAAGGTGAGTAGGTGCGCTATTTGTGCAACAATTCTCTACCTTTATATATATATATATATATATATATATATATATATATATATATATATATATATATATATATATATATATATATATATATATATATATAATGGGAAATCACCATGCCATGATTAACACAACTAATTATTATTAATAGTTAAACTTTATGTTGTTGTTAAAATTATAATTAAAAATATTTTTAATACTTGTGCACGATCAATGAGCAACAATTTTAAATATGGAAAATTTCTTTACGTTCCTTGGTTTGCTCGCAATTAAGAATTATTATTTATTTAGTCTTCCAAAATAAATACATACATTATATCTGGTATTTAATTACAATCACAAATTGGCGAGAAATTGTTGGACGACATATGCGCGGAAAATCAACAGACTAATAGTGTTTAGACTATTATACAATCAAACATATATTGAAAAAAAATTCAATTTACAAAAACAAAAATTGACAGAACTCAATTTAACATAAATATTTTACAATTTCCTGTTGTATAATTTATGCTTAAGAAAACGAACATTGCAGAACAGTGGTTTTTCCGATTTTTCAAATTTCTTGGAACCTTATCCAAATTTAGAAATTCCTAATTCAAATTAATATGTTTTTGAGAACTATTAATAGCGTTGTCAGGTTTTCATAAAATACATACCTGGCATCAACATTTGCTTACCTGCACATCTCTACTCTGTTCAAGTCCGGAATAATTCGTTGGGAATTAAAATAAACCCTTCATTTATTATAATTCCAGAGCACTTTAGATCCTCAAAGGAACTCAGTAGAAGTGATAAACCTGTTAAAACTGTTTTGATCTATAGAACTATGAGATACAAAATACTATTTAGAGGTTAGATCTGTAGTTGCTTCCAAGGTTATTTTATCAATATCAAAAAATCAAATCAAAATCAAAAACTACAACATCTATAATGCTCATTCAATCTTAATGCATCGTCTTCAATACCACGAGAGAACGAAAGCAGAATTCTGAGTGAGAAATATTAAATTTAGGTGAAATTAAAAAATCATAGCCAAGAGAAACTCTAGCAAAAAGCCTATGGTATTTAGCTAGATTTTCTTTTGCTTCTGGTCAATAAATATACTATGAATTAAGTGCTAGCGGATACACCACTTAAGAAATTATTGTTGACTGACTGTCAACTTACAGATTCTTATCTGACCACTTTGCAACTTTAAACACCTAATGCTTTAACAATTGGGTAATTAGTTTCCTGTCGTTTACATAGAGCAGATATTTTACATATTCGAGCACATTGTTAATGAAAAGTAAGACAAATAGACGTTCTCTGTGAATGGATTGAAGTGCCTCAGAGATAATACAAAACATGCTGGAACCCAATCCTAAATATAAGAGGAAAACTACATGGCTGGAAGTTAAGTTTACTCGATTAAAAAATGGCGTACGAAGGATATTTGAACTCACAGGCTTTTATTGAAAAGAGTGGTAACGGAAGAACATAAGCTTTCGGTACACTTTCTAGTAAAAGACGGTACACATTCATGTCCTGCACAATTATTGATATCCATATAGACAGTCATTGACTTCTTCTTATGTGAAAAGTAATCAGATAACCCATATAAGATATGGCAGGTCAAATACCATTCTTTTTATTGATATAATGAAGAAAAAAAATATTTGAAGGACAACCTTCCTCAATCTTCAGAAGGTACATTTTGAAGATGCAATGAACAGTGAAAGCAGTATACTAGTACTATTATCGGTTTAACCTTTATATAGTGCATTCTTTTTTTTTTTCCACCGGCATGAAGAAAGTTCAATTCTATAATTAAACGTGCAGTGAAACATAGGCTTTCTTATTTCTGTGGAAGATCAATCATTATTTTAGATTGAAAAGACCGTAAAAGCATCATCGATATCGAATTTAAAGAATGAGTTAATTATGTATTTGAACCATATAAAATATTGACAACATTATCAATATCAAATATTTTTTCTAGATACTGCAAAAATGGAAGACATTATCATCAAATCCCAAAAACAGTATTCATTCCAAATATACTCTTATCAATGCAATACAATTTTTAAGAATCGAACTAGTCTACACATAGTAAATAAAATAGAAACTAAATAGCAACAAAAAATAAATATTTCCAATCAAAACAAAATGCATCATTAATTAACATTCATTATTTAATTTAATTAAATGTTTATTTATTTATTTAAAAATAAAAATCTATTTTTGTCTAGACGAATTTTTTTATTTATTTTAATTTTTAGTATCACGTGTTTTTCATTAAATATAAAAAAAAAATTGTTTAGTTTTATCTATTTTATGATATCCCGGGATTTTATCTATACGTTACAATACTCGATGAATGAATATGAACACGCATAATAATCGCGAATATAATTCGAACAAGACTAAGTCCGCGCTTACCAAATTCGTTCATTTGGCTACAACACAATCAGATTTAATCCGATTGTAACGTGTTCATAAATAATTTTATCTCTTACCGGAAACACAAACCTTCATTCAATCCATTATACGAGTATATGAGAAATCTACATATTCAAATTAATTGCAATTTACATTAATTTACTTGTCAATCAAAATCATATAAGTAATTATCCAATTATCACAATATTGTGTTTATATATGTAAATACATACATATTTATGTATACTCGTTCCCATATATAAAATTAGAAGAAACATAAATACGAGTATGTTGCGACGAAAGCATATATATGTATATCTAATCGATTGATTGAGAAACCAAACAAACAAACAAACAGTCAATGACTCATGAGGTCATCGTTTATATTATATAGCAAAATAGTTATATACCTTGAACCCATCGGTTCATATTTATCATTCAATATTTGTCTATAAAACTACTGGTTAAAGACAATAAATGATTTATGATGTATGTGGTGTGGTGTGTTGACAGAAAATAGCAACAAAAAATATTGTCGCGATAATTTTTAATCACGAATCGTTAGAATAACATTTTGTTAGTGTTATATTGTATAGTTTATCGAGACAAGACGTGATTTTTGTTTAATATTAGTCGGCTAAATGAAATATGCAAATACATTCCGATATGATCCGATTTCATAAGTTACAAATATATACGATAGATGGATGGAGTTCGTCCGGATGGAGTGCGTCCGAAAGTAGTCGTTTTGCAATTCGGCAGTGAAAACTACCAAACATATCAAGTAACATCGTGTAGCTACATTATCGACTTATGATTGCGCCATGTTGAAGGTAGAAGAATGTAAGTTCTGTTCGTTTGATGTCAAGCCATGTTAGCGTATAGGAGAACATAACACATACGAGGTCAAAGTGCCTTTATACTGATTTTGAAAGATTGACTATTTTGAATAGATTGAGGGATCCGCTCGAAGATCTTTTATTGATGGCGTCCACATCATTATGTCGAGTAAAACATCAATTTATGAGATGGCTTTGATCTTTTGGATCGAACGGTCACTCATCAGATCGAAACTGGCCTAGCGAAAAGTAACGAGACAAATTACAAAAAGATGTTCAATCTACATATAAATGGTAAAATGTCCGCAATTTTCGGGGTCACCAATGAGGGCGTTGAGCATATATCTTAATTTATATGATGATTGAGTGTAGCGTTTTATAAATGATGTATAATAATAGGTACCAAAGTCATTAGGTACGAAAGAACAACCAAGAGGTCATTTTAAGAGGCACGTACTACACTCTCAATGATTAAACTGTACGATTTTTACATATAATAATAGTGAATTGGGTTTACACTAATATTCTAGCGAATAACAGATTACATTTCCAAAAATTTATTTTTATTTAATTCATATTTTTTTGTAGCGCTTAGGTGGCGCTATGGTTAAAGCTGTGGCAAATAGAGCGGGAGGTACCGGTTCGAATCCTGATAGGGACAGGATGCAAAAGGGTTTTTTAACCATCGATCGTCTGGGCGGTGCAATCGGTGGTGTGAATGAACACATCTGAGACCCCCTGTTAAGTTTAGTACTATAGGCTGGCATGAAGCTATGCAATGTACACATGGTTTCTACGTAAAATCGGACCTATAGTCAAATGTCAGAGTAAAGTGCGATGTACCAATTAAGCCTGAGCGACGGATGACAAAAAAAGGGAATGGACATGAAATACAGTTTCCTAGTTCCATTTCCTCACATTTTCTACAGAACTCATAATATAGGGAGGATTTTATTGAATTTGTACGATCGTGCAGATGCCTTTCTTCTTTCGATCAAAACTTTAACTTCATAGCATTAGTCAGTGCATTACATACATCTTTTAACTAAGTTTCATGCCCAAGATAATCTCATAAAATCTTGCTTCCTCACTACAACGTATATAAGAAAAGTAAAAAAGGCATTTCATACCATTAAAGAACCACTTCTGTTTTTGACGAATTTCCCTAACACTGCTATTCCCAATCTCTCCAGATAACACTATACTATTGTTACGTTCGAGAGAAGAGGTGATAGCACGACGTCACTTTTTGAATACCAATGTACTTTGATCATCCCAATTCAATGTTAACAAGTCTATTATTTTTTACCATCGATTAATCTGCTCAGCACCCTGTTGAAATAAGACCCAACCAGGAAAACAATTTTCGACTAAAACAGAATGTGGCCTAGTTTCCATTTTTAAGATAATAAGATAATACATTTTATTACGTTCAATAGGAAGAGTAATAGCAGAATCTCAATGTTGAACAGTTTTATTGGGTTACGACTGTATAAATATTTATTGGGTTCAGATAAGATTGTGTGACGTAGGTATTAGCTATTTGCGAGGTAGTAAAAATAATTTCGTATACACTTTGAGCCACAGCAATAAAATTGTATTATGATCAATTTGGCAACTTAAAAGCTACATATAAAAATATATACACATCTTTAGCTTTCTTATAAGTTTCACCCCGTAAAACGATGAAAACGACTATAAATACGTACATATATACAAAAATATACTTTTAAGTTTATCGCGGTCAAGGTATTTTACACATTTCGTATATTTTTGTTATTAGTTTTTTTTTATACGTAAAAGATAAGAAAATATTTTGGCGAGACGATTAACTCGTTGTTTATGTTGTTGCGTAACGTTGTTTTAATTACAAGTTAATCAACAGAGACAGTGAAATTATATCGAACACGCGCGCGGTGAATTAGTACATTACAAAAAATGATTAAGTTTTTAGTTTATTGTGACAGTTTGTGTACGATAAAGAGCTGTCTGTGTGCGATCGATAACGATCGGGCCGAATATGGTGTTTCAATTTATTTTTATTACATCTTGTTGTGATCTCATATATAGAATAAGGAATAATTATACGAAACATACGACCAACTATCTCATCCAATTAAATTTAAAATTCAATCCAATAAATTTCCAACAACGGCATGAACTGTATACATACACACACACACAACAGAATTCGCAATCACTCGGTCAATAATCCTCGACTAAATATAAACTTGTAGATACATATGTGCGGTAACAAGTTGCTAATGTGCATCATTATATTGATAATGATCATCTTCCGCCTGAATTTATTATTCAAACGATCAGATAATACTACATTTTTTTTCGTTATTGTCACAAAAATCTAACAACACAAACAACACACAAGAGGAAAAACAAACAAATTTACCATTTTTGGTATTTTGATACTGATCCAATATGGTATGATCGTGGCGTATTATTGGGTGGGTGTCTCTGTATATAAAATTTGATGAGACTAATGTAGTTTTGCCTAATCGTGAATCTAAAATCAAATAAGACGATGTCATTCAACCAGATTTCTTTTGTGTTTTTTCTAAATTACGCGCACGATAGAAGAAAATTGGCTTACTAACTAATGACCTACGACGACGACGACGAAGATGATGATACGTGTATCTTTCATTATTTTAATTGCAAATGTGACATGAAATTATCGCAATTAATCAAAACATGCATAAATATAACATATACATAAATTAAAAATAATTTAAATAATTGCGATCACGGATACTTAAGAAAATATAGTTTACAAAACTCGAGTACCATCTTTACTATTTAGCCGCGGATGAGTACTACGAATTTATTTCGACCTCGCGGATTCATGTAAGTTACATACACATACATACATACATACATATATAAGATCATAAAAGTGTATTTTTATTAGATTTTGTTGTTTTTTCTTCTATAAAAATAAAACATTTTTAACATCGCGTAGGTCGTTTAATTTTAATTTGGTGCGGCTTTTAGTCGCGTTAAAAAACTAATAATATTATATTATAAGAAAATATATAATAAAATAAAAAGAAATTTAATTTAAAGTGCAGTTATAATGATGGTGACATCACAAAATTTGGTGGGATCATGATCACACATCGTTTTCGATTTATATAAAAGTGTCGCCATCAAAAACATAGTTTTAGTCTCAAATACTTACGAGTTTATATATTTTACTCAAATCTTAAATCACCTGATTTTATATAACAGCGGAGAGAAGCTACATTTACTCTAAGATATGTCAAAGCAGCGGAGGATCTTATGATTTTGAAAGGCAAGTTCTTATTATCCTCAGGAGATACTTCATCATGCCCATCATGACATCCCCTCGTCGTTCTGCTATAGGTCCGATTTACCTAGTATTGACATGGAAGATGGGTCGACCCATGGATTCTAAACTCACTTAACTCAACAGGACAGGTCACAGATGTGTTCATTCCTTAGATTATCTAAGGTACATTCACAACACCGTAATCGGATGGTGAAAAATATTTTTTCATCCTGCATTTAACAATACATACACTTGCCACCTCCACTTTCTAACTAAGGATAAAATGCATTGAATCAATGGATTTTGTCAACACAATCATTTCTTTACTGTACATATTAACCCTACATATTATTAACCCTACATTCCTTACGTTTTGCTTCATTTTTCATAATCGTTTACGCCCTAATTGTAGAGAGATCAGCACTACTTCTACCCACCCAATTAAAATTTCTACAATGATGACGAAAGCGTTTCTTCCACTATGAATTAATCGATTTGAATCTGTTGAGCCTCATACATTATGGGTAAGTCACAATCTTTCGATAGGAGTTGAACGCGACAGTTTTTACTGTACAACATATCACTACTTCTTTACAACTTGTCAACTAAATCTATGTTTAATTGGACATCTGGCCAGTTTGTCTTCTTGTCTAATTTTTTTAGTTATAGTCAGATCGAAAACAGTGGCTAATTATCGTAATTTCTTCAAATAGATCCAAATTTTACCAGCTCTCAATCTATTTTCTCTTAACCAGGCCAAGATGATTTATGACATTCATGTTCATCATTATACTCATTATTCTATCTTGATCGATTATATGCAATATCTTGGTGAAATATATTGTTGGATATATTTGTGCATGTTCTTATGATGAACATTAATAAATCGACTAGTAAATTACAGAAGGCTACTAACCTGATATGTAACAGAGCAAAGAATTGACGAATTAAATTAAATGAAGCAAAATCAATCCATGTGTACTTTACAAATCTTAAACCACATACTAATAATGATAAGCTCGATAGCAGAACCGCATGCAAACACTGCTAAATATCTAAACATGATTTGGCTGTTAGGGAACCAATCTGAACTAGCGATCCACAACAAACTTCTGTTAACAAACAAATTCTGAAACCTATATGGACATATGGTAACCAACTCTGGGGTTGTGTCAAGAAGACAAATATCAAAATCATACAGATAGTCCAAAATAAAATCTTGCGATGTATTGTTAAACCACCGTGGTATACATTCCAAGCAACAATCTCTATCGAGATCTTAAGATCGAGTTTGACACGGGTGAAAACATCTACAACGTCTGCACTAAGATTGACTACCACTCCAACAAGAAGACTGCAAAGAACCAAACCATTGGACTTGAAACCTGTGTTCGTAATAACTGATGTTAAATAGCACTAGCATGATAGCCAACATGCTGCAAGTCTGTTTGTCTGCTTCCAATAACAACATTGGCGCAAGCCACAACCATTAAGTTTGAAAAATAACAAAAGCCGATGAACGAGAGATAAATTACTTTTCAGTCCATTATTTACAAACGACCGTGATGTGAATGTTTAGAATATGATATTTAAGCAGACGAGCCCATATGAGATGTCATAAAGGAACAAAAACAATTGAGCGAGCAAAGTAGTAATTGATTAATTTATCGAAAAGGAGACACACTTATCATCTAGATCTAACACTTCAAATTTGAATTCAAATCAAGGTCCTCTTATATGTTCTAATAAGGAGAACATTATAAATTACATTCAAGAAGTTGAAGGTTATGCATGATAAATAGTTTTGGTAAAATAATGATAGGTTGCCGTACAGTAATCGGTGGTCACTTCACCGGAACATTTATACTATCATTTGCCATAATTTATTCCTTAAAATGTTTTTTAACAAATAAAATTGACAGTTCTTATCGAATAATTTAAACATACACTACTTCCCTTATCAGCCTCAGTATTATAGATATTAGAGCATTATGTGTTAAATTTTGGCTTGTCACTGTTAGTAGCAGGTATCTTATATATAAACAAGGATGATTTATGAATAATTGAGATTATAAGTGTTAGGAATGCGAAATACTCAAGAAACGATTCCCGATGGAAGTGGAATAAGATTCATAAGCTTTCTGATTTATTTACCAACACTTGTATTACATAAATATCGTTTAGCAACATTACCAAAAGCGATCCATCGCCACCAACTGTTTTGTATAAAACAGAAAATTAATTTTCTTGAACGAAAAAATAAAGTAAGAGGAAACTAAACCGCTATATAGAGATGAAAACGTAAAAATTGTCTGTTCTGTATACGATGATTGCGTTCGTTCGATCAAATTTTATTGCATTAGCAAAATAATAGCCACATCCTCTCCTTCATGTCTAATCGTAACATATTTTTTCTTAATTTTTTGCATAAAGAAGATATTTTTCTATATATTGTACGCGCGGCGGATATATATGTACATTTTATTGTTCATTTTATATGTACTATGTACAAACATGTCTATTATAAAGATACAGACACGATGTAAGTATAGATTTGCGCGCGTTAAATTTTGTTGTTGTTTTGCCTTAAATCGATGATTTTTAAAGATTACAACAATAACATTTCTATAGATATAAAAAATGTTTAAGAAGTAAAATGTATAACATTGTTAAAGTCAAGAAACGACAATGACCTCATAATTTAATTTTTTCGTTTCTGCTTCACCAGAGCCAAGCGAAAGACACGAGAATTTATATACTTATGTATGCGTGCTTGTATACAAAACATCTTTATATATTTTGGAAGAAATTGAATTGAGTTTCCCTTTTTTGTATATATATGTACTCTATGATATGAATTTTGCTTCAAGGAATGAAAGTGATATAGGATGATATTGATGAGGAAATTAAAATCGCGAAAGGGCATTGACATTTCAGTTTATTTATTTATTTATTTTTGAAGGAAGAAAAATTATGAAATAATTTTCAATTTTCTTCTGTTGTTGATACTTACTGAGAATATATATATATATATATATATTTTTTTTTGGTAAAAGTTCAAAAGGTCAAAAAATATTATTCTTACAGATTGTATACACATGGATATAGTGTGTTTACATATTGAGTATAATTCTTTCCATGTTAGATTTAAACATACAAAATTCAAGACAACGACGTAAAATAATGCTGCTTTATTATAAGGTAACATCGCGCGCGATTTCGTTTCCAAATTATCATAAAATTTGTATTCCGTCAAAATGTGTATATACCCACGATGATTTTCGTCGCGAAAGTTTATTTAAGTGATAGAAATGTTTTACAGTATAGCATTGACTTTATATGCATATATTATGTCAGCATGTATATACGGAGGCATGCTAAAAATAGGGGTTTGTGTCAATAATTATCGATTTAAATAAAAAAACACGCAATACATCCCAACCCTTTTGGTGTCGTACCAAATTTACATATTTGATGACCAAATTTGAACATCACTTAACCGTATAAAGGGTTATAATAACTACTTTATATATATATATATATATATATATATATATATATATATATATATATATATATATATATATATATATATATATATAAATATAAGTAGATCGGATATGCAAAAATAGGAAATTGTTTAATTCATGTTATTATACACATTGTGAGAGCAAATAAAACCAGCTTCCAAATTATATATATATATAGGGTAGAAAAATTACATAGTTCCATCCCTCTTCGCATCAAACCGTTTAAATGTTCGATACCATATATAACAATCGCGCACAAACAACACGATTTAGAGACAAACAACAAAGACGCGACTCGATTGAAGAAATTAACATTTTAATGTTGCGATGCGATTTTTTTTTGTTTTATATTCAAACTTGCTATAGGTTAGTGAACCGAGTTAACCCTTATACATCGAACGATTCAAAAAGTTAACTCATCGTATAGACGAGCACACTCAAAGACATAATGTTAGATATATGTATACGACTAAAGTGAAAGAAATTGGATAATATATTTTCACACTATTTCGTCAATTTATATTGATTCAAAAATTATTATTTGGCGAGGACGTGTGTGTATCAGAAGGCTCAAATTTTGATTTACAGACAAATAAGAAATACTTCGCAACGATAGTATAACTAAGTGGCCGGTTTGTCAATTTATAAATATTTTTTTTATTTGTGCTACGGTTGGGTTCTAAATTTTGGTCGATGCACTCGCAATTGGTGTTCGAGGTTAAACATTCAGCGGAAATACATTATATGAACAATAAAAGATTTATACGTGATAACATAAGTGCGAAAACTATCATTTTAGTTTTTGAGTGCGAGAGATGGTCAACCATCCTGATTTTTGAAATCAAGATTAGAATTTTAATGATTTTTATTTTGTTTTATGCTATATGTACATATATAAGACGCCCAATTTAATTCGCGTCGTCGTCGTGTTCATTATATATTTTAAAGATATGACTTTGACTTTGGAAATTTTGATTCAAGTCTAAAATGATTAAATTTGATTTAAATTGAATAATAAATTTAAAAATCGCATATAATAATATTCGCAGATATATTGACCATTATCTGTGCGTTGATTCTTGCATACAACTCTTAAATAGAATTTGGGAACAAACTTTAATTGGGATATAATAAAAGAGGTTAGTATACAATGTATATTTATGAACTGACCTATGTGTGAATATTTAAAAAAAAAAATTCTGTCTAATTGACTCAATTACAGTTTGTGCCCGGAATAAATAAAGCATTGTTATGTTATGTATATGTTCGCGCAGTGTTAAAAATGCAACTTTTGTAGAATTATTGCGCAAATCTTTCAATTTTGAATATTTTTGGGGTCATTCAAGAGTTAAATGTGATCTTATATATATGTACGATATAAATAATTAATATATTAGAATGAATAAGATTTTTTATTTTGTAAATTCAATACGAATTTAAAATGAGTCTATTCATAATATCCGTGGCTCTATTCATAATGAGGTCAAATCGATTTTCCGTTTTAAAAAAAACTTAAGTTTTGTTATTTGAATATATGATTTATTGAACATATATGAACATCCTGTTCAATATGTTTGAACTAAAATCAAGTAAACCTCAGTTTCTAGAACAAATTGAACGTTTTTTAGGCAATTCAACGTCATAGGTATTATCGATATATGTATCAACATCTAAGGTTGGGTGTCCCTTAGTTCGTGGTTCCTAATAAACGGTATTGCTTGATTCAAACCTCCAATTTATAGTTGCCATTCAGGTAATTTACCTATTAGTATACTGGAATAAGGAATAAAAGAAATTATACCTCCGAGTTTAAGCCAAGCGACAACTATCGTGAGAATTGGATATCTATAATATGTATATAAAATGAGCAAATTACCAAAGATTGCGAAAAAATTTTCTTGATCTGATGAATGCAATTAAAGTGTATGTTTAAATTTTAGACATGCTGATGTATATTGATGTAAGCACATTTATTTTGTAATGTATTTCTTTAGTATTGTTAAATTAAATTCAACATTGCCAAACGTATATTACTACAGATGAATAAACGATGATAGCAACCTTTAGGGTTCGTTTTCTACAAATTATCCGAATCTAGAAATCGAATATATAGGATATAACGATATTGGACACTGTGTCACAAGTCACAACCGTAAGACCGCATGTTGATGATCTAGACAGAAACTCAAAAATGCTCAACAGTTTAAAATAATAAACAGCGGTTCATCGACTATTTGTTCCTTCAATAGAAATACGAGATAATTTTCAGAGTATCACATGGTCTATTTCACTTAAACATGGCCACTAATAAATTTTAAAGTTTATTTAGACTTCCAATTTATCAACTTTGTTTGATCGTCTTTATTTCTAAAACTCATCAGAAACTTTAATTACGGTTTTACAAACCAATTTTTCACATTCATATTCAATGCCTCATACAAGGCATCACAATAATATAAAAATAAACGTATCCATATAATTTGATCTTGTCAAAACGTGCGGCAGTAAACGATAAACATTTAGTTCCAAAAGGAGATTGCGCCATCTATTTCTCTCACTGTTAAAACAATTATTGAACTTCACCACCAAATATCAGATTTACCTTAAAAATTTCTTCAGTTCTCAACTATATGAGACGGAAATTTTTAGCAAGATTTATTTGAGAACTTTCTTATTTATTTTGCTCCCAAAAATAAGAACAATAGATCATGTTGTCTTCGTTGTTTCAGCCTACATTTTATCTTGGTTTTTAAACGATGACTCAGTAGGTTACATTTTATATCACTATACTAATTTGAATGAAGCTTTTGGTAAAACATCTAATAAGCTCTAAGATTTTTCTTGCTCGTTTTGTTTAACTCAAGTAGTAAGTCCTAACCGATTCGAACCTAACATTCGTTCTCTTCAATATAAAACATGGACTATCTGTTTGGTCTGTGATGAATGCTTCTTGTTATTTCAATTACTTCTACATCACATTAAACTAACACCATAATGGGGTTATCTAATAAAAACTGTTACTTTGCTTATGAGTAAAGAGTGCTTTGTCCCAATTAGAGATTAATATTTAATAGAGATCAAAACCAATAAAAGAATAAATGCTTACATTGCATAAGTGAAGCAACTTTAAAACGGCAACATCACATATTTTTCATATCAACATACAAACACATATATTATACATGTATATATATGCAATTGAAAGTTTAGTAATCGTCTATTAAACATTCTAAGATTAAAATGGAAGTGCGATACGATTGATAAATTTTTGACCCTTCCTGAAAACACTATATACATATATGAATATATATATATTCAACGTGCGATACAATGTTTTGAAAATATATTTGCAATCGTTATTTAGTCTTCCCGATTACACTTTGTATAATATGTCTATTCTAATTTTATAATCTATTATCAAATATTAATTAAAATATGAATAATACATATACAGATATACATACGTATATAAAATAAACAAAAAACAAGTAGCATGTCGCGGGGCATTTACGTCATTTTATATATTTATAAACTTCTCTTATCATATCGTCGTATATATAGTGTGTACGACAAAAATTGTCTGATTATTTCACGTATTGTAATCAGTCTGGTGTTCTGTTTATTTTATCAGCATTATATTGTATTGATAAAATATTGCTATTTAAATATTAAATAGTATAGATTCTCGATTGTATTGTTGTTGTTTGTGATAAGAGATAACAAAACTTGAATTATATCATTCTTTATCGAATAAAAAATTATTTTTTACATATTTTTTGGTTTGACTATCTATGTCCGAGTAGAAAGTTCGATATTTTGCAAGAGACAATTTTATCAATTTAATGGTCAAGTAGGCACATAAAAAGACAAGCGGTAATTTGTTTTTCTCTAACAATCCTGACCTTATCAATGTTTAAAACTACTTTAAAAAGATAGGCCGCACTTTATACTCAATTAATATTTATATCCGGAGTTTTGCATGAACTCATTAGGAACTATGGTTCATTGGGAACTATTATGTGATCTTGATAAAATGTACAATTATTTGTCCTCTAAAATGAGAATTACCCAATATTAAACACTCATGGACACATTGTTCATTCGGTGCGTCTTATATAAAAGTGAGTGATAATATATAAATTAAAATGCTACTGTACTTGAATACTTCAGAACATTCAGGAAATAAACGGGGTCTACAAACCTGTGAAAACCCTACAAGTGTTCAATACTTTTCAATACTTTTCTCTTCTTTATCAATTTTGTACGAAAAACGAGAATTTCATTAAATCGAAATACTTTCATTGTCATAGAAATGTTAAATGTGAATTATTAGAAAATTCAAATTCCCAATATAAGGACCCCATTTTGAATAATTAACCTAATAAATCAATTAATTTTTAAAGAAACCGTTCAATTTTACACCAGACATCTGACAACATTAAGATAGCTCAATCAATATTACACTGACTCATCTCCATAAAAACCAAACATTCAACGTAAACAACATTCAACAAAGACACGACACAATTTTAAAATATCGAGTTGTGTTGGTTCTGTTACTAATCATAATAAAAATTCTAAAATCTCTACTTACTAAATATACCGCATTTATAAAATTAACACCAACCTGAAAACAAAAACAATTTGAAATCCTGTATTAAAATAGAATATTTATGGTAAAATCAATGTATATATAGGTAGTGATGACAACAGCACAAAATCAAACATAACAATGACTATTCTCTGTCGGACAATGACCAGTTGATAGTTTTTATTTTATTATTTCCCTCCGTCTATATATACCGACTATACACATCGAACAGTGCAAATACCTTTTACAGTGAATTTGCAATCAATTTGACAACAGTTCACGTGGTTATAGCTTTTAATTATCCATATTGATGTAAATAAAATAATATGTGAGAGGCATCTATTGTCGGGTGACCGAACTACACGTTAAAACGTCAAATAAACTACAATCATTAAATGTAGAGGAACGTGAGGATATTGTACCCACAGTTATTTTCAATTTTTATTTTTTAAATGGAAAATTTAATGAGTATTTTAATATGCTATATATTTTTAATATTTAAAGAAAAATGAAAAACAATGAATTTGATTCATTTATTAAATGAGTATGTGTATAGGAGGAGTAGAGAAATATTTAATCATATACATATACATATATACGAGTATAAATAGAGATATAGAATTTATAAAAAAAAAACACTGAAAATTTATTTTTATGACTTTTTTTGCAATTTTGTGCGCTTCGCGCTTGTGATAGAGAGAAAACATGAAGGAAATGATTTCGCACACACCAAAACGTATATACACAACACATGCAAGAAAAACTAGCAGCACTATATTTAGTTAGAAGAATCGAATATGCTGTTAGAAAAAAAAATAAAATATCATATCTTAAACTATAATAAAAACTATAAAATTTTATTAGGTTTCTTGTTCTCGAGTAACGAATAAATATAAAACTCTAAACTAACGAGAATCGTTTTGAAGTGATATGACAATATATAGTATTATGTAAGTATAAGATACGAAACAGCAGCACATTTTCTCTTTGTGTATATACGAAATGTACAAAAAGTACATAGCAAGCAGAATCAATTCATTTTCTTCATGAAATTCAATTGATTTGTAACGGAGCTTTTTATGATTATTAGTTTTGTGTTCTTGATTTGTTGTAGATTTGTTTTTGTGGTGTAGTTAATTTGAAGATGGGAAAACAAATAGTAAAGAAAAAAGATAGATTTGTTATCATGTGAGATGAAATTTATGAATCTCTTATTCTTCTCATGCAAACAGTTTAATTATGCTTTATAAACCGAAACAGTTTTTTTTATTAATTTAATTATCTTAAAGTAATAAATGAAGCTTCCGTTTAGAATTTTCTTCATAAGACGTATTTTATTTAATTCAACCGGTTGCATATTCTTGAACAGATGCAAGGCGACTTGACTATCCTCTAAAGTTTAAGGAAATAAATAAACGGTATCAAAATAGAAACAAAACCTGATCAGTGAAGCAGATTAATTTATGTCCCTCTGCAGAATTAATGTAATAAATAAAACATTACTTACGTCAATTTCAAATACAGAGCTCCGATAAGATTAAATAATCCTAAATATTAACACTATCTATTGTTTATATTATAAATTACCGTCTTAAGGCAAAGTTCACAATTATTATTAGTTTACTATAAGCTTACATACTTATATTTCTATAAGCTTTTCCTAGCTTAACATAAATATGAGGCTTAGCCCATGGGTTCATTATTTGGTTCATAATCATTAGAATTCATAATAAAGTTTTATACGAATATCTCAACGAAAAACACTCTATTAAACAATAATTAAAAATATAGTATTCCAAAAAAATCGCATATTGCTCAATTTTTCACTAACGCTCAAATATATCAATAAAAAAATAGATTTTAAATGCAGATTCAAAGTCTATTTCAATGCCTATCCGCCTATCCACTCCAAGGTACCTTTTTGTAACCATGTCAACAAAGTGAATTTCTGTCACATGCATACAGCAGGCTTCCGAATTAAATTCTAAAAACAATTCAACAAGATCAATATAATTGCATGCCATGTAATATCTCGCTCAAAATTGTGATCATTCGCATATTGACCCTTAGCCTGAACGGTCTTCTATTAAATAAGTAATCAACTAGATCAAAAAAATTGATACTACACCAGAGGTAGAAGTAGTTGCACTTATTTATGAGGGGCAACACCAAAGTGAAGTGGCACTACAATTAAATTTGAGCCGATTCTCCGGTCGTCGTTAGATTACGACAGTTAGAATACGACTTTGAAAAGTTAATCTGGCTAGAAACAGATCAGTAAACGACTGCACACACGATTCTCGACGGTACATTGAGAAAATACTCGAGGAGTACGTAGTATCTATCTTTTGCCGGGTTTATTTGTGAACATTTTCTGTTCATACAGGATAATACGCGCCCGCATACGACTGACGTAATATACCCGTACTTTCAGGAGGTGGATATGCCTATTATGGAATGGCCAGCTCGAAGCCCGGACGTCAATACATTACTCAACCCCGCACCGGAGATGTTGCTCCAACCAGTCTTCAGGAAATTCAAAAACGCACCAAGGTAGGTATTAAAAACGACTTTGAATCAGTATTAAAAAATTAAACAAATATCGGATTTTATTTGATATTTTTAAGCTTTTGTGGTAAATTGAGCAGTGCGATTTTTTTGCACCCAAGCTTAGATCAACATATAACAAATAAATATATGAGATTTTAAGGATTCAACATGTATAGAGGTATTGAGCAATGGATGATTTATGTATAAAAAACAACTTAAACCATGACTCTAATTTTAAACAAAAAAGCACAACATATTTCAAAATAGAATTAAATCGAACGAACTTTAAAAACCATAAGAACCATTCGATCCGTGATCATAATGCCATATACAAAAAAAAACTATCAGACACATTTAATCTTCTTGTACACGCCACATAAAACAAAAAAAACTAATTAAAAATACCTCAACGATCATTAACTTTTCTCGCCCATTCTCAAATAAAACACAAAGGGAAAACGTTTAGCGATCACTTGCGTTCGAAAACCCATATAATCTGATGATGATCATCATTATATAGAAACTAATTGATCGATGATAGATATTTTGCGGGAAATAGATAAGCAAAAAATAAATAAAAATCAGAATACCAGTAACAGTAATTTTTACTTCAAAATAATTTTCATCTTAAATGAGATCAAGTGGAACTGATGCTTTTTTTTGTATTTTCTTTATTATATCTTATATATTGTGAGTTCAGTGATCGCGATTTTTTTTTTCATTCATTAATTTCTCACCAACGCTTTTCAGTAATTTGATTCGATTTGGAATTATAACATTTTTTATGGTTATAATTTTATTATATTACTATTGAGGGCGAAATTTTTATAATGATAGTAAATTATATAGTTTTAATGGAAATAGTATATATATATAATGACCAATAGTCGTGCGTGGTATATGTGCGAAGTATATTCGTTCCTTAAACAAAAAATAAAAATGTCACTAGACTTTTAAAAATCGAATTAAAATTCAATTAAAGTGAAACTATATTATATATAGTAAATATATAGTTGATGGTATGGTGCAATCGCCTCTATATATCCAAGATTTTTAGTCAATTAATTTACCTTGAAAAACTTTTGTAAACTAAAAATACAACACCATTATGCAATACTATATAGTATATACATACTACTTATTCATTATGTTGTATCGAGTTATGTTTTTAAATTTTATTCATGGTCATTTATGTGCCTCAATAGTTTTTTAAACTTTCATATGTAGTCTTGATTCATTAAAATACAACAATAAAACTATAAATAGTAAATATGTTTGTGAGTATATACACCACTATGCGCCATATGTTATAAAAATAGTGTCCACACTGACCTCCACAATGTTAACGAACATCCACTTGAGCACCCATACACATATGTACACATTACACATACAAAATCATAGTTTTGTCTAACTCATCAAGAAAACAATAAAATAAAAAATTGTTTTATTTACAAAAAAAACTGTAAGACTAAGCAAAAACAAAAAAAAAAAAAAAACTTAAGATGTTGCATGATCAAAGAAATAAACAAAAAAAAAATTTATATAGAGGCGATCAATTTTACGATCACGAAAATATTTGAGTTAAATTTAATTTGTGTTGTTTCATTGACGGATAAAATTTGTTGATTCGACAGAACAGGAAAAAAACAGAACAAGCGATCGAGAATGGATTTGAACATCATTGACAATGTATAAGACGATGTATATATGATACGAGTTGAACTGTAATTGCTTTTTAAAACAATCATAGGCAATTTTATGCAATTGAAACCATAATTACTTTCGACACTTGATCATGTACAATGTACAAATATAACATTGATCGCATGCAACTGATCATGGTTTTTCTGAGAAACAATATATCAGTTTGCTACATTGTATATAGGTATATTACAAGAAACCAAGAATACAAAACCATATTATTGATAATAAACATCGATATTAATCTTTAAATAGATATTGATCGCGCGATCATTGATCAAATCGATCGACGATCACACACACACATATTGTGTGTATAATATTGACGTTATGATGACATGTGAATATTCATAACAAAAAAAAACAATCCAACACACCTTCCATTTAGAAATTTTGATCGCGTTGTTAAATGATCGCGAGTTTTTGTTATTTTTATATACTTTTTTAAGTAGTTTTTGACAAGAAGTCGCGTCATCCGACTACTGTAAAATAAATTTTAAATAAAAAAAAATTATATTTAGTCGCCGCGTAAATTTTAATTTATTTAATTTTTTATTTTATTTAATGTCTTCTTCGTCTCGTCTCATAAATTTTTTTCAATTTGAATTAAAACCAAAATAACAGCAACAACAACAAAAAGTACCGCAAAAATATGTAAATTAAGTATTTGGGAAATTGCTTGTATAAATACACTTCGCGGATATATACATATACACTTTGTGGGTCGAAAATATATCGCTGTCACGTGATTCATGTATATTATTTACTCGCAATCTTACATCACACGAACTCATTATTATATATTATATTATAATATTAAAACAATATTTAATGCGAACGTCACAAAAGGGTTAATGATCATGGCGGAATACATATATACAATGTAACAATCTTATGTTGAACACAAACAACAAATAAATAAAAATCTCGAGCGTTTATCATTGTCGAACTGAAATTTAGATTTATGTTTTTCGTTGTTATTGTCATCGTCGTCTAAAGACTTGTTAGCCTTAATTTTTGTCGTCGTCGTCTTGAAACACAAGACAATTTTCACAATGCATTTATCATGAATACCGCATATATACTGAAATTTTATACAATAAATTAAAATTTATAAAGTATTTCAAGATGTCGCATATATTTGTGTGATGTTTGAACCATTTTACGTTTTAATTTTAATTTTTTATTCAAAACAAAACCAAACAAAAACAATGTTTTGTTTACACTATAAAAAGTAGTTGAAAGATGAGTTTTTGGTACATTAGTCACATCGTCTTATTATTATAGTTTGCTGGAACCCTTTAAGGCACTCAATGCCACAAATAGATTTCATCAAAGCGCACAGGCGCGCTCTGCAACCTTAGCAAACTGGAGCAATTTAAGACAGTAAGGGCAGATAAGACAGTAGATTTACAGGAATAGTACTAGAGTTTTACACAAGAGATCTCATGCAGTCGAAACCCGGACAACTGATAGATATCACCATCCTCAGGACATTCGTCGCATACGGCATCACTGGCAAGTACCATGCGATAAAGATAGCTCAGCTTCGCGTTAAGCCTCCTTACAAAGTATCATATCGTCTAAGTAAATATAGATTTTCTATTCACAGTAGTCAAACAAGGATTGTTTTTCACATAATATCTTAATCGAGTATCAATTTTTGGCAAATAGTGTCATAATTCAACTTTGACAATAGTTATGAGTTAAATAATATAAGTAAAATCAATTTCAATTACATATTATGGTATATTCATCTTACGTCCAAATTGTGGCAATTTGCGAGGTAATATTATAATTATGTGGGCCACAAATGCATAACTCAAATCCTATCCTGAAGTAAAAAATTTAGACCTCAGAGTGCGTGTCTAAACATAAAGCAGATTACAACTATTATTTCTGAAATTGGATTGAATTTGGCTGTAAGTTAAATAAACTTCTTAAAGCATAATGAACAAATGTTAGCCCAAATATCTCTTACAAAGTGCGACTTAGAATTCAACAATTTTCAATGGAACACATAAAATTAAAAAATTACTTGAAAATGTCGTCCAATGACATAATCTCATAACACTATTCTAAGAAATACAGCGTAAAAAAATTAAGTGTCGACCACTATTTCATAACCTAGTGGAAAGCGATTTATAATGTTCGGCGCTATTTTGTGTACACATAAGAACTAATCTCCGTGGACAGCAAACGAACTATTGTCAGTATATAAAACTTTTCTACAGTCATTCTGATAACCCAAAAGTTAAGTCAATTTACTGTCGGCAGCAGTTTAAGTTCTATAAGGAAGTTCCAAATTTTATTATATTATTGAAATGTTTCAGGATTTGAAAAACTCGATCGGTTAGACAAATTAATTGACAGCCCTACTATCAGAACAAATATACATTAAGTAAAGTTTAAGTTGCAAAGTGATATTCTTCTCAGAAATCTTAACTTCATACGAGGTTTATACAATGAATTGTCCCGGCTTCTTATCATTTCAAAGGTAATATGGAGGAACTATTCCTGAGAAGAATAAAGCCAAAAATAGATATTATATACAGATATTATAGAAAGGGCGTTTTAGATAAACAAATTTGTTTCTGGATGAGACAGCAGGTTTTGATAAAGTATGACATGAGGGTTTAATACATAAACAATAGGTTATGCTTCCGGGACCATATTTTTTGAGATGATATTTTTCTAAAAGAACCAAAATATTCCAGCTTGTTAGTATGTGCGCAACCTACCAATGTACAGGCATTGGTGCATCGCTGAATGCTAAGAATTCAGATGTACCATCAAAATATTACTCTGGAAAGACTATAGTAAATAAAATATAATAATAAATATAATAAAAAAAAATGGAATGTGACTACGAACGTAATAATTGCTTAAGCTTTAACTGACTCAGCAGAAAGAAAATTTTGTTTGTACTCGAATTGAGCTTATATTGGCATTAAATAAGACTCGATCAAGGTAAATTGATTGAAACTAACTCTTATTCTAATAAAATAAAATCAATCAAATGCTTCCAAGTTAAAGTAGGTGGGACGAGCATTACACGAAATAATATTGTCCAATCTCATTAAACTAGTAAAAACAATTTTTATATATTTTCGGAGTTTAATGTAATATTTCAGAATTAAAAATTGGTTTCCTGTCCAATTCTAGAATATTGTTATTTCTTCTTATTTTATTGTTTCTTAATATTAATTAATCTTATTTATAACATTTTTAGATTTTTAAATAAATTTTATAGTTTCAGTAAATAAAGTTGGTTAGGTTAGTAAAATTGAGTAGACAAAATTTTATTTTAGTACCATCTGCTTTCTGCTAAATGTTGAAACACTCGAACAGGGAAGCTGTGACCGGATGTAATTTTTATGAATATTTTGACAAAAATTAATGATCATCAAACGTTTGATCGAGCAAAAATAACAAAATTTGATTTTTTTGTGATAGCTGGTTAAAGGTACGAACACATACAAGTATTTCACATACTTAAGTATCTTGATTGCGGTATATATATGGTTATATTACACGATATATAATTAAATTAGTGCGCTAAATTGATTAAAATTTGTCTTGCTTTCTTATAAACTGCGAATCATTTTTTTGATCACTAACCTATTCCTTGAAGCTGTATTTTATATTAGATTGTGTTCTAAGAAGTATTTTATGAAAATCTTTCCGATTATTTATGTATCAAATAAACCGCGATTCTTAGAAAATACATAATATATATACAAAAAACTATCGGACCCTTTTTATTGAGAACCCAACTAAATTAAAACCATAAACATCCCTAAATTATTTAATGATGCAATCATTATAAATATGTTATTGAAATGCAAACATTAAATGCGATGTCCATCATGTGCACGTCTTACAATTAAACTGGGGCGAATATATAAGATAAAACAGGAATTATAATTTATTTCACTTGCATAATCCGGTTCTTACGAACAGTGTGCTGTGTTGTTATATACAAGATAGCGATCGCGCATATATATTTTGAATGTTTTAAAGCGCGTCATGATTATTCATAAAAACAGAACAAAAATCCAAATGATCACACAGCGCACACAAAATTTGTGATCATGCAAACAAGTTTTTTTTTGTTGAAAGCAGCAAAAAAATATATAAGACAACAAAAAAAATTCTTAAAATATTCTTATTTTTTGTGTGTTGTCGGTTGTCGCGTCGATTGTCTGAGTCTCTCAAAAGAATTAAAAATAAATTAAGAAAACAAAAAAGCACAAACAAAAAATAGAAATAAGCGCAATCTTTATATATTTTTCGCGGATTCCATTTTTTTAACTAACCGTTAAAAATTAATCGTATACATTCAGCCATTTTGACTTTCTCACGCAAAAACCCAACGAATTGTTTGTTTTTTTGGTTATTTGTTATTTCTGTAATCCGCATGGCTTTCGATGCGAGATAAAAATGTGGACGCCATTTTTATGTTTTGAAATTTGATATTTTTAGTTTTCTTTTTCGATCGATCGAAAGGAAGAGAACTTTTTTTTTTATTTAGCGAAAATATAAAAGAAATTAAAAACAGAAGACGCAAAGAAAACCAAAAAAAAAACCGAAAGACCAGTTGTGAGATGAACGGCGACATAAAATAAAATTTATTAAATTCTTAATGTTCAAGGTCAAGAATATTAATCGCGCTGGAGGAAAATCAAATTTTGTTTTCGCCAAAGGTCCATCACAAAAAAACACTGTAAATATATTATATCATATCGACATATCGCGCGTCTTAAGGTCATCGATCCTCAAAAAAAGACAAGCAAGAAAAAGAGATCTCACAAAACGATAAAGTTATAAGATGCGCGAAGAGACAAATTAAATGTTTGTACAAAAAATACATCATGTCATCTCGATTAATCGTTTTTTAAACAAAACATTGCATATACCATACATAAAAATGGATGGATCGCTGTACAAAATGGCCGACTCCTACTTAACCCTTTATATTATGGCACATACATATATAAAACTAAGGCAAATATATAAACACATAAGAATGTGACAAGGTTTGTGAATTTTGAAATTATCAAGAAATTATAAATATATATATGTATATGTCTTATATATGTAGTTTTTGGCATCGCAAGAGATAACCAATAAGACGTTCGAAATTAAAAAGAAGACAAATATTTTAATTAATTGAGGGTTATTTATGGAGGTCTATTAATTTTGTGTGTACGCGGCAAGAGTCACTGGGCGTCTTCTGAAATACATTTTATTTATTATGTCAAATATATGTAAATAAATGATTATTTGTTGTTATATTTTTATGTATGCATTATATCTTACCTCAAACAAGATTTGAGAATGGCGATCGTAAAATAATGAATGTTTGTGAACTTGATTGCTTACCTGGAATAGAAAAAAAAGTTAATTAAATATACAGAGATTTGATAGACAATTATAATAATACTACATATTAGATGCATATAAAATTTATATTTCCCGAATCGGAAAAGTAATGAAATTAAAGGATTAAGGAACATCATATAAAAATATATACAGAGGCTCGACTGTGTCTCATTTGAGGTGATTTAAGAAGCTTAATTTTTGTGTTATTATTATTTAAGTTGGTTGGAACCCTTTAAGGTTCCGCACTCAATGCCACAAATGACCCAAGGTGTAAACCTAGAATTTCAACCTTCAAACTGGAGCAATTTGAACCAGTGCTTGATTTACAGTAATAGAAAATTTACAGTAATATTCCTGGAGTTCAACACAATGTCTTATGTGATCGAAAGCCGGACAACTGTTGATGAAGTGTAACTATCATCAACATCTTCAAAACATTCGTTGCATAGAGCATCACTGACAAGTCACATGCGATGAAGGTGACTTTTAAAAAGGCCATGACTAGTAAGTATAGAAACTAATATTTTCAAGTCGTACTTTTTCAATGAAACAACGTAATTGGTTAGCTTCGGGTTAATCCCCCTGACCTAATGTTTTACCTTACGACAGTTAGGGGTAGCTTACTAGGTCAACTTTAGATTTTTTTTCACTCAAGAGGTAGAGTAGCAGCTGGTTCAGGACCCACGAATGAAATTACGAAAGCAATTTTACTGCGCTCAATGTCACAATGGGCAAGAACCCACATGTCCGTTACCTTGTTGTTATTTTTTGGTGCTTTATTATACTTTTATTTCACGGTTGGAGATATTATTCGTGACATAGAAAAACTAAAATAAGTTTTCAACACAACCCTGTGCAATAAATTTAAAAGGGGAAATAATGAATTTTAAGGAGAAATGAATATTTTAGAGTGATAAATTGACTTTTCACATAACCCCAAAATTAATTATTTCATTTTTATATGAATTGGTTGAATAGGTACTGATAATTTTTGTTTAATGTGGTAATTAATTAATGATATTGGAAACCATTTTAACATGACATATATGACAAACAGTATAAAATGTTCTGGTAAAAGCGAGATGGAATATTTTGTCGTCTTTTTTACCTGTTTCAATATACGTCATGATTCGCCTGCAGTAATCTACGACAATTTCATTATATCATACTTTTTATCACTAAATGTGATAAAATACTACAAAATTACCACCCCAGTGCTTTTGATTCGATAGTACAACGGTTTAAACAGTTTTTTTTTTCACTACGTGAAGAGATAGAGAAGCAACTGGTTCAGAACCTATGAAATATAAACAGTAAACAGTAAGCAGGAACTCACATGACCGTTACCTTGTTGTTACAACCAAATTTCTTACAATCCTCTACCAATTAAAATATGGTTAGAGAATTGTTCAAGGAGTTAAGGACCGTTTTACTATCCGTTCAAAGTATAATCTCACTATCGTTGGCAACGATATTAAAAACCCGCATTTTTGTGTTATATCGCAGTGAAAGTTAATTCACATAAAAAACCCGGATCTTTATTGTGTGTTAGTACTAATCTTCGGACCAATAACCAATTTTATTCAATCAAATTACCATAAGCAAAAGTTGGCTACTGTGGTTAGTTAAGAAAATATTCAATTGCAAACAAAATGCAACCTCTTATCCTGCGGGTGACATAGAATGTACGTTGTGGTTCAATATTCGATATTTTAATCTGTGAATAAGACGTACAAAACTAATAAATGAGACATATAATTGAACAAAGAACTGTAATTCTACTGTAAAGAACAAATGTTGGTTTTACATGGAGTTAAAAGAATTGATGGTATATTATGTTCGGCAGAACGCAAGAATTGAAGCCGACAGACTAGTACAAGTAACAATTTAACTGTGCCTTTTATTTTTAGCAAAACGAAATCAGAATTTCATTCAAAAACTTTGAACGATCAAAACAAGTTTCAATTAAATAGTTTTGAGAACCATTATATTAGTATAGCGTATATATCGACCAAAAAGATGATTGGCCTATTTATATATACATTCGGGATTGGCTCATCTACATATACATTTCATCGCTCTCGTGGCAGAGAAAGTAGTGTGCTTGCTCTATCATTCGAGAGTCCCGGGTTAGATTCTCGTGGTGGTGAACAAATATCAATTGCGATTGGGTGTTTTTAATCTGTAACTATTTGGTGGGTTGAATTTTGAGCCCTAGTGGCATTGAATTCTGGAACACTTTCCGCCTTCTTTAATTTTTATACGTATATTTATTTTTTGGGGATAAAGAAGGATTTCTACAATAATCAATTGGAGTGGGAAACCATATCAAAACATATGATTCCACCAACATAAAGTCAAATCACATAATATACGAGTAGAATTGACGCAATGGTTTGTCAAGGAATATTTTTGGTAATCGAATTATTGCGAGAAGGTTCCATTTTAATTAACCAGCACAACAATTAGAATTAGATACTATTTTGACAAATATAATAATTCAAACCACGACATGAGGACCAACGTATAGTACGTGGAAGAGTTACTGATAGTTTAATCGGATAATAGTGTCTAACAGGTAGCATTTTTAAATGCTAAATAGCCCATTGGCATTCTGAAAAAATGTAATATTCTTAGATATTTATGTATCCAATTTTTAAAAAATTAAATTCGTAAAATAAAATTTGAGACTAATAAGCTAATTAATAAGCTTTTAGTCATCTGATCTACTGCTTGACACCAAACTGTTAAACGAATAAAGATGTCAAACGTGTATACTAAACTCATATATATATATGTTTACAGTACAGAGATATGGTACCGACTAGTTTGTGATAAGTCACGGACATGTAATACGTTTTGGGGTGCGGTAAATATCAAAACAATAGAAAAACTAACGATTCATCATATAAATACTTATAATTTATATATAAATTATATATAGTTGTTGCTATATTCTTTGTAATAATTTTTATGAATATTTTGATGTCAACGTGATGATATGGAAATGAATATTTTTTTTTTTTATATACTGCTTCACAAAACTACACACATCACACTCCGAAACGGTAACATTTATGCATATGATAATCGCGCGCCCATATTATCTTCGAATTCGTGCTATTTTCCATGTCATATATATAGGTAGCCGTCATCAGCATCAGGTGGAATATTGACTCCTTCATATCGCATACAAAGGTTTTTTTTAAACAAAACAATTAAAATGCAATTTAGACACGTGTAATTACGTATCATGCAGCAAAAAAAATTAGGTTCTACCAATGCAATTACATATGTGGGGGGCGCATGATACAACCGTATATGTCTATTGTGGGTGTGTGGGAATTAAAATAATTAATTGACGGGTGGATTTATTATAATATCGCGTTCTAATCTACGATGTAAATGTGCAATCATTTTTTTTAGTCATTTTGTTGTTTAGATATACGTTAGATGTGGTGGCGCAATATCGTATGGAACCTTGAATCGTTGTTCTGTATACTAGCATAGTACATTACATACACAACATATATACAATAATATGTATGGTTGTTTTTTTCTTACATGTTTCGAAAATAAAATTTAATTGCTTATTCGTGTCAGACGGTAGGTCGGTAAATATATAGTGAACAAAAATTTCATGACAGAACCATTTCAATAAATTACATATACAAGCATTTGCAAGTTTTGCGATCAGTGTTCTGTAATTCATAGTAACCTAATTAAATTCTTATAGAACACTATGACAGAGTAATTATAGATGTTACCAATTAAGAAATATGTTACGAGTTAGAAAAATCACCCAATATGGATGGGGTTTATGTAAGTATGTATATAATTATAATAAACAAACATACAGTAAATGGGGGCGAATGACTAAAACAAATCTATAGAAAATTCTTTTAGGCGACGGACTTACGTGCAATTTCCATGTGAAAATATAGTTAGTATTTGTAAAAATTCATTGTTTGTTGCTGCACACATGCAATGACCTTGATTGCAATATATAAAGATTTCTAACATATATAAATGGCGGCAAAAGATCAAATAAATTATTTCTATAGAAAAAATGTGATGCAAGTAGTTTTTATTTTACGATTATTACTGTTTTGTTTGGAGGTATACTTAATTGATTTAATTGGAAAACATAGCATCATCATCATTAATTTTATTATCACCATGTAAATACTAGAAAAGGCTTTTGAAGGAACGGATACAGAAATGTGCGAACGATGGAAATTGTTTCTCGATTTTCAATGCAGGCATGCATGCATATAAAACAATAATCGACCACCAGGATAATTGATTTTTTACCTATACACCACTCTATTTTGTACATAATATATTAATTGTTATTTACGAGGATATAGGATATAAGAGAGTTTGTCAAACTGAAATGTTAATATACCAACAATTTTTTGTAGGTTGTCATAGGTATACACTTATACATAAACATCTATCTACCTACATTATATTTCCACAATTTTCATTTTTCTATGTTATATGACCTATTTTGTGAGTGAAATGTCACAATTTTATTTTTTAATCTCGTCACCCTCTTTCCACACTGTAGTTGCTGTATTGCTGTATATTGTAGCGTGTATATTATAAACATACTAGTATAAGGTAAAGAAAATTTATTGATTGTTGTGTATTTCCTTCCCGCGTGAAAATTTCGCTCACTATGTATCGTTTATAATATATTGCTATATGTTGCTGCAGAATTATATGAAAACTCTTACGGTTTTGAAAATACTACTGATTTATGAGTGTCATAATATAAAAATAGAATATAACATAAATATATGTATACGTACTCGTAATGATTATAAAATCAACCCATTTTTATATATACATACGTATAAAACAGCTCCATTCCCTATCATATATATAACAATGTAAAAATTTCATATTATACAGGAATGAGGAGGTATATAATATAATCAGTATATATAAGGGTCACACCTTATACATATATAAAATCGCGCGTATACATCGCGACGCGCAAATTAAATATTCATTTTCTGCACATATAGCGTGATTAAAACCGATTGCATTCACAATATATGCATATGCAAAAGCATACAAAATGGGATTTTAATGCAGTGTAACAATGCAAGCCTAAATAAGTTGTGTCATTTTATTATAGTAACAGATGACCTTGTAATATAATGTATAACTATTCGATACTTATCGTATATAGTTTTATAGTGAAGGTTATTTATTATTTGTCGCATGCGACTTTATTCAAATGAGTGCGTAGATGTATATTACCTGTAGGACTTCCTTTGTATATTTCGCACTGAAATTTCCAGAAACACTATTTATACGAACCAAACCTAAACTTATTAAGACCACTATACGAAGTGCGGAAGGTTTGCCAAAGATTCGCTAAAACCAAAAAAAACAAATAAAAATAATTCTATGTATTGACTTTTAAGCAAGATATTATAGAAATATTTGCTTCATATCTGCATCATTTACTGAACAGATTGATTTATTTGTTTCAATTTTCTGCAAGATTGGATTAATAATTTTATTTTTCACCAAATCAAGAATTTTCAGTTTTAAACATTGTTAATCCCCATTCGTTACGAATGATTCTTTCCAAGTACCACCAAACATCTCGCAATGTACATAAAGTATTCCTGCATTTTAACCAAGCCTATGACTCGATCAATCGAAATAGGCTATGATATGCGCTTGAATATTTAACAATACCATACCAATACGTACATTTGTGTAGAATGACAGTAACGCAGTCACAATGCTATGTGTTTATTAGACCCGTTGTCATGTATGGATGTGAGAGTTGGACTTTGACGGATGAGTACAAAAGATGGCTTTTATCATTCGAGTGAAGTTTAAAACGACGTTGATGAGACATGCTCAGTTATTTTCAATCACGAGATCAGAAAATTAATGGGAATTCCTGATATCGTGCATGAAATCAAAGGACAGGGAGTACGCTGGCTCGGTTACTGCGTGCTAATCCGAACCGACTGATACAGCGATATTTCAAGGAAAAGCCTTTCGGTAGGCGTAGAGATCGCTGTCGGCGACGATGGCTCCACGGCATAGCGATTGTCATCTTCTATTTTTTTCAATAGTATGAAAAATTGGCTTGTGATCGAAACCGATGGAGTCAGATTGTTGACACGGTACGGCACAATAAAAATTGGCCTGTAAAAAAGCGATCAAAAAGATTTCCCGGTTATAAACTTTTTCAAAATTTAAAAGATACGGAATTTCTACAAATTTTGCAATCTTAGTAAAATCGAATAAAATTTCAAATGTTTCGGCGCCAGTTTTTCTTGTTATCTGGCCTGAAATAACCGCGTGAGTTCATCATTCTATTTAGAACAATTTATGTCGGCTACACATGATAATGTACAGTCTATCCTACAAATTCCAATATTTTTGTCAGTTCAACAAGAGTACCAATTCGTTATGTACTCCAGTCTCAAATTAACCAACCTAGTATGAATTTAATTAGAAAAAAGAATTAATTATTCGACAATAGCTTTAACTGGAATATCTTATAACATTTACGTGCAAAAAACAATATCATTTACAAATCTAATACTGATAATCGCTAATAGTGACAATAATTGTCAAACTTGAGAGAGTACGATGGACCGAAACGTGACCAAAAATGCCTACTTTTGAGTTATAATGGCATTACATCGTTTAATCATTATATACAGTAGAAATTGGTCATTATATTTATCGACCGAGCTTCAACATCGTAATGTGAACAATATTTGAAGTGAATCAGTTTCTCTAATTACAATCATTTGGCAAACAATATTAACCGTAGACGCAATCACATCCTGTTCAAACTGGTTGAATTTAGTTTCTATTTTTATATACATAATATAAAAAATATTGCGCACCGACCGACGCTTCTTCAAGAAAAACCCATAGAACACAAACAAAAATGAAGAAAGATATACGATTATTTATAAATTTTAATTAGAATATTTATTAGAAAACACAAAACAAACGGAAAATCTAAATTAACGCATGTGGGACATAAACATTATGGGACATTTAACTTTGATGGGCCCCCGGCACTATTTTGTTTTTAACATTAGAATAGATTTAAAACGTGCTTTGGGACATTTCGAGTTTAGTTAAAAGCAAACACGTCAAAATATTTTTTTTTGGCACTTGATCATGAAAAAAATTTTCCCATCAATCATATTTGTTAATTTTTTCCAATATAAATTTGTACCCGTTGATATTTTTAGCGGACAAAATAAATTTCATTCAAAACAATATTCAAGCTTCAAGCCAAAACAAATGATTAAATTTAAGTGATTTGGAAATTTTATTACCGTACAGTGTTTCGACTTCAGTTGATTCTAATTTCAGATTATTATTAATAACAAACAGGTGGTCGCGAATGATATTCTCCTATACTATTTATCGAATAGTCGGAACCACGTGGAATTATATAAAACGATCGACCGCATCAAATGCACGTGATATTAGATATAATAAAATGTATCATTACTATTGTAAACATACATTTTATATACATATATATATATATATATATATATATATATATATATATATATATATATATATATATATATATATATATATATATATATATATATATATATATATATATATATATATATATATATAATTATTATATAATTAAGATGATGAATCATGCTCGAAACTTAAATGACTTACGTCTGTTGTGTGTAGATTTAATGTACAAAACACGTATACTAGACGGTAGAGATGACATTGAGTTGTCATTTAGGAAATAATATTAAATTAGAGATTAAAGAAGTTCACATATACTTGTATATATGTACATATATACAAAAAAATAGTGTATAATAATCCGCGATGCTAACATATATCTATATATGTATAGCCTGTATGTCTGTCAACCATGTGTTTTCTATATTGCGACATGACAGAAATATCTTGTGCAAGATGGCACATCTGTTTTGTTTTGTCGAATATGTAATTTACTCATCGTAAAAGATGTGAACATTTTGTTTTGATAAAAACAATGTTCAACCAACTGACAAATATTGTTATTATAAATGCGAAAAAAAAATAAATGTTATATTCAATCGATGATGTCTGTAATTTAAACAGCTTAAACTATATTTATTATAAAAATGCACTAGAATTTAATCAACCTTCAACTAGCACTATGTCTCTCCCAAACATAAATGGAGTGTTTTTAATGACATTGAAAGGTCGATCCACTAGTTCTTTGCAGCGAATTACGTTTACTCTCGTGAGACGTATTTCTTTCCTCATTTATTTTCTCTGTATCAAAACAAACTAAAATTATGTTTTTACAGCCCACGAGAGTACGAGTAAATATAATTCACCCCATATCTTTGTATATATGTGCGAATGACTAATGAATCGAGCGAAATTATGATTGCAACGATCATCTTATATTTACAAGACGAATGAATAAATCGAATGTATTTTTAAATGTCACTATTTTATGCAAATATTTGCACAGCGAAATATTTTAAATTCGGCGTATAATAAGATTTAAAGACCTTGAATTTTGTGCATGTATATTTAATTGTATATATATACATACCGTATATATTGTTCTATTACGATAGTTTTAGTCTTTTACAGATAAAAATCTTAATAAGTATAAATTTATTTAAAAAATCGAAGAAAACAGAAGACGATTGATGAATATAAAATGAAGCACGTGTAACGGATGCTTAAGCAACAGATTAATTTTCATCTCAACTAAAATTTATGCACAATATATTTTTCAACGGAAATCATCTTTGATTGGATAATCATGAAACGAATAAGTATTTGATTTTGATTTGATCAATTTTTTTTATTACAATTTCCAAACTACTTACATGTTAGTGTTTAATAAGAAGTTTACAAATACGGTATACATTCCATATAATATGCAATCTCATTTTTTCAATCATTTAATCTTAAGGTGAGTTTAGAAAATATTATATATTTATATCATGAAAGATTGATTGATCTAGTCGCTTAGCAACTTTGTTTAAAGAAGATGAAAACTTCTGGTTTAGTAGGGAAACGTTATCGCGCATTAACCAACTTATCGCAATGATTTAATTATCTTTGGTATATTGTACTTTAATTATTTACACATAGACATGTTAACATATAAAGCGGTACCCAAGCGTTTAGTTGCCGGACCTTCATTGTTTATGCAATATATATACCAATACTTGAAAAAGATTTATATGCTCTAAGTAATTTTATTAGCATATACCTTTTGTGAGTTATAAATTGAGAATTTCGTATACTTTATGTTGAGTTTCTTGCAAATTTTACCAGTATTCTTACTTTAAACAATCTGCCATACAATACCAGACATCTAACCAGTCTTGAATTGATTTAATTTAGGAACGCTTAATTTACATAACAATCGTTATAAAATTCAATAAATAATAATTATTTTAAATTACGAAATATATGTATTTTATGATCAAGTTCGATCATTAATTATAAAAATAAAAACTTATAATGAACTGCTTGAATAATCAATTGCAAATGATATGAAGAAACAAAAAGTCATATAATAATAAACGCATATTTTCTAAGAAAAATGAAAGGCAAGTGCAATTTTAATATATCAAAAATAAATTTTTCATTCATCACATGTAATTTTTTGCAATGCAACCAAGCAACTCGTTCAAAGTATCCTCGCTATATATAAGAACTGGTTCGCTTGTCAAAAACACATTAAACCACCGTCGTCGAGTTGTCATCATCGTCGCGCTATATATAAAGAAAATGGTATCACATAAATTGTATCTAGTTGTGTTCTGCTGTTGTTCTTTTGTCGTCGTCGTCGTTTCTTATATGACCGCGTTTTAAGTTATTATTATAGTTTTCTGTCGACTTATTACAAGAACAACGACGGCACAACATTAAACACAACATAACTATTTATATATATATTTATATATAAATATATATATATATATATATATATATATATATATATATATATATATATATATATATATATATATATATATATATATATATATATGTACATAGCCCAAGATGAGTATTATAATCATAATAATAATAATAATCATAAATATAGAAGAAGCAAACTAAACTAAACTAAAAAAAATTCTAGTTTTCTATTTACTATTATTTTACTATTCTTTGACATGACTATAATTATTTTCATCATCATCATTATCATTATTCTTGATATTATACAATAAATTTTGCCTTTTTTCTCTTAACGAAAAGAACACACAATTCTCTATGTTCTTTTGTTGTCTTAAAAAGTTAAAAAATATATGATGATAATGATCCTAAGAATAATAATCATGATCGTTCGTTCATATATGTATGTACAAAAAAAGTTCACTTAAATTGAAATAAAAAAACTTCTTGTTTTAATTATAGTTTCCCAAGTCGTCTCGCACATCTTACGTATATAATACATGTAGAAAAGTACATCTAAGCAATATTGATTGATCGATCATATACAAATAAATAATTAATATAAGATGCAATTATTTATTGTTGTAAATTATTTTTTATTTATTACACTCGTATGTGTATTATTCTATATACGATAGACGAACAAACGAACTTATTATGTGATAATTATTAATTTGATGATCAGTTACAATGCATTTCATTGATGAGCAAACGCGTATATTATTATTACACTAGCAAGAAATATTATTATTATTATTATTTAATATTGTTATGATCACGTAGTTTTTGATTGACAATTATAAAGAATTTATAGCGATCGCGATGTAAGGATTTTATAATGATTTTTTTTTATTGAAATGCTATATATATATATATATATATATATATATATATATATATATATATATATATATATATATATATATATATATAATGGGTGATTTTTTTGTGGTTAGGATTTTCATGCATTAGTATTTGACAGATCACGCGGGTGTCAAAGAGAAAGATTCAGACAAGGTGTCAAAGAGAAAGATGCTCAGTATGCTTTGACATTTCATAATGAATAGACTTACTAACGAGCAACGCTTGCAAATAATTGAATTATATTACAAAAATCAGTGTTCGGTTCGAAAAGTGTTTCGCGATTTACGTCCGATTTATGGTCTACATAATCGACCAAGTGAGCAAACAATTAATGCGATTGTGACCAAGTTTCGCACTCAGTTTACTTTATTGGACATTAAACCAACCACACGAATGCGTACAGTGCGTACAGAAGAGAATATTGCGTCTGTTTCTGAGAGTGTTGCTGAAGACCGTGAAATGTCGATTCGTCGCCGTTCGCAGCAATTGGGTTTGTGTTATTCGACGACATGGAAGATTTTACGCAAAGATCTTGGTGTAAAACCGTATAAAATACAGCTCCTGCAAGAACTGAAGCCGAACGATCTGCCACAACGTCGAATTTTCAGTGAATGGGCCCTAGAAAAGTTGGCAGAAAATCCGCTTTTTTATCGACAAATTTTGTTCAGCGATGAGGCTCATTTCTGGTTGAATGGCTACGTAAATAAGCAAAATTGCCGCATTTGGAGTGAAGAGCAACCAGAAGCCGTTCAAGAACTGCCCATGCATCCCGAAAAATGCACTGTTTGATGTGGTTTGTACGCTGGTGGAATCATTGGACCGTATTTTTTCAAAGATGCTGTTGGACGCAACGTTACGGTGAATGGCGATCGCTATCGTTCGATGCTAACAAACTTTTTGTTGCCAAAAATGGAAGAACTGAACTTAGTTGACATGTGGTTTCAACAAGATGGCGCTACATGCCACACAGCTCGCGATTCTATGGCCATTTTGAGGGAAAACTTCGGAGAACAATTCATCTCAAGAAATGGCCCGGTTAGTTGGCCACCAAGATCATGCGATTTGACGCCTTTAGACTATTTTTTGTGGGGCTACGTCAAGTCTAAAGTCTACAGAAATAAGCCAGCAACTATTCCAGTTTTGGAAGACAACATTTCCGAAAAAATTCGGGCTATTCCGGCCGAAATGCTCGAAAAAGTTGCCCAAAATTGGACTTTCCGAATGGACCACCTAAGACGCAGCCGCGGTCAACATTTAAATGAAATTATCTTCAAAAAGTAAATGTCATGGACCAATCTAACGTTTCAAATAAAGAACCGATGAGATTTTGCAAATTTTATGCGATTTTTTTTAAAAAAAAGTTCTCAAGCTCTTAAAAAATCACCCGTTATATATATTATATCGCGATTGACTATTTTTAAAGGTAATCACATTTTAAAATGTCTCAAATTTGAAAGTATTTTTTGATTTATTATATAATGATATTTGGTTTCGGTAAAAAACTTAGCTATTAAATATAATTAATAAATATGTAGTTAGAAATATTAGGTAACCTATTGCACTAGATCAAATTAATAATCAAATTAATAAGCTTATCAATACACGATATACAGATTATTCACATCGCAACACCCTATAAATTACTTAACAGCATAATAAGAAATATTTGGCATAGTTCACCTGCCTCCATCGATAAGAATAACACTCCTCCATTCGAATTCCTTAAAAATTTAAACCAAATTCCACCTTAATATACATGCTAAACAGAACACACACATGATCAAAAAAAATCTTAAAAAATATCATCCGATAAATAAACAAATAAATAAAATAAAATTGGAGATATGTCAAGAAAATTCCCAGTGAGTTTTCAGTGAAAATATACAGAAAATAAGAAAAATTGTATGGTAATTTTAGAATTAAATTTTTTTAGAGGTGAAACTATTTTTAGACTAGGAATTTATTTTACTATATAGTTTCACCCAAAAACTAATAAAATGCGACGAAAACAGGAATTCGTCACAATTAAACAACACTAATTGATTAAATTATTAAATCTAATTAATTTCGATGAGTTTTTTCGTAGAATTTTCCGCCACACAAAAATTTCCCATAATGTGTGACTCGCAGTAAAACATATTTTCGAAGTTATTAGGTCGAGTAATAAACGAATTTTCATTTTTTTTTTTTTTGATTTTTTGGGGACGACACAGGCGACGTACGAAACGTTCCCTCTTCTTGGTGATATCCAATACATTAATTTTGTTTTTTTTTTATTAATATTTTGATATATGTTAAAACAGAAGTCATGTGTTATTAAATTACATTGATACAGTGTATGTATATATACTCGTATATATATTATATATATATATATATATATATATATATATATATATATATATATATATATATATATATATATATATATATATATATATATATAGATATATATATATTTATATAAATATATATATATATATATATATATATATATATATATATATATATATATATATATATATATATATATATGTATATGTATATACTTATATATTTGGGTGAATTTCTATATGGCGTCTCCATTTGTAACATTGAGCCGTCATAATAAATTGATTTTTCGCTTTCATTTCATATCAGCACATACATAATAATAAAAATGACAACAACAGAAACAGCAAACCGATCAAATTACTTTATGGCTAATAGGTTTATATATCTATAACGATATTTTCAATAATAGTCGCCGTCGTCATCATCAGCGTATAGTCGCCCAAACATAATATATGTAATATCGCAAAATGTGTTTATATGTACACAATCTAATAAATTATGGAGACGCCATAAAGTTTTTCCCGCATACAAATGTACGAACATTTTATTTTTCTATTCGTATATATATATATATATATATATATATATATATATATATATATATATATATATATATATATATCCATATGTATGTCTGAAAATTGGATAAACTTTTTCTCTTACCTTAGGGAAATTTATTTTACACACATTTTTCTGGTTGTTATGAAGAAAGAGTTTTATATTTTTCTAAATTATAAAATTTTTTCCAAACCACCAACATCATTACGATCATCACACTCAACAATGTCTCAAAAGGATTATGTTGTACTATGTGAATATATACACACATACATAGAAATGTGCTAGAGCTAAATAATTTCCGACTTGTCGAAAAATTTAATAAGGCTTCCCTTTAGAGGGTACATAGGTATACATATATAATATAAATTTATCCAATTGAGTACCTATGTACACACCTGATGATATAATATACACATACAAACGAATGTTCACCTCTGTATGTCCGTGATTACTGATCAGTGATCACATTTGATTGACAACTGATACGTCATATACATCTATAAATGTTTATTTGTATATAGTTTCAAATTAAGTAATTAAATATCTTAATTGTTTTCATGTATATGTATATTTTAATCGAAATCAAATAAGAAACATTTTAATTTTGCAATTAAATTTTAATTAACTCAAATGAAATAAAATAAATAAAGACAACTAAACTATATACTTTATAATACGCCTTTAATCGAAATCGCGCGAGGAGATTGTGATATTTTTTTTTCGAATAAACAAAACAAAGTTCCCATCATCAACTTGTGATATTGATCTACCTACGGATTTTTTATAACTCGGAGGTTATGGCATTTTGAAAGTGTTTTTGTTCTCTTGTTATACTATATTAACTATTTTCTCCACCATATAAATTATTTTATGAGGATCTGGTGTTTATTATTATTTTATGAGGATCCATGGTTTATAGCAATTGGGGTTCGGCAAATCATTACTTTCCAATATCAGATCTTGAGCTATATAGAAGCTCATTCGTAAAAGAATTTGTACGAAAAACACCTAAAATATTAATTTCTCTCCAGCCAATTTTACTACCATAACCGGCTATCATAAAGATTGTTTCTTTTGTTACCCTCGCCAGGCTAAAGATTTCAGTCTCTCAGAGATTTTCCCTTCGTAAACGTGTCTCATGGTCAAAACCATTCTCAAAAACTAGAATTTTACGTCCCGACAAAATGAATATCTTAAATATACTGTTCTATTCTGTAATACAAAAGCAGCAAAAAATTTATGGTTATTGAAGCACGGTCCGCAGTACACAGTCAAATTTCGAGAGTTGAAATGTTCCGTTGAAATTGTGGCCAAAAATATACGTGGTTAAAATAAATGTAACATGCAGAATCACATAATTTTCGTATGATTCGCCAAATATACTAGCAATAAGAATAATACTTTTAATGGTGTTTCTGCTTTGTATATAAATAGATGCCAATAGTATATTAGGTTCCCCGAAATTTGACCACACTTTTGTTTCCAATGTATCGTCTGGATATATTAAGTTTTTGGTAGAATCTAACAAATGGCAAAAATTACATTTACCATCACAACGATTGTTGTGCCTCGATCACAATATACAATATGGATTGATACTCTGTACTATGTAAGTTACCGCGACTATAGTAGTAATTATAAGTATGCATGTATAAAATAATTAAGTCTCTGAAAAATTGGATCTTAAATTTGTTTTATCAAAATGAAATTAAATATTTTATAGATATAATTTCCCTTAAAGGCCCTTACCGCGTCCCAACTGAGACCTTACGAACCAGTTTTAACGATTGGTGCACATTGTAGGTGGTCAGCTCAACGAATTGTTTTACACACAAACGCGTTTTTATGTCATTCGGTTGCATGTTAAATTTTTTGGTCAACGGCGGGAATCGAACTCGAGACCGCGGCGTGATGAGAAACTTTCTTAACCATTAAGCTATACAACCGGCGACGAAAACAAAATAATACAAGTTTTAAATAAGATAATGCTTTTCTTAGGTATTTTTTTCAATGTTATTCACTAAATAATGTTAAATTATACATAAATATGGTCATAGAAAATTAACGATTTAAATAGAAAAATCAAATTATACTCGTACTTTACACATCTATATAAACAAGAAAATTCAGCAATGTCCTTGTCAAAACCCCACCCAAACGATAACAAATACGATATTTTTTAACATAAAACTGCCTTCAAAACCAATTTCCAATAAATTAAAACAAGTGAAAATTTTTCTCATAGTATATTATACCTCCATCTACGAAATAATTGATTTATATAAGCTTTAAAATCAATAAAATATCTAGATACAAACTAACATGTATATATAAATAAAGGGTGTTTCAACAGGTGCGCTTCAACTTTTTTCCGATAGGGATGGCGAACGGAGCCTAATTTTTTATTGTTCTTTTGTCATTTGGAAACTTCATTAGTATACATTTCATCATGGAACGCGACACACGTGAACAGCGATTGCAAATCGTGCAAATTTTTTATCAAAGTAATCGTTCTGTTGCTGCCACTTTAAGAGCATTACGGCCACTTATTTAACAAGCCAGTCCGTTCGACAATCAACCGTATAGTGGCAAAATTTGAGTCTACGTTTTCGCTACATAATGTTCCGGTGCCCTCGAGAGCAATAAATGCTCGAAGTGTTGAAAACATCGCAGCCGCCAGGGCTTCAGTTCAAGAAGACACGAATGTGTCGCTTACACGACGTTCGCAACAATTGGGCCTTTCTGTGACATCATTGTGGCGAATTTTACATAAAGATCTTGGCCTACATTTGTATAAGATCAAGCAGACACAACAACTAAAGACGTTTGACCATTTGAAGCGACGCCGATTCATGAATTGGGCTCAAGAGCAAATCGAAAATGATGTAGATTTTCAAAAATCATCTTCAGCGATGAGGCTCACTATTGGCTAAATGGATTTGTCAACAAGCAAAATATGCGTTACTGGACAGGAAGCAACCCACACGTGATTCATGAGGCACCGTTGCATCCCGAAAAAGTCACTGTTTGGTGCGGATTACGATAACGATCGCCACGTTACTGTTAATGGAAATCGATACCGCGATATGATAAACGATTTTTTTTGGCCTCAATTGAATGGAATGGACTTGTACGACATGTGGTTTCAACAGGACGGGGCCACATGCCACACAGCACACGATACAATCGCGTTATTGAAGACTAAGTTCGATTCGCGAACGTGTTATTTCGCGAAATGGGTCCGTCCAGTGGCCGCCGCGCTCATGTGATTTGACACTTCTAGATTATTTTCTTTGGGGTTATGTGAAGTCATTGGTCTATGCCAATAAGCCGGCGACGTTGCAAGAGCTCAGAGCCAATATTGAACGTGAAATTGCTAGAATTTCGGCCGATTTATGCGAAAGAGTGGTCGAAAATTGGGTTCAAAGATTGGACTTCGTAAAACGTGCACGCGGTGGTCATGCAAAAGAAATCGAGTTTTATAATTAAATGTATATGTTCAAATTCGTTAATAAAAAAAAGTTGTTCAAAAGTCGAACAGTTTGTGTTTTATTCAAAAAAAAGTTGAAGTGCTCTTATTGAAAAACTCGATATATATATATATATATATATATATATATATATATATATATATATATATACATATATATATATATATATATATATATATATATATATATATATATATATATATATATATATATATATATATATATATATATATATATATAATATATATATATATATATATATATATATATATATATATATATATATATATATATATATATATATAATATATATACATAATATATATATATATATATATATATATATATATATATATATATATATATATATATATATATATATATATATATATATAAACTCTATGGGAAAAAATTGAAATGAAAATTATGGTTAATGCTTTCAATTTTAATAGCAAATTCTAATTAAAATTTAAAAATAACAACAACTACTCAACCAAACAGAAAATTCCTAGAAAAGATAACTACAGCACAAGTACAGTGGTATTGGGTACGCCAGCCACAATATTTTTTTGTTGTCGATTTTCCATTTTCTTTCGTTTATATATAAATACATTTTTTTTGTAAATTATTCGAAATGGGTGGAAGGAATTTTACTTTATTTTCCCAAAACAGAAAATGAAATAAAATAAAAAAAGGAAAATTTTAGGAATGAGACGCGTGTGTTGTAGACGTCGACAAAATTTATATACAAAAAAACAACTATGTACAAATATACGAAAAAGACGACGACGTCGAGTCGTCGGGACTAGACGACGAGTTTTGTTTTTATTTTATTTTTTTGTTATGAATCTGGAAAATTGTTTTCCATTCTTTTACTTAAATAAAAAAAAAGAGATTTGTTTTGCGTAAAATCAATAGTTAACGACGACTCGTCCTTAAGGCGCCTCAATGTTATTATTGTATATTTTTCAGGCGTCCGAACACACAAAAATGAGACATTATAATTTGTGTTTATGGGGAGAGTGGGTAACGAATAATGTACGATGAGATTGAAAGAAAAGATTTTCAATGTACCAAGATTTATTAAAATTTGTCTTCAGATAAAATTATTATCATCATCCTGGAAATGTAGCATCATACTGAATAATTAGATAGATGAATATATTGAGATTTACTTGTCTTTGTATTGAACTTTGGTAACCAAAAACATCTTATGAATAAATATATAATATATGTATATACATTGTATATATACTATGATAACATTTCCTTCGATTACATATAGTAATATGTAACATATATATATATATATATATATATATATATATATATATATATATATATATATATATATATATATATATATATATATATATATATATATATATATATATATATATATATATATATATATATATATATATATATATATATATATATATATATAAGAGCGGCCGAAAATTGAAAGTCACAGTCTAGCTACAAATACAACAAACAGCAACATTACTTGAACCCCATCCATATTTTCATACACATTAAATAACCACATTTTCTTTATTATGACGCAAACGTGAAAAATATCAATATACTCATAATCAAACGAGGAAAAAACATTAAAAAATACAAACCCAGCCAAAAAAGAAAAACAAATTTACAATAGTCTACTATAATGTCTTACACACACGCATTTTTTTCGAAATTTCATCCCTTTCATTCTTATTTGACCTCTTTTTTTGAAGGTCATTATCTGTCCTTGTCTAGATAAGTGTATAAGCATTTTCCTTTACTGCTTTTCATTTTATTCTTTTCTTTTTTTCTTTTTTTTTGGAAATTGTATGTAATAAAATTTTCTCTACTCTCTTTTCTCTCATGTTTTCGAAATAACTATACACATATATTACAGAAAATCAGCATAGGGTAGTAATGGTGAAAAACACCCCAAAATATATTATAATCATAAAATTTCCACACAACAACCATTCATTTTCACAATTGT